>JACGCK010000537.1:0-16977 GCA_014925825.1 Pholiota molesta | reverse complement strand
GTGAAGTGGCGGCGAAAGAAAGCGAGAGTCGGAAGATGGGGCCGGCCAGGTCGCATATGGCGTTGGCTCGCGTCGGGTGCTCTCTGCCTGGCTGTGGTCATGTTGACTTTTAAGTCCCAATTAAACCCTCCAAGAAGCTGAGCCCGATGCTTATGCCCGTAGTAGCGGCGCTCGTGACGTGCAAGTCTTATGGTGGATGGGCTGCGGTTTATCTTGCGCCTACTTTGACCCTGGTCCTTTTCTGTCCCAAAAACAAGACGTTCCCGTGTCCGGCTCTCGATCTTCGTGAGCAAGCGTCGCAGGCGATGATCCCATCAAGTCACCCCTCATACCTGTCATCGACGACGGACGCTGGTAACCCATGCGCAGAGTTCAACCCTTGAAGGCGGTGTGCGAAAGTAGCTGTATGAGAGGGTGACGAGGAAGATGACCCTAGAATTGGCGCGGCGGACTGCGGTGGCGAGAGATACACGAAGGCGAAGATAAGGGGAAATGCAGCAGCGGATGAGACAGGCCAGATGTGCTGAGGGCGGGCAAGGGCTGTGAGTGTTGAGATACAGATATCGATGTATTGTCGAGTGCGTGAGCACAGTGGCTGCCAGTGCAGAGGCAGCGCACCTACAGACGACGGCGAGCGCGGCATTCGCTGTACATTGGAGTTAGAATCTCTGGAGAATTCACAGCTGGATTGGCCCCGGCGAGCGCTTGTGATTCTAAGTGGTGAGGTGGAAATAGGAGGGCTTCTGTACTGATCCGGATAAAGAGTTGCATGCGCTTTGTATCTGTGCTGCTATAGCTATGAGGCTGGGTATGAAGCGGACGAGGCGGAGAGGATGGTGGCGTTACAGGGTAATTGAGGCAACGTTTACATCGCGTTCAAACGCTGTTGAAACACTCAGCATATTGTCGGGGTGGAGTTAGAACGAAGTCACGCCGATGTGACACCATACAGATGCCGTTGTAACGGTGTGATGTTACAACGGATTTCGGGAATTTCCGACATAGCCTACGACATTGTATTGTTGTTCGATGAAGAGTCATGTATATATGGGGTTCGTTTCAAGTCGTCGTTTCCATGCGAACCTGATTTCCTAACGAAAGCTATAAACATTTGGGAAATTGATGCAACAGATCTTTGTGGACCATTCCAAAATTCTCTACATATTCTGCCGATACTACCTTTGACTCATCTATGGTAAGTTTGATTGCTCCAGATTTATGTTTCTAGTTCAACAATTCACTATTACTCTCGAAGTGTTCCCTCGCATGTGCGTGCAGATAATCAAAAATCATCAATCAAATTCAATTTGAAGCATTACCTGTTTAGTTGGAACCCGGGCATATTACGATAACCACCACCATCAAAACCTGACCCCCGTTCAAAAACCCTCCTCGAGCACCCCACCAAACCCCCGGCTGGACAGTGACGAGCGCAGTGAACGGTACAGTCAGCCCCTTTGATCCAGTGGGCGGTATATGTAAAATTTCCATAAATACGTGAGACGGAGGGCCGAATGCCGCAGTGACAGACCTCACACTGTCGCCGGCTGCGCTCCTTACCTACAACCACCACAAATCATACATACACACCCTCGTAGACGCCCCTCTCTGTGATGTTGCACACCCCAGGCCCTGTATAACGCACCTCGCGTAGTTGGAAGACGTAGTGTGCTGGCACCGGCCTCTTATCAGTGCCATCAGCTCCCATCGATAACGACCACTGGTCCCCTGCCCCCGCTCTCCCTCTCCCTACAGTTGTCTACCCACCTAAAACAATCCTAGTATGCCTAACCACTGCCTCAATCGACCCGAATTCAACCCGTCGCTGCTAGCTGCGCCAGTAGAGGGTGTTATCGCCTGATCAGCCATCGATAAGACTCCCCCCCAACGCAGATGCGCCCCATCGCTAGCCTCAATAACCTCCCAACGAAAGTGGGATCCCCACCGGCAACATTGTTGAGGATGGATCGGACGATCTCAGGATGGCCGCCACCCTCCAGTACTTTAACGGCATGCTGCAACTGAGGAGCCACCTCTCGCCCACCTCGTGGAACGCCCGCTACCAAGAGTCTGGGTGAGTCGTCTTCTGAACAATGTGATACACTTTGGCTGACACAGTGCCAGACCCTCGCCATGTCGAGCCCTATGGACGACTTCTTCCAAGTCACCTCCCTCGACGACATCAAAAAGAGTGTGGACACTGGAGGCGACACTGGCCATTCCTATCACCTCCGCCTCTACTCCTCCTGCCGCCCTTACACCTATGTTGGTCCACATGAGGTCACTATCACTCGTTCATGCAGGGAAATTAGTCAAGGCAGGACATGTAGACATCAGACTCACTCCTAAAAGTATCGTAGTCACCTGTACTACTGTAGATACTGTATACATAATATCTTCAAATCTCGCTATGAGAAAAAAGTGAGCAAAGCATACAAACGGAGGACTCATCCTTGGGATGGAATCAATCATTGGGCTACTCCTGCCAGATGAAGGCTACCACTATACATGGCCTTGATTGATCCCCATCTCACACATGGAGCGGAGATAACATATGCCTGGATATCACCCAGAGCCACCTCAAAGCCTGTAGGAGGTTCAGCTCACATTTATAGGTGCCTACTCAGACTCCCAAATAACTCCATCAATGTCATGTTATTCACGAGACTAGACTAATACCACTTAAGTTTCAATTTCTGCTGATCACACTTGAATCCCTAAAATATCTTGTTGCACTACCAGCAGATGACAACACGAAACTGTACTTCTACATAACAGGCTAAAGCCCAAAAAAGACGGTGAGGGATACACTCAGGTCACCTTCCTGATCCTGTTGTGCCACCCTCTCACACTGGAATGACTTCGTCACACAGAGCATAGACGCCCAAAAGTCCCACGAGATAAGAGATTGTGCAGGTTCTGCAAAGTGCTTATTGAATCCCCAGAACACACCCTACTAGAGTGCATGGGTAGTGAGGAGATTGTCGCACTGAGAACTGAGTTTGCAAGCAAACTTGATGCTGAACTCCCATATTGGGGCTAATCAAGTCACTGGAACCTGTGAACAAACTATGCACACTGATTGGTGAAAGGGACACCATTGGCCTGCTCGCAAAAATTCATGCACGAAGTCTTAGCCATATATGGTCCAGTGCTCATTCCGTCATGCCCATTTGACTGGGTAATAGCCCACTATGAAGAAAGTACAAGTGGTAACAGGATAGTCTCTTAATACTTCGGGAGGAGGGGCCACATTGACGTCCAGGCGAAAGCTGGGGGGACTGCTTGGTGTGGTTGCAATACTCGAGGTCCGGAAGCAAAGGTACTTAGTTAGCTCACATGTACTGGGATAACTTTCGGGACACGGCGCTCTGGGACGGGGCAACGCTGTGTATAATACTATCACTATCACCAACTCTCGCAACATGTAAATCCAATCTCATCATGACTACACCTAGTCGAATCTGACGATGAACCTTCAAGGAGTAAGTCACTACTGGCTGTACGGATATGGATTGGGTACAGAAGTAACAATAATGTCGATTGTTTTAACGTACATGATAGTTGTCAAGCGTATTGGTGGTACTATGGCTTGTAGGCAATTCTCCCTTTTGACTATATGCATCATCGCTTGCTGACTGGGGCCGGACTTCTCTCATTGGAGGATATGTCCTGCTAATTCCCTTATTAGCCTGATTTTCTTCATTCGAGTCTGGGCGCTATATGGCAACTCGTGGCAAAGTCGGTACCCCCTTTGCTTGATAATCACTGTATGTTGAAGTCGAGCTTTACCCAGTGGGTATCTTGCTTTTGATTATGTTCACAGGTACGCGTTGGCTTTAGTTCCCGAATAGTATACAGAGCTGACGTTTCAACAACGTTTTTACAGTGGAATTTGTCGTATGTTCAACTTCAACTTCGCATTCTTCTTTGGAGCTATATCGAATTTACAGGGCGAGATGGTAACGACCGTTCATGTTACAATCCCAGACGCTCGTAACGCACTCAACGTTTCGATATCTCCTAATGGACTGCCTGACTGCGATACCAAGGTCTGGCTGGACCCACATTCCAATATATTTCAGACTCTAGCATGGTGCGATTTTGCTTCGTGGCCCATTGGTATCTATGACTGACATACATCTTTGAAGGGCGCCCTTTCTAACCAATAGTGGTATGTTTTGGACCTCACAACAGATCTATTGCGACGAACCTTCTTGAATGTTCCTGTAGGGCTTTTATTTCTCTTTACCCTTTACAAGCTGTGGAGACCGCTGAAAAATCAAAGAGAAATCCATCGAACGTCATATGCGAATGACTTTAATTTCAATTCTCCAATTATTTCATCAATGTTTAGAGACGGGATACTGTATTTCTTCATTGTTTTTGGTGAGCTCTTCAGCTCTACTCTTCTTTTTCTCTTGAATTGCCGCCTCTATTAGGTATGCTAACAGCATGGCTGGTCTTCTAGTATCAGGGAATCTGCTCATGCTGAAGAATCTTATACCTGCCATGAGTGTATTTGGAGGCTATTTCCACTTGTGAGTGTGGTCCTTCAATTCCGTCCGGCATCTAGATTAATGATTTGCTCTACTTTTTCGACAAACTAGATGGTTCATCATGATATTATCACTTTCGGCAAGTGGTCTGGGACTTCTCTGGGACCGTATTTTGGATATCTTATTACGAATATCGTTCTCACAGGGTGCGCGACTAATCCTCAACTTACGACGCATCGCAGCAAAGGACCTCCAGGGTGGCTCTTTTGCAAATACGCATATTGCCTTCAACACATTCGCGGCACGCAATGCGAACGCGCCAGAAAGCAGATCATGTTCCACAGAGGCGTAGAGCTTAAGCTCAAGGGTCATAACGGTGCCTTTTGTTTTCCTCGGACTTAATGTAAATTAAAATGGTTTTTCGCTGTTCTGCATGCATATGACTGTCATTGAATCCTTACATTCCTGCTGTCGTCCACCGACACTTGTGGGGCAACATACGGTTGAGCCGGGCCGCCGCCGCAATCATTGACATGCAGATTAGGGGCGCAATGCGGCTTATTTCCAACCACAATCACCTTTAATCGATACGACGCTCAATGTCCCTTCTTGTACTCTCGGGAAACGATGTAGACACGGTAGCGTCGACGATGCTACCGCAAGATTTACAGCTCCTAATGGCACAAGTCTTTGGACGCCTATCAGTACATCCTCGACCTTCGAATTCCATCTCTATGCCACCTCGATTGAGTATTCAGACAGACAATCATACTGTCCTGTTTATGCCGGCTCGCATTGGCTCCTTCGGAGATCCCTCAGAAGGGCCTTCGCCGTCAAATTCGACCGGCGGTGATACAGCTGTCAAGATCGTGTCCGTTCCGAGTTCCAAGGGTGATTCCCGGGGACTTCCTGGTACTACCATAGTCTTGGACGAAAAGACAGGAGGTGTGAAGGCGGTGGTAAACGCCCGTAAATTGACTGCGCTGCGGAATGCCGCTGGTTCGTGACTTAATCTTGCGTTTCCACTTTACAGATCTGATAGCATCCCTTATTTCTTGTGCTTTAGGTTCTCTTCTATCTACGAGTCTGGTGGGACCCTCTGATCCACAGACACTGGTCGCATATGGGGCAGGCCAGCAGATCGCCTCTCATCTCGACCTGCATCTCCGAAAATTCCCTTCGATCTCTCGTTGTATCATTGTCAATCGAACACTCAACGAGCGCGCGTTATCCCTCAAGACCACGTTGACGTCTACGTTTCCCCAGGTTGACATATCCCTATTCACGTCGAATGGCGATCTCTCCATCGTTGAATCCTTCGTGAAGTCCGCAGATATCATTATCGCCGCTACATCTTCCACAATACCTCTATTTCCCTCTTCGTGGGTCAAAACAGGTACCCATGTCATTTTGATTGGGAGCTACACACCGAACATGCGAGAAGTGGACAAGGATCTTATTTTACGGGCTACGCAATCTTTTCCAGAGGATGGAAATGTATCAGGATGTCCCAAGCTCCTCGTGGACTCACGAGAAGCATGCCTACATGAAGCCGGGGAGCTTATTGACGCTCACATCAAATCCGAGCAGATGACAGAGATCGGGGAGCTTATTCCGATGGATGAACATGGACAGGTTGCTCTGGTCCCTTATCATGAGCTATTATCGGAATGGAGGGCGCGCAGCGACAAGCTTGATTTTTCTGGCCCCGTTACGATTTTCAAGTCCGTCGGCATTGGTCTGCAAGATGTGGCCATAGCGAGTGCTATCGTTAACAAGGCGTTATCTTCTGAAAGAAAAAATATAGGCACTGTCATCGGGGACTATGATATGTGATTCTAGACGAAACATGTTCTACATACGTACTACATCGTTGTTATACCATATCTCCAACGGGGGCCGCAGTCCAATCAACCAGCTCAGAGCCAAGGCGCATCTACATCTACATCTATCCTAAGTTTGTATTTTCTCCAGCCATTCAGCCACTTCCTCGGCCCACTGCTCTCCTTCCCCGGTGCTGAGCGCCCAATTGAGACTGATATGATTATGACCGACTGCAACAATCCTTCTGGGTTCCTGTCCCGTCCTCTCTCTGACTTCATCCCGGAAGACTCTCCCGGCATCAATCAGCCAGTCTGGCTCGAGCTCTCCCTCAACCATCAGCAGCTTTGGGAGCTTCTCAACGGTGGATATCGGGAGCTGCCGATACAGATGCAGCGGGTCGGCCGCCTTTGCCTGATCCAAGGTGCCCCCCCAGTATGTCGCGTGCACGTGAGCGGTGGGCCAGTCCGAAGTCATCCCCGAGAGGTCGTACGGCGGCGACTCGAGCACCGCAGCGGTTATCTTAGACCAGAGCGCGTCCTCTGGGGACAGCACCTGGGGGTGGAACAGCAGCGTCGCGACGTGCGCCGCGCCCGCGGAGTGCCCCATCAGGACGAGGTTGTCCACGTCCGGCCGGGGCGAGCCCGTGGACACCAGGTTCTCGGTGTTCTGCGTGACCCAGCGCACGGCGTCGCGCACGTCCTCCGCTGCGCCGGGGAACGCGACGTGCGGGACGAGGCGGTAGTCCGGGATGACCACGACGTACCCTTTGCGCGCGAAGAACGCGCCCACGCATGCGTAGACGAGGCCGAAGGTCTTCGGGGAGATACTGCGGTCGCCCGTGTTGAACCCGCCGCCGTAGATGAAGAACAGGATGGGCGATTTCTTCTCTGTTGGCGTCAGTGGGTAGAACACGTCTAGCTATGATAGAGTCGTAGTAAAAAGTCGAATTAGTGTCCCTAGACAAAATGCATTTCGGCAGGCCATGGGCCTGGAAGCGGTACCTGGTGTCTGTCCGTAGCCCCATACTTGAACGATTTCTTGGGTATCTCCCGGATGTAATTCTTCTTCGCCTTGAGGAGGGGTGCAAATGCAGCGACGGCTGTGTGTCCAACGTCAACAATTGATTATACCACAGGCGTTGTGGGCAATTCAGGGGTGTTGGATACATGGCGACAAATAGACACCCACTTGGATCAATAACGGAGGCAATCTCCCTGTCTTTGAATCCTGCGATAACGTCCATCGAATTTTCGTTTAATTCCTTGTAAACGCTGATAAAGTAGAGAAGCAAGTTGGACGATCGTTGGAATAGAGGAGAGCGAGGGCCCAGGGGTATTTATCATCCGACTTGTATGAAATCAGGTGATGGACACCGTTGGATGGGCAGCCTGAGCTTGCTCTTTTCTTGGTATAGCCAGTATAGCCTTTAACGACAAATCGTTCACAGGCAATACGTAGTCTGGTTCTAATCTTGGCCCAGAAGACGAGGGAATTGACCTCCGAGAAGTCAGGAGGAAAACTGAAAAATGTAGATGCCAATCAGGGGAAATTCCAAAGAAATTTGGGGCAAATGCATGAACTTGAACGTACACTGGACTCTTCGAGATTACCCCCCAGAAATTGAATGCAGTATGACAGTATCTTGACCACGAAGAACCATTTCCCTGTGAAAAGCATAGGAAAGGACTCGCAACAAACTAGTTACGGAACAAGGAGCCCCATGGACAGCTTACTCCAGTTGAAAGGTAACCTCCTCCATACCGTAAGCTCGAACACACTCCGACCCATGAAATAGACATCACATTGAAAACAAACGTGAAAGCCAAGCAATATATATATGCGCGTATGTATATCAAACAACCAACAAAGGGAATAGAACAAAACTATAGTACAACACCTAAAAACTAGTGCCCTAGAATGTGAGCACGCAGCCCAAATGCAGGGGGGCGAACGATGGTGTGGGGGTTCATGAACGTGGACGACATGCAGAACGATGTATGTATGTGTATATGTATATATGTGGACGGTGTGTAGATTATAGCGTTATATACGCACCCGAGGCAGGCAAGCGGATATCATGAGAGTAGGAGCGAACACGGCGGATCTATCCAGAAGACGAGGAAAATCTATGCTGCTGTTGGTTGTTCTCGTGCTTGGGGCGCTTAGGCTTCCTCGCACGCGGAGGGTACGGTGTATCCCTAAATAGATAGAAAAGAAGACCTCCATCAGCAAACAATTTCTCATATCGTATGCACAGTTAAAACGCACATTAGTCCTGATGCCTCCACCCCAAGGTGTGCGGTTGATGACGGTAGCATCAACACCCAGCCCACGCGCAGCGAAGCCCTCCCACAACGTGCAGAAGTTCTCGCCACCGGTGAGCACCTGATCCGCCTGGATGATCGCATCACGCGCGTCGAAGAACGACGGCCTGCAGACCTGGAGCTTCATGCCGTTGAGAACGAGCCTTGACAAAGACGTACCATTATCAGCATCCCAAAACAAAAAACATAGAAAGAAAGAAATAAAACGTACTGGAAGATCAAGGAGTTACCATGCTTGGGAACGAGGGGGCCCTTCTTGTCGGAGCGGTAGAAGTTGCCGACGGGCACAGAGCCATCCTCCAAGGGGCTGGGGGGGAAGAGCTCGTCGGAGTAGCCGTGCTTCTCAATGAGCTTCTGCGAAACGACCCAGAGGATCTCAGCCCAGACTTCTCCGATAGCGTGCACACCCCAGTATCCAGGCTTGTCCAGAGTCTTGTACGTCGAGGGGTTAATCTCCTCGTCCTGAAAAATGATACTTCCTCAGCGAAATTCTCGAAGGCAGGCATGAAGTCATTAACGACTTACGAGGGAATAGACATAGTTCCTGATACCGTTATCGCGGTTCGCAGCCCAAGCGCCCATAGCGTAATCAGAATAGACCTTGTTGCTGCGGATAGTGGTAGCGAGGAAGTCACCCCAGCCTTCACCCATGCCACCGCTCTCTCCCCAGCCCAAGCAGCCCGAGTTGGCGGGTCCACCAGTCAGACGCGTGCTCAGACCGTGGCTCAGCTCGTGGATGACGATGCCGGCCTCGAGATCACCATCCCGGTACGGGAGCGCAGTGTTCCAGAGGTACATGCGCATGCGCCCGTTCTGGCCGTCGGGCGGAGTCATGAAGTTGGCGTTGTTGAAGCCGGAGCCGTCCTGCGCGTTGGCAATAACGGCGTCGTTCTCAGCACCTCCGCGACCGAAGTTATACTGCTGGAAGTTGCCTGAGACCTCATCGAAGCCGTAGCTGGAACCAAGAAGGATAAGTATGGCCTCATAATACATTTAGACAGATAGACTCACCGGTAGTAGAGATCATGGACCAAATTCGTCGTGTAGAAGAGTTGGGAAATGGTGGTGTTGATGTACTTCTGAGCTTCGTCCATGGCTTCAGGCTTTTCCGTTTCCTGGGGATCGTAGATGAAATCGAATTGCTTGCTGCTGCCGGCATCGGGGCGGTAGTTCTTCATGAATTGGTTCTGACCCTCCCAGTTCTCCTGTGCGAAGACCTATAAAAAAACAAATGAATTAAAGACTGTATATCCCAAGAAATCAAAGATATTTACGTTGTTTCCCCAAGTCGTGGTCGTATTTCTGTAGAAATCCTTAGTGCTCAACCTAACGCCTTTGAATGAAGGATCGTTGTTGTAGGGAATCGCGTGCCAGCCAACAGGGGATGCTAGCGCATCAAAGTTCTCCTGCTCAATGGTGCGGTTACCGCATTCTGGGTCGTTCACACCCCACTTGAAAACATTGTATGAAGCAACAGTAGCTTCGGGCTTCTTGGGGATGGGAGCATAGGCATCGGAAGCCCAGTCAACGACAGAGATGATCTCATGTGGCGCAGACGCGGAGACAGCGGTCTCGTACCAATTGTCTTGCATCTCGACTTCAAACTATCAAAAGAAAACATTCAATGAAATGTAGAACGGTGAGTCGTTGACGTTGCACGTACCTTCCATACGAGATGCAGCTCAGTGCTGTCACCGGCCTCGTTGGGAATTTGAGTGTAGGCCAATTTAGCCTTCACGGGGTTGACGGCGTCCGGAACATTGCCAACAACGAATTCGATGGGGCTCTCACCCGGAGCAAAGTGGTGCGTCGGAGTGATTTCCATGGCTTCCTTGTGGCTCTCAAAGTTGTTGAGAATGTCGTTCGCAACTTCGGAGTTGGGAGTCGCGTTCGCCATGAAGGTGAGCAGGGCAGGGCGGAAATCAACCAAGTCATCAGAAGCATGTTCTTCCGGAAGGGGAATGAGCGCGCAAGTGGATGCAGCGATGTGCTCTAATAGGGCGCTGTTGTCCGATTCTGGCGCTTGACCCATGATGACCTGTTCAGAATCAACAACATTTGAAGACTGGGAAGTCCGCAAAGTCTGGAACAATTGGTCACAAGACTTCTGAAGAGGATTCCGTGCGGCATTGACAGTAGGATTTGAGTAGGGCTCAGGAATAGCACCATTATAGAACTAGTGGCAAGAATGGAGTAAGTCGCGCGCCCAAATATAACTTGGCTGACAGCAGTATATGACATACCGAGTTTCCGTAGGAGATAACCATTCCGTCTTTGATGTTGATGTTCATATCTCCATCAGCAACTTCGAGACCGTTGACAAGTTGACGGACATAAACATGGGTGACGCCAGTGTTCTTGTCGGTGTACGAGTCCTTGCGGATCTTGTACGACGAGCTAGATGACACCTGGTTCATCAGGACGTCGTCCACGAAGATACGCGCGACCTCCAGAGGATCCATCGAGGCATCCAAGGGAGTGAACCCGTTGGTCTTGATCTGGTAGGGACTTGACCGGAAGACGGCATGGGGGTGCTCTGGTCCAAAGCCAAGAGACTTGCGCTGAGAGCTCACACGACCTTCATCGTGAGGCGAGGGCGCTACTTGCCTGTGGCCGTAGATGTGGCCAGCAAGACTCGCTACAACGAGCGACGCTGTGAAGAAGTAGCGCATGTGGGGTAGACTAGGTGGCTACGAGAGGCGGTCTGGGCTGCTGAAAGCCTGATTAACCGCGCAGTAGGTGAAAGTTGGGTGAGAGGGAGATCCGGGGGAAACAAGAGATGGTTGTGGTTTAAGAGCAACCCCGGTTGCGTAGGGTTGCGTGTGTGGAGGTGACAAGTAGTGACGCCGATAAGGGTCCATTGCTATACCGGCACCACTGCCCGGCTTGTATGCCCCTATTTGCCTGGCGTGGCGGGTGCATTGACTCGACAGCGCTCTTTCGCAACTCTTTCGTCACCAAGCTTATCCGTGTCATGCCACTTATCGTAACTGTATTTATGGTTCCCTTGACTAGCCACAGCCATCCTGTAGCGGATAAGACTCCCAATTGACTGAGAAGTTAGAACCGACACTGTTACACCAGTTCGTAAATCTATCTTACGCCGCTGCTTTCCCAGGCAGTATCGAGTGCCAGCGCATAGGCACAGCCCCAGCGATAAAGCACTTCTGAAATTCAACCCCAAAATGACATGAGGGTCTTCTGGCTTCGACATGCGCTTCGAAACGCGCCATCTTAAAGCCCTTCCATCACGAATGGATAAGACCTTTAAGCGCCTTATAAGCGCTCATGAAAGCTCGCGTGAGTTTCAAGTTACAGACATATCGCTGCTATTTTCCTGATAAATTTGGTGACTAGTAGCGGCTTGGTTAGGACGATTGCATTGACATTAGGCACTCCTTGACTCCAATGTGTTTTCACCGCCTCATTTTCGTACACGTGTACAAGGCGTGTAGGGATGACTTTGAACACACTCACCCCGCATAAAAGTGAGGCCACTCTCGGGGCTTCGACGAAGGAGTTTGAGTGGAGCTTGATACATACTTCTGCTAATTTAGGTGATATCCGCGGCGCAGTCTATCCCAATAAAGTCATTACCTGGCGCTAAGTATTGCAGGTCAACGTAGGTGTAAGCCACGAACTGGAGGCTACATAGGCGCCATTGCTGGTTCCATTTGGCCAACGTCACTCCTCCGGCATCATGTAAACCTCGAATGCATTGGAATGATTCCTCAAGTTATCCTTGGAACTCTCCAATGCACTTATATCATCAATAAGTATAAATCTAGTCATTATTTGCCTGCTTCTTTGATTATAAGATGGTATTGACCACCTTTGTAAAGCATTAAAACCGTACACTGTTTCGCGGATTAGGTTGATTTTCAACCGGGCATCTCAATGTACAGAGTCTACAGACTCAATGATTGCTTCGTCCCAGCTTCGTCTTCATCAAGTCCTCATCATTTCATGCAATGACGAAGTTCCCCAATGCAGCTGATGGTATCACGGCATGCGACGACGATCTCGGATCAAGTCACATGTGTGTAGCTGAGAAGGCTCGCGTAGTTTGTCTCAATTTTCATCGCGAGCCATCATCTAGAACTGCACAAATTCGCCCAGGATCTCTGGTCAACACCATTTCACGGTCAATAGGGCTGGCAACGAATACCATCCGTTCTTTGTGTCTGTCTGATCTTCTTCTCTCGATGACATTCTTGGTACAGTGGCTTCAACTCCAGAGGCTGCGTACATGACTTTTTAGCTTAGCGCCCCATGGTGGCCAACTCTTTCCTAAAACTTGGAAACGAGGCTAACCTCCATCTTGCCCCATTTCTCATCTGGTCTTTCAGCTCATTGACAATGATGCTGGTTCTCATTCCTGAGGCTTGCTACGCCGGCCTTTTCGCTCTGTCTACTCTTCTCCAGTAACTCGGCTGAAGCTTGGCATAAATCTTACCATCCTTCCTGGAATTTGTTACTCGTTACATATCATATACTGGTATACAGGGCTACATATGCTCGACACAATAAATACACAAACACGACAAAGTCAACGGTTAATACAGAGGTATACAATTATTCACGGTATCGACATTAAATGAAGAAAAAAGAAATGCAAAACAAGGTCCATCTAGGCTTCACGATATCAACGCCTTCATGCGTCGCACTTCGGCAATTGCTTCCTCTGCAGCTCTAGTATTTCCTTGCCGCCGGTGTAGGAAAGCAATCCTCTCGACATCCTCCATCTCCTCCGATGTCCAGTGCGCGGCTCGATGAAACGTGCGTGCAGCCTCATACGCAGCCAGGGCTTCTGCAAACTTTTGTCGACGAGCGTGCAGATCTCCCATGCTACGAAGCACGTTGCCCTGTCCAGAGGAAGAGTCGATCTGATTTTGGATCCGCAATGCATGGGCCAAGATTTCTTCTGCGATCTGCAGCTGGTTCTTCTGGATATAGACGTCGCCAAGGACTTGCAGCACATCTATCTCGGAGTATAAGAGCAGCCCTCGTTTCCGCGATTCCTTCAGCGTGGCCTCTGCGGCATCGAGATTACCGCGACGAAGGTGTATGATGCCTTGATACCCTAGGGTCTCGTTTTCCTCGTCCCAACACCGCAGCGTTCTACACCGCTTTTTCAGATCGTTGAATGTCTTTTCCGCCTTGTCCAGCTTGTTTTGTCGAAGGTAAAGCCATCCCAGTCTCAGGACAGGGATAAGGGAATACGCTGCTTTCTGCTTTACAGCCTTCTTCAGGATGGTTTTGGCTTCCACCAGGCGATCCTCTCGAATGTAGATATGGCCCAGCAGGGTAAAGAAGAAGGCCTGCATTTCGGATTCGGAGGTCAATTCATTAAATATCATCCCCACCGACGATGGAAGGCCGGAGTTTGCGACTTGAGTAACTATTTGGCTACAAATTCCAAGTAAGCGCTCGACGATCGCTCGCGCGTAACTGATCTGGTTCTTCAAGAGGTACACACAGGCGGTATGGAAGAGAGCGGTGGCTTGACCCAGGTAATTGCGGTCCTTCTCATAAAGCTGCAAAGCGCGATCGAGAGAGTCTATGGTGCTTTCGAGACGGGCTCTTGTCATATAAATGGTCGGTGTGCCCAGCTGGAGGTGGATCAGGGCCGTCTGCCACCGAGGAATAGTAGGATTGGTTTCATTCGCAGCCAGTTTCAATTTCCACGATTCTTCTTCTTCATCCAGCTTTTTCCGCTTTCTTGATAAGGTTGCGAGATCCCGAGTCTGATTAGATGTCTCCTCGCCCCTGCGGGGCTCGCCTCTGTCGTCGAAGATACCCGATAGCATGGAAATGGCATCCCCTTGCCCCGAAAGGTCGCCCGCATCTTGGAAGACGCTCAAAGCCTGTCTGCAGCATTGTTCGGCTTCTTCGAAACGCTCGCTCCTCCGATAGACACCACATTGGGCCAGCAGACAGCGCGCACGGGGTACAGGAAGATGGGAAGCTGCCTCGATGGCCATCTGGGGGACATCATCAAGCACATATCCAAGGTGTGTCGACCACAAAGTCAGGAAATAGCTTGCTTTGATAAAATTCTGCAGGGAATTCTCCTCTAGATGACCCGCGATATATCTACTTCGGAAGACCGAATGCATGTTCCTGATTTCCCGCACCATTTCCGTATGTTTGGACACGTCGGAGGTCGGAGGTCCAGTCGATATCACAATATCAACATAATAATCGGTAATCTTTTGGCGCGCGGCCTCTACCTCCGAACTAGAAATTTTCTGGCAAAGGGTTCAATCGAAGGGAGCATCCGGATTCTGTGAGGGGTGCTTGTCTCGTCTATCCGTGTCAGCGCCAATTTTGGAGCATTCCTAGGCATTTGTGGACATCATCCAAGTCCAAGAATGCGAACAACTTTTCGACATCGTCTGTTGCCGATGAGCACCCGTCAGGGAGTAACGATAGCGTGGCCAGGATTTGGGTAGCGTCTTCGTATTTCTTCAGCTGCGGGCTGTTGATGGAGACGGCGAGGGCGGCATCGACCTTCGAAGCCTGGGTGAATTTGACATCCTCGCCCCACACCGATTCTTGCCTGCGCTCCATGTATTGCCATCGCTTCCACAAGGAGTTCGAAGTTTCAACTCCATCGCGCAACAAGCTGGATATCAGCGTAATAACGAGAGGTATGCCGTCCACTGCTTGCAATAGCGGTCGAATTTGCTGGTCGACAGCACGAGTGCCGGCAATATCTCGGACAATGGCTTCTGCGCCAGACTGGGATAATTTGTCAAGAGGTGGTAGAAGGGGAGTTGACCAAGCAACGGTGGACGGCCTTTCAGTTCCCCGTACAGCGATGATCAGCGAAAGATTGGGGATAGTGGAAAGGGATGCTAGGACCTCCTCGACTTTATTCCGTGTATGTGAAGGCTCCCAAGGCGTTTCGAAGTTATCAAGACACAGAACGCTTCTCCTCGTTTCTAGAGCATGGGAAACGGAAGAGATAAGTTTGTTTGAAGACTGTGCAGGAGAGATGCTGAGCATGTTTGCGAGTCCGACCAGGAGAGATTGAGCGTTTGCGGTGCTTTCGCACGAAAGGTAGTATCTGGACGCAAAACTTTTCGCAATGCGCTGATCATGCAGGACAGATAGTGCGAGAGTCGTCTTTCCGAATCCCTCGTCTCCCAAGATGGCTACACTGGAGCAGGCATTTCCGGCCAACATCTCTATAATTCTTTCCAGGACTGTATCACGGTCGACCATTTGACGAGGCCTTGGAGGAAGGATAGATATAGGTATCTCAGAACTACTACGATGGGCGAGTTCAACATCAACGAAACCCACCAAATCTGTATGAAAGGCGTACATTGACAATGAAGGCAAACTCTTCCTATCATCAATTGGTGATGGAACTTCCACCGCGTGCCCAATTCTAATTTCCACTATTATGTCCTATAATAGTTTAGCGCCCGTCAATATGATAGTCGCAAAACATCGCATGGAAATAACGTACCAACATGATGTCACCGTGAATACTGTCCACTAGTCGGTCGCATTTGTTCAATTCGTCAACGCCGCGATTAGAAATGACGCGAAAGATGCTCGCTGTACCACGAGTTAGATTGGATTCCAGGGCCTTATAAACTTCTTTCAAAACTCTACAACAAATATGAATACAATACTGAGTTTGTACGCCGAGAAGTGAACTTACTTCTGATACCCAAGGAGGCTATTCTCCAGCCGTCGTAGGTTGTCCCTAACTTTCCCCTGGAACTGCGAAATCTCCCATAGGCGCTCATATATTATTTGGGATTTGCGGAGCACTTTGTCGATGATCTCTTGGCAGCGTTCCCTGTTTGTTTTTATTTCCTAATTGGTTTGGTATTTAATGACGATATAATGTTTAGAAATGAGAAGGGTACACTTTACATTCCGTATCTTGATAATTTGCAGAATAAGTGCGCAGAGGGGCTTGATATATGGTAGATGTGACAAGGCTTGTCCAACCTCTTCTATGACGGCAAGGATGGCGTTTGTTGAATCCCCTCCGAATTGAATACCATTGAAAGTCGCAAGAGTGGAGCCCGAGGCCATGGAGCTTCTTATGCTCGAGGCCATTAAAGCGCGAACCAACGAGGAGGGTGAAGGTCAAGACGAGGTAAATGATCTATAGAGTGCGGCGAATGGAAAGGGCTGTGTGTAGAGTCATCGGTACTTAACATTACTTCAGCCTATGTAAGTACCTTTACTTGTTCAAGAATTGATCGGACCTGGCGCGGCTTGACGCGGACGCCTAGAAGTGAAGTCAAGCAGTACCAGGCCTCAGGGCCGTTCCAACCAGTTTGAACCTTATACTGACCTTA
>JACGCK010000536.1:0-17024 GCA_014925825.1 Pholiota molesta | reverse complement strand
TGACCTTGCAGAATTCTGCGATTTCGAGTTCAACGCGCGTGTCGGAAAAGTCAACGCGCCGCTATCTGGTCGTTGGCGCAAGCACCCAGCACACCCAAGAACGTCGTCATGGACACGAGTGTTGACCAACAACTCAACGCTGACATGGGCTGTGGATCCACACAAGATGAGATCGCAGGGTACGAGGTCGTCTGGGAGAGAGGCTGATCTTTCGCAGTGGAACCGCGTGATACCAGTCGGGCTAGTGAATAAAGTCACCATCGAGTTATCGAAGGACAACGTCCAGATGCAGTTCGTGCTGTGGGGAAGAATGGTTTCAAGAGCCCCGCTGCTTTCCCGATGCCAAGCTGAGGATCGGTGTCGATTGGAAAATTATTGAAAGAAAAGAATAATCAGATTTGACAGACGAAGCAAGGACGGAAGGGATTACTTACAATACTGTTATTGAATATGATCAGCACCGAGTTTTCGGAGACAATGCAAAGAATTCGAATGTATTCTCCTGAACGATAAGATACCATGCGCAGCACTGCTAACGCTATGCTATGCAAGATTCGACGTCAGCACATGGTTCGTCAAGATGTTCTGGCCACTTGATGGGTGTTCCTTCTCATACACGCGTCAGAAAAGAATGAACGAACATTAGGTTCCCATGTCACGATTGACGCGTAGAAATTCAATAATACTTGCTTCGAATGTCTTGGGATGCGATCAAATTTCAAGAGGACTATAATACCTAGGCGGCATGAAGCCATATGGACCCATGAACGCGTTTACATGTCGTTCCTACTTCATGAAAGAGTATGTATGTATCCTGGACACTATAAAATGAGTCTTGGGCGGGTAAGTTGAGAGACCACTTATGATCGATAATTTTGCGATGCGCATTGTTCGAATTTTATTCACGTTTTGTTTCGTAGCCACTAGGCGAGGCGAGTGAATTTAGCGCAGTTTCAAAGGACGAAAATCTGAATATCACACTTGAATGCAATAGAGTCCAGATCCTTGGACTCCAACAGCCTCTCGATATATGACCATCAGGTCCAGCAACCGTGAAGCTTTCGAAAGATAACGTCCAAATGGAGTTCGTGCGACCGGAAAGAACGGTTCAAGAGTTCAGCTGCTTTCCTGCGCCAGGTAAGCCAGAGCTTTTCAGACTAGCTTTGCAGAGTAAAATATCAGTATAAAATTCGGATAGAATAGAATGCGACACAGTACCTGTCTTCCTACCTTTCCATTCACGTGCAATGTCAGTTAGCTTTAAAGACATCAGATAAGAAACATCATCGACGAGAAAGTGAAGTAAGACCAAAAAGCGAAACCAAGACAGAATCGACGAGTGGCAGCCCCATTCCCGGGATTATTCAGTATAGGACAACAAATTTCAGAGGAAATTAGACAACAGAGCGGCAAACAGCGGTGTTGAGATACCGATGGGATAGTACAATAAGAGGAGTAAGAGTGTAGATTCGCTCTCTGCGACCGAAGAAGAGAGAAAATTTGTATATAGTTTACAACTTTGCGTTCTGTGCACAATTAACATCCTCCGACCTCTGAAAAGAACTTGAGCAAAACTGTGCGTGTGTGAAAGATGACTCAATGTACGTACGCTCAACCATGACATCGATCGTATCTAGAGGTTCATGAGTTCAGGAACATTGCATGGACATGAACAAGTTATACGCACCGTTGTCTTCCATATCAAGCGATGCTGGTGTATCATCGTCTGTATCCGGGCACCATCGTACAAAAATCTATAAGAAATGCAGAAAAACAATGAGCACACGATGATATCTTTTCACTGTCTGAGATACGTCGATAATGGCCGTAATTTGATCACATCCTGGCGCTAAGCGCAGACGAGAAGAAAGAGCGATGCAAGCAGGACAAGAACTTACCGAATGCTCGAAACATCTTTGCCCACTTTGCTGGCATACGCTCCCTGAAGCTTGCTAAGCTTGGTGCTTCGCTTGATCTTGAAGAAAACCTCTTCTCCACCCGAACTCACGACCTAAGCGTCAAAGCGATCAGATCTGAACATCCGCGATAGCGAGCTAGAAAAAGAGCGCCTAAAGGCAGGATGTCGTGTAGGTAACCTACCTTGATGTTGATAGTCGCGTTTGCGTCTTCTTGCTTGGGCTCATGGACTTCTTGATGTTGTTCTTCGTCAGACATTGTTGTGGAGTGTGCGCAAAAGTGAGAGGATGGTCGATATCTCTTGAAACACTGGAGTTAAGGTGCTATGATGCTTCACCGTTCGAACAGCAGTCAATATGAACCCAGAAGATCGCAGGTAGAGCAGTGAAGGGGTGTGCAAAGAGAGCTCTGCATGCCACTGAGCTTGAAATCTCAACACGGCTTATGTAATACAAGCGCCACAGCGGGCGAAGGCAATTCATGGGATTCTACATCTTGCACATAAATATTGAAATGTAGTAAAGAAATAAGTTAAAGCCCAAGATGAAGGAGAAGGAGTGTGGTGAATTAAGAAGAATTAGTATTTACCACTGCGCATAAATATATATGATGTACCAATGATGTACTTAGTGAGCATGTCAGCAGTAAAAGTTCCTCTAAAATCAAAGATGAAGCAACCCCGAACACGAAAAAAAAATAGTAATATACCAATAGCGAAAAATACAATAATACAGAAAGAAACCGGAAAACCAACCTAATGCACACTATTAGCCGCCAAAGCCTTCGCATCCCTCTCCTTCCTCGCCGCCCGCGTTAGCAGCCTTTTAGCCCTCGCATACTGCTCATCCTCATCAGAAGAATCCGCCCACATATCAGGCGCCGCCTCCTGGGACGCCACAGTCTTCACCGGCGCGCGGAGCGGGACGGGCGCCGCCAGCGGCTGCGGTGCTGGCGGCGCCACGCTGCTCTCGTACTTCCACGCCCACGGCGCGTGCAGCCTCTGTTCCTCGTCGTCATCGTACTCGATTGCTGGCGGCGACGGCGAGAACGTGGGCTGCAGAGACACGCGGACGCTCTTCCTCCTTCTCGGGGTCTGCTGCTGCTCGCTGGCAAGCGGCGGCACTCGTGGTTGGGCAGAGGATGACGACCCAGGGATGAACGTCGATGTTGACGATTGAGAGACTTCGGAGAAGGTTTTTGTATGCCCTATCGCGTGTCCGTTCATACCACCCAACGCTACGGGTGCAGGTGCACTGCTTTCCGTTGGTACTTGAGGAGCAGGAGTAGCAGTTTTAGAGGCCGTCTCTACTTCCTCCAAATCCGAATAAAATACTTCGTTGGACTCATCGCCCGATTGGTCTGTCTCACTTTCATGGGTTGGACGCACAGTTGCCTTACCCTTGTCAGCCTTGCGAGGCTGGTGGAGAGTCCCGTCTGAGCCCCAAGGAAGGTCTCCAGCAACTGGCGGTGGCGGCGCCGACAGGTCTCCGTGTTGTAGCGACGATGGCCCTAAGGTGGTCCGCGCAGGAGGGCGAGCGGCAGGCGAGGGCGATCGACTGGAGTTCCTCAGTGCACTTCGCAGCGGACCTTTCGCAGGTTGATGATAGCCATTCGTAGCTGCACCTGCGCGTGCCGGCGACTCGGCCCTGATACTCTGGCCAGCAGCTGAACTCGACGGCTGCTGCACTTGCATAGACTGCCTTCCAACATCCGCCTGCCGCTGCTCAAACACCGATCCAGGGGCCTTGATCTCAAACATGCCCATCCGCGAAGTTGCAGCCCCAGAAGGCGTCGTCATCGCCGGCAGCGACACCGTCGACGACCCAGCAGCCCAATTCCTCATCGCATCCGCATCCAGCGCCTCCAGCCTCGCCCTCTCCATCAGCGGGGGCGCCTTGACCACCTCGATCATCCCGCCCGCCTTCTGCGGCTGGCCGGCCGCGCCCTTCCTCTTCGTCGCCTCAGGCGTTGCCCACCCTTCCCGATTCGTGCGCGCCACGTCTTCGATAATGCTCATCAGATTCAGCGCAGGCGGCAGCGGCTGGATGACAGACGCCGCGGACCGTGATGGCGCCTCCGCTTTCCCTGGGGACGCACCACTCAACGACGCCCGGCGTGCCACACCTCCAGAGCCACCCACGCCGTGACCGAGTGCCGTCGTCTTCTTGCCGCTGCCCCTGACAATAATGCCGCCACCACCAGTCGACGGGGCGCTGGCAGCGCTCGCAATTGAGTTATTGCGCGACAACGAGCCGCCTTGAGCCTGGCCTTGTGCATTCCATCCCGGCTGCTGGACGAGCACCCCGCTTGGGTGCTCGCCGCCTGCGGCGAGAATCGTCGCCGGGCCTGCTTGTTGCGGCTGTGGCTGCGGTTGAGAAAGAGGCGACTTGCTTCGTGGGGCAGTGGATTTGACGGAGGCCTTCCGCATGGGTGTTGCTGTTGGCGTAGCAAGAATAGGTGGAGGGGCAGAAGGAATCGAAAGCTGAGTGGGTTGATGAGGAAGGGAGACAGTCGAAGCTATAGCTGCAGGCACAGTCTGCTGCTCTCGCTTTTTGGTCAAACTCTTCTTTTTCTTCATAACGCCGTTCGAACTAGGCTGCATCGCCTCCGTATCACTGGCATACCCCTTCGTCGAAGTAGTAGGGCCAAAAACATCTGCAGGGCGTTTCGAACTCGGCGAAACAGCCGCAGACTGGGGTCCATTGGCAGGATTTGCCACAGCTCGGGCCCTAGCCGCTCTGTTCGTTGTTTCGGAAGGTGGCGTACCAGCCTCGCTAGCCGCCCGCCTCCTCTGTCCAAGGTCGACAATCATCTCATCACCCTCCTCATCAACCCAGCTCTTCCTCCGACTAGCCACGCCATGAACGTCCACGCTCGCACTTCGCCGGGAAGCCGGGCCTGCAGGAGCAATAGGGGCAGAGACGGGTGGTCCGCCACGCGGTGATTTCTTCAGCCTCTTGCTCGCGGAACTAGCTGCCAGCGCCTCAGACTCAGCGCGCGCCGCGCTCGCACTGACTCCGATATCGCTTATACTCCGCATCCTCGCCGCCTTCGACATCTTCGGCGCCCCGACACCCGTCGCATTGACCACGCCCACCCGCGCCACCGCACTCCCCGCCAAACCCAGCCCAAGACCCTTATTCGGCACGCTCACCAGTCCGTCGTCCAAGCTCGCCTGCCGGGAAAGCTGCTTGATGTTCTTGTCGGTGCGCGTCTCCCATCGCGCAGACGGCGTTGGGAGCCGCGGCCTGCCGCTCTTGTCAGAGGGCCGGAACAGGCCCTGCAGACCGCGCTTGGTAGGCGACGTCTCCACCTCCGCATCGGAATACTCATCTTCTCCATCCCTGTCTGTACGGGGGGTCCGAGGTGATGCCAGGAGTGGCTTCGCGAAGAGGCCGCGCAGGCTTCCTAGAATGCCCAGCTTGGATGGAGAGACGCGTTCGTCCGGATGGTCGTCATCAAAGGTCACATTGCGGGTATCATGCTGGGGATGCGGCGCCTTGTCCTGCTTCGGATGGTGATGGAAAAGCAAAAACCGCTTCTTCTCCTTGCCTGGTGGCTCCTTGTCTCGCTGCTCAGGCGCAACATTAATTTCCCGCTGTTTGCCCTTCTCCTTCCGCCTCCTCTCGTCTTCCTCCTTCTCCTTTCGCGCTGCTCTCTCCTTCTCCTTCTCGAGCTCTTTCCTCCGAGCCTCCGTCATGAACCGCGGGTTTTCCACAACCGCGATCTTCCCCTCTTGCATAAGCTTTTGTTCCTCCTTCACTTCATCAAAGCTACTGATCTCGTCCTCCTGAGTAGAATTCCGCCGTCGTTCTTCTTGCGAGTCCTCGGTGATTCGCCTCTCCAATACATGCCTAGTATGGAATGCAGACACGAGCAGTTGTGGAGCACCGGATGAATCAGCGGGCGGCGTTACAGGACGCTGAGGCGTGGAGTAGCCTGAATCACGCGGTTTCTGCAGCCCAGAAGGGCCGGCCACGGGAGGAGGGGCGGTGGCGGTCGGAATACCATATGCATATCCGTCAAGAGCATGCGGAGCGGGTATGGGGATGGATGTATAGTCGGATTTGGGCTCGTTCGGGGGCGTGCCCGTGTCTTTGCCAGCGCCAGGGACGCGGAGTGCGATCGCCGGCGCATAGGTAACGGTCTCGACTTGGTACGTAGTGGGGACGGGATTGGAGAATATGGATGACCCAGTCGCGGTTGACATATGCGAACCTGGGCGCTGGGGTGGTGCATCGGTCTGGACCGCGTTCGCCGGTTTATTCGCCGTGAAATCGTCGAAAGCGCCGGAATTCATTACGGCAGACATGCTAACGGGGGGAGGCAGGTCGTGAAGTACATTTACTTGCGACGCTGACTGAGAAGGCCCTATGGAGGACATGTCTGAGGATGGACGCGTGGACTCGATATCTGGAACCTGAAGGGCGTTGTTCGAAGGAGCACCGTTATAGATGGCAGGCTGAGCAGACCGTTGTTCTGTAAGACAATCACGTCAGACAATGTTGAATTTGAGTGTATGCTATATAATGACCTGGTTGGACGGCTTTCAGCTCATCGAGACTTTGAAGTGCCCCCTTCCCCAACTCATGCCATGTATGACCACAGTCCATCATAGCTCTTACACGTGCACCTAGGCCCTCCCGGATGGCAGCATTCTTTTTCTCTGCCAATTCGCGTTCTTTGGCGGCTAAATGTGCTTCACAGGCCTGCAGCTCTGATTGAGCCGCGGCAAGCTTCGTAGACGACGAAAAGGAAGAAGACGGAGGGCCTACGCGATGATTAGCTGGTCCAATAATGTGATGAAAACGACTCACGAGAAGGAGTAGGTGAAGGAGACTCAGCAGTAGACAGCGCCAGCGAAGATGAAGAGGGAAAATGTTGAATTCCTAACAGTAGGGAGTCCCGTATGCTTCCCGAACCGCTCTTCGGTGACTTTGACGCTTTGATAAGGCGTGTAACACTATATGGTCATAAGGAAACAGCTGTTTGAAAGTCGAAGAAACACGCACAGAATCTCTCTATCCCGCATGATATTCCCAACCTCTTCTTCAGCATCCTTCAATGACCTCATGGCCTCCCGCCACTCGTCCACACCTGCAGCATACCGTCTAAATGCTTCGTCTGCAGCTGCCAATGAACCTGCAACCGTCATTATGACATGAGATGTTGGGGGCGCCGATGCAGCTGCATAGGCCGCAAATAGCGCCAAGGACGCATTGGACGACTCGATGACTTGCGCAAGCTGTTTGGAATATTCCTTTTCTTGCTGAAGCAGGTTCGAGAGCAAACGGGAGTCTGCTGGGCGGTGTACCATTACCCTGAGGATATTAGCGGAGTGGATAGAATATAGCAAAAATAGAGAGACAGTTTTGAATCAACCAGTTCACAAAACGTTGGAAATGCAGAAGTCGCCTACTTCATTATGTAAGCAATGCCATGATGTCATCTCCTTCACTCCGTATTCGACGGGCGTCGTCGACGTCGATCCCCTATCGGCATCGAAAAAGTCAAAGAACCTTTCCTTGGGAGCCAAATAGCTTATACTCTACAATCAATGATTTTATATGGGACATTTGCCCAGTTATAGTGCCGTCTTGTCAACATCATCTTACCTCTATGCCCACTCATTCGCTGCTCCGTCTCTTGAACTTCACTAAATCTGCCACTTACACAGTTATACATGTCTCTGCGTAGATCACCAACTTAGAAATATCTCGCTATTCATGCCATTCACCCCATCATCGTGTAATTGTTTGCCAACCACATATACCCTTTTCTTGACTCTGCTCTTCTACACTTATACAAACAAGTTCTAGAAACGCACAAGATTTCAAGGTAGAACTTTCTGTATTTTAGTTTTATATTGCAGACGCGCTTGGAATTCTGCTGGCAAAGCCGCACGATGGGACACCCCATCATGTGCGCCGCTAATATAGCACATATATAAAAGTACGCAGAGTAGAGTAACTTGGAGAAGGAGGTACCTAGTAACCGGCAGGACAAAGTGTACGCAGACAAGGCGTTCAATTTTAACGCGCGTTGGACGGCACGGGTACGATAGTTGTGCGATGAATAGATTAAATAATCTAACAGAGGTGGACGTAAAAGTCGACTGCTATTTTTAGACGGGCGCTTCCAAACACCTTTAGCCAGGCAAGTGTTATTTATTTGAAAGGCCAAGAAGCCTCCAATTTTTATGACTCGTTATCCCTCCTAATACTAATTGTATATCCATTCCAAAAGGTATGTGCTTGGCGGCTCATATATCCATTGTCTATCCCGGCCAACCAGTCCCAAGCAATTTTGATCCCTGAAAACAAGTCCGAACACTGCTAAGTATTTCCTTTACCTGAGTAGTTACAAATGTGTGCCACAATGTATCGAGGGCAGGTGATGTGGTCTGCTCTGGCCACTTTATTGCTGTATAAAATCAGGGAGTACAAGCGACATCTCGATACCCACGAAATTACCCAACACCACCCAGCCTTTCACTTTGTCCCACCTTCTCAAGCACCCTCTCGTCTCGGGTATCATCGCATCTGCTCCCGCTTAGTGCCACTACTTGTACCAACGCCACGGGCGAATGGGGCATAAATAGTTGACCCATTTATGCATCATTTTCTCAGTTGTCTGTGCAGGTGAAGTGCTCGCGGTCGCTGCCTGGCCTGGTAGCTTCGACGAGAGGGTGTACATCAGACGTGGTGACTTCCCAAATGCTTGCTCCTGTGTCCTCCTTTTTCTTCGCTGCAGCCGCTGTAATTCGTATCTGTCGCGACGATACCACCGGTTTGCAGTCCCATACTGTACAACGAGACCACTTCCTCGTCATGATACATGCCCGACGCTGTTTGCAAGAGATGTGTAATAAAGCATTGTAAATTGCACTGCCAGTGGTGCTCAGGCTGCTCATGGAAGTTGAGTCAATTTTTGTATCCATTGGATTTAATTTTGCCTGCAAAGTGCCGTAACGGTAGAAGCCACTCCCCGCACAGAAGCAAGTAATCTATAAATACCATTTCATGATTGAACGCCAGTAGAAGAAGAGAAAGAGAAAAATAATAAACGAACGCACGAAGTCAAGAAAGAAAGCCACCATGACACAATTTATTTCTATATCCCCACAATCAGAACTGTCAAAACCCGCAGTGAGATCATATATACCCTGATATGGGCACCATGAAAATCATTCGGTGGTTCGGCGACAAGATGAATCATCTTTCAAACATTCGGCCATGCAGAAAATACGCAGTATACAAATGAACGGACGGCTATGAATAAAGAATACGGTGGCTACCCGATGCAGAGTAGGACGCATTCACTCAGTGACTGATGCCGATCAAATGTACTCGGGGAAGCGGCTGATGTCGTAGGTTTCCGAATACCTGTGTTATCAGCTGTTATTAGCGGATTGTACATTATATTCAGTAAACAGGGCCACGTTTATGAGCTTTTCTCATTGACCTCTACATTTACTTATGTCATTTCCATCGTAGTTACTCCGTCCAGCTTGATTCTCATCAAATTCTCGTCAAAATGGCCGAGCCGCTCTCGGGAGCCATGAAAGGAATGCATACCATCCACCATAGTTCTTCTGAAAAATAGTGATAAACCAATATACAGACTAAGGCGTTTTGCTTCCTGGCCGTTAGAATGCTTTTTTTTTTTGCTTCTTTGCGGCCAATTTCCGACAGCACGAGTGTTCCCAAAATAGAATTTATTTCCTCTTTGGGCTCGGCAATATGTCACATGGCCGACGTGATTTGACAGACTCGGACACGGATTTGCACCTCGGGCTTGCCTACTAACAACATCGCTAAACTCGTCCTGTGGCGGTAGCGCAGCCATTCATCATTGCGCCAAG
Organism: Pholiota molesta; assembly: GCA_014925825.1. NCBI lineage: Eukaryota > Fungi > Basidiomycota > Agaricomycetes > Agaricales > Strophariaceae > Pholiota > Pholiota molesta. The sequence continues at coordinate 7,243 of JACGCK010000536.1, read as the reverse complement.
ATCAACTTTGCAGTTGTCTTTCATGGATTCTCTTAAAAGGAGGCCGAAGAAGCCCTCTATCCTCATTCCAACCAGCTTCTACAACTCCAATGTCGAAGGAACCTGTCACTCTCGAATACCGCGCCAACGGCGTCATCCCCCCCGTTGACGGCTCGGTGACCTTGCCTGAAGTTCTCGACTTCCATACCAAGCACAACCCCGACTACCCTCTCTTCCAGTTCCAGGAAGATGGTGCCTCCGAGATCACCAACGTCAACTACTTCGAGTTCACTCGTGCCGCCGACCGTGTCGCGCACCACTTCCGCCCAGGACGCCAGGGTCGTGATGGAGAAATCGTTGCAGTTGTTGCCCTCTCCGACAGTCTGTTGTACCATGCTGTTACTTTGGGATTGATGAGGGCTGGAATGGTCGTAAGCAAACTTGCATCAACTAAGCACACCTACTCTAATGATTTTACTTCAAGCCTTTCCTTATGTCTCCTCGTAACATCTCCGCAGCCATCATCAAGATGCTCAAGGAAGTCGACTGCCACAAGCTTCTCACCACTCGCGAGACCCTCAAGAGCCTCGTCTCTGAGATCAAGGCAGACCTTGCCAGGGACTCTCCAGGATTCGAATTAGAGGTCCTCGAAATGCCACCTGTCCTCGAGATCTACCCCAAGCTCGGAAAGGAAACCGCTCAGGATCCTTTTATGGCCTACCCAAAGCCCGCCGTTCGCCCTGATGTGGACGACGCCGTGTTGTACCTCCACTCTTCCGGAAGCACCGGCTTCCCCAAGTCCATCAAGGAGACCTACAAGATCTTGGCCCAGTGGGCCTCTTTCCGTAAGTTACTTTATTCTCATCCCGTTTCGGAATCAAAACTAACACTCAACTTTAGCGCCCATGCCTGAGATGTCTGGCTGGACCATTGGAGGCATGCATCTCCCGCCCTTCCACACCTTGGGTGTTATTTCGTGCATCATCCACTCGATGTACGCCCTAAGCCCGGTCGTTTTATACCCACCCGTCGCTCTCACCCCAGCGCAGCTCCCAGTGATGCCTACCCCAGACAACATCATCGAGCATCTCCGCAGGACCAAGGCCGACTCCCTCATTACCATCCCCACCCTTTTGGCGATCTGGGCCCAGGACAAGGAGTCCGTTGATTTCCTCGCTACCTTGAAGATTGTGGGATTCTCTGGCGGATCCGTTCCGACCAAGCTCGGAAACTTCATGACCACCCAAGGCGTTGTCCTCGCGCCCATCTATGGCGCGACTGAATTCGGTGGCCCGACCTACATGTCCAGGAGGCCCGGAGGTACTGAGAATGATTGGGAGTGGATGTCCATCGACGAGCGCACCGGCATTCGCTGGGAGCCTCAGGGCGACGGCACTTACGAATGCCAGTTCATCGTGCGATAATTCTCTTTTCGCTTTGATTTACTTCATATTAATATCCTACCTTTCATCCAGACAAATGAGAACCACCAAGTCTCCGTCGAGAACATGGATGGCGAGAGAGGCTACGCCACTTCCGATTTGTTCATCCCTCACCCAACTGTTCCAGGATTCTGGAAGATGTGCGCTCTACCATCGTTCTCACCTTCAGGGTTCTTTTCCTAACTCATATGCTTCTAGTGTTGGAAGGAAAGACGACGTCATCATCCACACCTCTGGAGAGAAGACCGTCCCAGCGCCCATGGAGAACATCATCTCCAACAGCCCCTAGTATGTGCACTTTTAATTTCCGATAGTTTACTTTGTCTCATGCATTCCAACAGCGTTATGGGTGTTGTCATGTTCGGTCGTGAGCACGACCAGCCCGGAGTTCTCATCGAGCTCAAGGGCCCCTACGCCATCGATACCTCCATCGAGGCCGATGTCATCAAGGCACGTAACCTGGTCTGGTCCATCGTCGAGGAGGCCAACCGCGTCGCCCCCGCCTTCAGCAAGGTCTTCAAGGAGCTGATCCTCATCACCGACGTCAACAAGCCCCTGCCCCGTGCAGGAAAAGGCACAGTCATGAGGAAGGCGGCGCTTACCCTCTACCATGACGAGATCGAGGCTCTGTACGCGAGCATCGAGTCCGCTGCTGGTGCCGAGGCCGTCCCGCCCCCACCTGCTTGGGACAAGGAGCAGACTGAGCAGTGGATCAAGGAGCAGATCGAGGACGTTCTTCCCGATCTCACTTTCAACATCACCGGCGACTTGTTCGAACAAGGAATGGACAGGTAAATCACACCAGCCTCCAGCTAAAATTTACAAACTGACGGGTTGCTTTTTTTCAAGTCTTGGTGCTACCATCCTCCGTCGCCGCATCGTCGGCGCTCTGCAATCCGACAAGGACACCGCCAAGGCCGCCGAGTTCGTCACCCAGAACACGATCTACAACTACCCGACCATCGAGGGCCTCGCCGGCTTCCTCGTCGCCACCGTCATCGACCCCGAGAGCGTCAAGGCCACCGCCAACCGCTCCGAGATGATCGAGGAGATGATCGCCAAGTACAACATCGGGCTCTCCGCGCTCATCGCCGCTGGCGTGGCGAAGAACGGCACGCAGGCGCTCATCACCGGCACGACGGGTAACCTGGGCTCGCAGATCATGGAGACGCTCCTGCGCGACGCCGCGGTGACCCGCATCTACGCTGTGAACCGCGTCTCGGGCAACCCGCTCGCCAAGCATGTCGACCGCTTCACGGATAAGGGCTTCGACACTGCCCTGCTTAAGTCGGAGAAGATCGTGTTCTTGGAGAGCGATATCACGCAACCTGGCCTCGGCTTGTCCAAGGAAGCCTACCAAGATGTGAGTTGGCATTCTTGCGTACTGGTATTTTCTCTAACTTTTCTTATGTTCATTTCTTTTAGCTCCGCGACAACATCACCGTGATCATCCACACCGCATGGAGGCTCGACTTCAACTTGCAGCTCGGATCCTTCGAGCCCAACATCAAGGGCGTCCGCAACCTCATCGACCTCGCCCGCGAGAGCGCGTACGGCTCGAACGTCAAGTTCATGTTCACCTCGTCCGTCGCACAGGGCATCTCCTGGGACAGGACCCGCGGTGCCTACCCCGAGGAGGTCCTCCTCGACGCGCAGTACGCTGTCGCCACTGGATATGGGGAGTCGAAATACGTCGCGGAACGCGTGAGTGATATATATAATGCGTAGTCATAAAGCATGAACCTAATCATCCTTTTTCTATTTTTATTAGCTCCTGTCTCAAAGTGGGATCAACGCCACGTCCTTCAGAATTGGCCAGATTGCGGGTGGCAAGCCTAACGGTGCATGGGCCGTCACTGACTGGGTCGCCCTCCTCGTCAAGTCAAGTGTCGTTCTCGGCGCTCTTCCAGGACAAATCGGAGTGAGTCGCATATAACCTTCGCCTTTCGATACTCTGTATTCACAATCTATGATATTAGACCTCCTCCTGGGTTCCCATGGACGGCGTCGCCCAGAGCATCATCGACGTCGTGAGACACAAGGAGTCGCCGCGCGCGCTCAACATCGTCCATCCCCGCCCGGTTGCCTTCAACGACCTGATGAAGGCCGTCAACGAGGGTCTCGCTGCTGAGGGCATTGTCACCAGCAAGCTCCCCATCCTCCCCATCCAAGAATGGTTCGCCCTCCTCGAGGCGCGTGCCACTGGTGCCAAGGACGAGGACATCAAGGAGATTGTAAGTGACCCTCCTATCGCCTTCCTTTCTTATTTACTCACTACTCTATTTTGTCAGCCCGCTATCAAGCTCCTCGAATTTTTCCGCGCCACCTCTAATGCTGATCAAGCTCTGCGCACTGGCGCTCGCCAAGGCACCGAGAGCGGTGGCATGTCCGAGTTCTCCACCACGAAGGCGCAGGTCATCAGTAAGACGATGGCGGAGCTTCCTTCCATTGACGATGCGCAAGCACATCTATGGGTCAACTACTGGAAGGCTCGTGGTCTCTTCAACTAGGGAATTGAAAATGATGTATTCCTTTTCAATGTCTTCGGGCATCTACCTTACGGGACGTTCTTATAATTCCATCCAACAACATCTGATAGCATTCATTCTTCTTCTATTGGTTCTCATGTTTTCACGATTAAAATAGAATAGTATCGTACTTGCATCTTTTCTACCTATGTATATAGCAATAATCAAACCAACTTTTGTCTTTCCATCACTCACTTGAGCTTTCAGAAAACTGAGTATGCCAATCGAGTTTTTTCATGAACGCCAAATTTTTCAAGAGGCAGACAATAATTGAAAGCTTTCTATGAAATCTTGTAGTTTGACTTGAACTTCTTTTTTTTGTTTTTTGCGCCTGATATTCATTGAGTAACTTGTAAAGACATCTGTTCCATATCGAACTACAGCAAATAACGAGATGTTCGTTCAAATTCTAGGATTTCCTGGCGATTACGGAAAGCGAAATGCAGTGATGACTGAATAATCAGTATCTGAATGCATGTCGGATTCAGGACCACCGTCGCATTCATTCCCGAAATCGTTTCTCCATTCCTGAATTTCCTGAAGCTGCTTCCCCTGGGATATCCGATGGGCGCGCAATGATAGCTTCTGTGTTCCTTCCGGCAAGAGCGTTAGGATATCATCTTCGTCGGCTTTGCAGCTCCGGAACGCATGCATCGCCGTCGCCACGTCGTGCTTCCAGGAAGAGTCTGGGGCCGTGATGCTATCGACATCGGCCAGTCAAGCGTGGTACAGTCGAGGAAGTCGTCGCTTGTGTCGGCGTCGTAGCTGGTGCTCAGGTCCGCCTCGGAAGTGAGCCCAGATAATATATCAAGCATGAGACTTTCGTCGAAGATGTTGTCGCCCTCGGATTCGGCCGTCAAGTCCGTCAAAAGTGAGCTGGGATGACCCAGAGCTGAGAAATGGTCAGTTAACGTGCCCTGTTCTTGAAAGTTGATGTGGGCGCATAGATCTTGCATAAAGCAGTCAGCTACTGATCGATTGTACTAGTAGTCGCTCAGCTCATGTACCTTGACTAGTGTCCTCGTCGTCATGTAGATTCAGCATGTCCAAACGATCTATCAAAGCTGAAGCGGTAGCTAAAAACCCTTCATTTCGTTGAACTGTATCATGATTCGGAATGGTGCTTCCCCCAATTAGTGGTTTTCCATCGACTGCAGATATTGATAATTAGCTCCGAACCGCAAAAGTTTCGACCTCGAAGAATCTCACCGAAAGAATCTGTCTCGCATGTCCCGTTTCCCCACTGTACCTTCGGGAAAGTGTTTTGCACAATATGCAGCTCGTGGCCACTGGCTTCTGGGACCGACGAAGTGAGTTCTCGAGGTGCTGACTGGGGACTCGGAAGCGGTTCTCCATCTGGGCCAATTTTCGTGGTCGATGGTTTCTGAGGAAGGCTGCTCCATGAGAACGAGAACAGGAATCTCAACAGAGCCCATAGGCTGATGAAGCAGTGAAGAAATGCAGAAATCATTAGCTATAGATTGTGCTGTCAGTCGCTAGGAAATCTGCGACTGGGGAACTCATAAATATTCTTGAACGCAAGGGGTGTGCAGCGGCAAAATCTGGCATATGGGGTAGGGAGGGGGGTGCCTTCATGAGGCCTTAACCAAACTTTTTTTTCTCGAGACAAAATCTCTGCTCAGGGGGCCATATCTGCATTCATTTGTATGCTTAACAGTCAAAATATGATGTTTCTGACACCTGTTACTTAAATACAAGATATTAGGTTTGAATAAGTCTATATAACCCAGTATAATAGCCTATTAATTGCCCGTAGAGTCTCTATTTGGTTCTGAATATAAAGAAAATCAAAATCTATAAGTCAGTATCATCTCCAAAGGAAACATCTAGGTCCAAAAACAGCTGAATCAATGTTATATATATTTTACTAGTGCTTAGGATTTTTTTTACCTTGTCCACTACCTAGCAATCTTATTCCAAGCTTTATAGGTAAAAATTTGTGTATATGATTCTACCTAGAATGATTCTGTTAAGTAATTCTCACAATAATATAGAATGGGCCTAACTCTGATTCTATAGAGCTATTATTATAGAGATCTCAATATATAATATATAGTGTAGCCTAGCCTTTGCTCATATTTAGATTATGAATGTCCAACCTATACCCATACCCACTGACCATGGGTCAAACTCGCTATGGGTCACCCTTGGGGTTGTTTGTTTGTCATATATTATCTATTTTAAGTAATGATGCAATCAAAACATGTGATTTATTCCTTTTTTGGAGTGGGTAGGGGGGGAGGGGGGACCAAATTGCCTTAACCAAACTTTTCGACCTCATATATCTGAGATTTTTTTGCACACCCCTTGCTTGAACGTTTGTGGCTGACAGAAATATTCGAGGTAGGTTCACCAAGCCCAGGAGTCGTCGGAATTTTGTATGGACAACCGTCTTTCATTCCTTGGTATCCTGGTGGCTGGTGAAAATTTAAAAGATGATCGTAGTTGAGTTGAACTTGAAGTGAAAAGCAAGTGAAAAAGACGTTTGCAACGTCACCATCACAGCACGTCACGTTATCTCTGGGACTGGGCGCCTAATTCAAAAATGGGCGTCAAACGATATCTCTACATTTATATTATACTTCGAATTCAAAGAATATATCATTTAATCCTACTTGAAAATAAATAGAGGAGATAATGGTACAGAGTATTAAAAAGAGGATTTACTCAATATAAGCTTATACACAATAAGCAAAGTGTAGATCCAATACATTCTAAAGTACAAGTAAAATATAACATAAAGAATCCCCCACCAAATGCCAGTCACTCAATGAGCATTCCTAAGATTCAGGCGTAATGCAAACGTATCGCAATCTCTCTCTCAGTTCACCGCCCTCATCACAGACGACGCCTTGAGCGACAAACTCCTGCACGCGCTGGCATTTTGCAATGCTCACCCTCGCAGGCAGCCTGTGAAATAAATGGGGCGCCCTGTAGCTTCTGACGCTCTCACTCATTAACCTTCTGATGTTCCAAAAATGCCAGACAGAGTAACCATCGCAAATCGGGCCGCGGTGCCCTTCATGTTCGGTAGCGTCGATTTGGATGTCGTCTAACCGAGGCATAGAGAAGGCTGCTTCATCAATGAGTGCTTTCTAGTTAACGAGTCCTTGAGTTAGTAAAGAGTTTTCAAGGTTGAAATATAAATGAAAACACGCACGATAAAATCCACACCTGTATTAACCAAACCTTTAGAATTTACCTGGTCCCCAATGATGCACATCTTCAAACTTCATTTGCCGGCAATTTGCAATCGCGGCCAGATTATGACGC
>JACGCK010000535.1:0-17099 GCA_014925825.1 Pholiota molesta | reverse complement strand
ACTTCATCCCTTCCCCAATCCTCGTCGCCACCATTCGCCACTACAGCAGCAAGTACGTTCGCTTCATCGCCAAACACTTCAAGGGCTACAACCCTCGTCGACACATCGCATTCCCGTCGAAGACCATAAACGACGACCTACTAGTCGCCGAACTCGCCTACACACAAGAGCGCCGTCGCCTCGACGAACGCGAAGGCTATTGGAACGCACTTATCGACCTTAGCTACGGCCAATTTGGCAACAGCTTCCTCTTCGACCTCGTGTGGAACGCAACCCCGAACCCATTCAAAGCCGTCGCATAAACCTCTAACGGACTCGTCGCCATAGAGCCATCTATCCGTCGCTCCCTTCGCATCGCTACTCTCCGAGAAGAGCTCGTCGCGAACTTCCAGAACCCAAACGACCTCACCGATTCGTCGATCTTTGAGGAAAGAGTTCCATCGCCGCAGGCGCGTCACAACAACCTCCCACCAGCCACCGGATCGCCGCTCTTTCAGCCGGAAGACGTTCCGATCCCTTCATCAAACGACTCGCCGCTCACTCCGCTCTCCAACCTCCTCTCGCCTCTCCCATCGCCCCGTGAAGTCGAATTACCCCCGTCGCCTGAACCGTTCGAGCCGTCGCAGTACTCAACTCCACCACTCCACCCGCCACAGTCGCTTCCGCCGTCGCCTCGCGAAGCACCCGACACAACCTCATTCTTCCCACAACCCACGTATCAGTCCCCTCTTACGATGTCGCAGACAACAGAACCACCGATGCCCGCGCGCAGCGATCGCTCGGCACCCGTGTTTAATTCGGCTGACCCCCGCGAACTAGAGCGGTTCTTCTCCGAGCTGGAGAACTTGTTTATTAATCGACCAAGTCTATCGCAGCAAGCACGTAAAGAGCACGCGGTCCGCTTCCTGAACGCCACTGACGCCGAGCAATGGAAGGGCATCCCAGAATACGATGATGTTGCGAAGACGTTCGCAGAGTTCAAGACAGCCGTCGAGCTCGCCTATCCCACCGCGAACGAGAAGCAGCGGTACACTATGTACGAGATCGACGCCCTCACTGGTCACTACTCGCGCGCTGGAATGCATAGCCAAGACGATCTTGCTCACTACACCCGCACGTTCCGCGCCATCGCGCGATCGATCATCAAAAGTGGCGCCGCGGGAGAATCCGATCTAGCACGCGCGTACATCCGCGGGTTCCAGCCGCAAATCTGGTCGCAGATCCTACTTCGCCTGTCGACGACGATGAACAACTTCACCCCTTTAGGACCATATACGATTGCCGAGATCAACGAGGCGGCGACCTTCGTCATGCAGATACAATTCAGCGTTAACATGGCCGCGTCCTATCTAACACCCGGTGCCGTCGCATCCCCCGCAGCAGCGGCCACGGCGGTCGGATCATCCATGATACCCGCCCCTTACGCAGTAAACAAGACAGGCTTGACGCTCGCCCCGTCGCAAAGCTACGCGACGCCCACGCCCCCCGCCGTCAAGGAGGAAAGCCCGCTCCCGACGATCCTAGCCCAGATCGGCACCGCCCTCGAAAGACTCACCGCACGAATGGAACAAGGAAGCGGATCGACGACCCGATACACCCAGAACAGCAGCGATCAGGACTGTAACTTCTGTGGCGGACCGCACTTCATCCGCGACTGCCCTATCGTCGACGACTATACCCGCGCCGGTAAATGCAAGCGTAATGCCGAAAACAAGGTGGTCCTCCCGTCGGGCGGCTTCGTACCAAGGACAATCCCCGGAACTCTTCTCAGGGATCGCATCGAGGAGTGGCATCGGCGCAACCCTAACCAGCTCGCGACCGGGGTCATGCAGGCGAGTGCGATGATGCTCAACGCATCGTCGCCCAATGCGATCTACACGCAGTCCACAGAGCCCCAGCCGCCAGTCCGTCTATCAGTTGCTGATCAAGTCGCGTACCATCAGTCGGCGATCTTCAAACTCGAGTCTCGCTCGGCAGGGTTCACGCCCATCATCAAAACGAGAAACCAGCGTCAACAAGAAGCCAGCGAAGAGACAAGCGAACCAGTCCCCGGGCCAGCCAGGTCGACCGCCGCGCCGACGATACTAACGCGAGACCCGCCTCCACATCTTCCCACGGCACAATCGACGTCGCGTACGGCAAGCGCGCGCCCCGCGACGCCCCCGCCTGCACAAGCAGCCTCATCGGGGCTAGAACACCCCTATCGCAATGCTAACGACGCCGCGTACGCGCCGCCACAAACGCGGAACGTTGGGGCACCAGCTGACAAGGCCAACACACCGCGTCGCGACCCCGCGTACCGAACGCTCCCACCAGTCCACGACCCCGCCATCGCCGTGAAGATCTTCAACCAGTCCTTGGAGACGCCGGTCACGATAACCCAAAGGGAACTGCTCTCGCTGGCGCCCGAAGTGCGCTCGCAGTATAGGGAGGCTACGACGATTAGGCGCCAGCCCAGCAAAGAAGCGACACCGACGACGGTGAATCTGTTCGACTCGATCTACGCCAACGACATGGCCCCTATGCCAGTCTTCAACCTCAGCGTCATCGAGTCCTATGCGCCCGAGGAGGACGAGTACTACGAGCGCCTCGACTACTCACAGTTCGTCAACGCAGACGGTATCAACGGACAACCGCCGCCCCGAGGTGCAGCCATCATCGGTGACCACTACGACCTGTACTATCGGACACTGGCACCTGGCGAACGCCCCGACTTTGGGATGCTAACTGTAGCCGTCGAGTCGGCCGCCTTACGATCGCTGCACGCGGTCGTCGATGGGACACTGCGCGTCGAGTGTGTGATCGACCCCGGTAGCACCATCATAGCGATGTCAGAGGAGCAGTCAACTGCGCTGAATCTCGCGTACGACCCAACCATTGTATTGAAGATGCAGTCCGCCAACGGCGCCATCGACCCGTCGCTGGGTCTCGCCCGCAACGTACCGTTCCTCATCGGCGAAGTCACCGTGTATCTTCAGGTGCACATCATCCGGCATGCGCCCTACGATGTCCTTTTCGGGCGACCATTCGATATCATCACCAGCTCCGTAGTGCGCAACTACGCAAATGAAGATCAGACCCTCACTATCAAGGACGTCAACACCGGCAACACGGCGACGGTCCCTACGTTCCCACGCTCGTTTAGGCACGCTCGTCGCCGTCGCGAACACAGCGACCCCGAGGAGGGTTTTCAGAGATAGAGGACATCGAGCAGCACGATGGCGATGTCGCCCTCACTATTAGTGTGGACGAACACGGCGAACCCCGTATTGACGCCTACCAACTGCTTGGTTCCTCTGACTCCGACCCCGCGGCACATGCCCGTTCCTATTTTACCGCCTGCGATATAGACCAGATACCCACTTCCTCCGAACTTCGTAATGATCCTGAATTCCTAGCCTTATTTAATAAAATTTCTGATCCTTCTCAACCTTACAAACAATCTGCCTACACTCTCTCGTCAGCTGCGCCTCCCGAAGTCCCATCGCCCAACTCGCAACCCACTTCGCCGCCAGCTCCTTGCTCAACCAAGACAACTTTCACTTCGTCGCACGTCGAACCCGACGCGTCGCGCCCTGTTCCTCTTACGCCTCGTTCCGTTCCACTCTCGTCTCGCTCCGTTCCTCTCTCGCCTCGTTCAACAACCGCGTCGGTATCACCTAGCGCGCCCTCGCCCATACTCAAAAAGACCGCGACTACATCGGTCCACTCGAAAACTAATATCTCTGTCTCCCTTAACCCCTATACCCGCTCCAAAACGTCTCTCGGACTCCCTCGCAAAGTGAGATTTGCCGAGACGCTCCTCGCGAAAACAAAGGCAAAGAAGAAGTACAAGCCCGTCGCTCTCAAAGTCCGTCCAGTAGTCACAGGAGTCGACGAGAAGTTCCGCATAGTTCGCGAGATCAAGGGGGACCCGCTCGCGACCCTTCCGACGCTTCCGACCAACCCGCCAAAGTTCACACCCGTTGGTCGCTACACACAAGAACGCATGGAAGCTTTCGACGCCGTCCATAAAGAAGGATTTCTCGAGCCCGCCGAACGCGACCTGCTTCACCACTTCGTCGGCGTGCACAACGACGGGTTTGCATGGAATGATTCGGAGCGAGGACATTTCCGAGAGGATTTCTTCCCGCCCGTTGAGATTCCCGTCGTCCCGCACACGCCCTGGGTACAGCGCAACATTCCGATCCCGCGAGGCATTCACGATCAGGTATGCGAGGTCCTGAAACGGAAGATCGACGCCGGCGTGATGGAACCTTCAAATTCGTCATATCGCTCTCGATGGTTTTGCGTCGTCAAGAAAGACGGAAAGCTTAGGATTGTTCAGTCGCTCGAACCACTCAACGCAGTAACGATCGCCCACTCAGGTGTCCCTCCGTTCACAGACTCGCTCGCAGAACAGTTCGCTGGTCGCGCATGCGGTGCGATGATGGATCTGTTCGTCGGCTACGATGAACGCGCAATCTCTGAAACCTCGCGCGACCTTACTACCTTCCAAACCCCCTTCGGTGCCCTCCGACTCACTACGCTCCCTATGGGCTGGACAAATTCGGTCCCTATCTTCCACGACGATGTTACCTTCATCCTCCGACCCGAAATTCCCCATGTCACCATCCCCTATATTGACGACGTGCCTGTTAAAGGCCCCGCGACCCGCTACCCCTTACCCGACGGCGATTGTGAACGAATACCAGAGAACCCCGGCATCCGTCGCTTCGTCTGGGAGCACTTCCAGAATCTCAATCGCGTCGTCCAGCGCATGAAATATTGCGGCGGGACCTTCTCCGGGTTCAAGTCAACTCTCTGCGCGCCTGAAATCACCGTACTCGGCCACCGCTGCACCCCCGAAGGGCGCTTGCCGGACCCAACGAACCTCGAGCTCGTCGCCAACTGGGGCCCCTGCACCGACCTCTCCGATGTACGTTCATTCCTCGGAACCATCGGCGTTGCGCGCATCTTCATCAAGAACTTTGCCCATCGCGCGCACCACCTCGTTAAACTCACGCGCAAAGACGCGCCATTCGAATTCGGCCCACAACAGCTCGCCGCCCAACAGGACCTCAAATCAGCACTCCTCACATCGCCGGCTCTAAAACCCATTGACTATGACAACGGCGCACCAGTTATACTGTCTGTCGACACTTCTTACATCGCGATCGGCTATATACTTGCCCAGTGCGATGTCGAGGACCCAAAAATACGCCACTTCGCCCGCTTCGGCTCGATCACGCTCAACGACCGTGAAATGCGTTTCTCGCAACCAAAACTCGAGCTATACGGCTTATACCGAGCGCTCTACGACCTCAAGGCTCATCTCATCGGCATTCGCAACCTCATCGTCGAAGTCGATGCCTCCTCAATCAAGGGCATGCTCGCCCACCCAGACATCAACCCCTCCGCCAGCATGAATCGTTGGATACTTGCCATTCTTACCTTCCATTTCGATCTTGTCCACGTTCCAGGCGCTTTCCATGGACCCGACGGCTTGTCGCGACGACGCCCCCAACCCGACGACCCGGCTCAGGTCGACAACACTAATGACCGCGAAGACTGGATCGACAGGATGCACTGCTTCATGCACACCATCAACCCTTCGACTCCTGCACTTGTCGCCGCCGCACCATCCCTTATCCACGTCTCCGAAGCCTTCATCGACGACGCACCTGATCCGACCGCCACCGCCGACGAGGCGACGCCATACTCCATCATTCCGCGATCTGAGAAGGCCGAGAAAGCGGACGCACGCGTAGTCAAAGTACGAGAGTGGCTCGAGACCTATGAACGCCTCGATGATATGACCGACGCGGAGTACAACACATTCGTGCGATACTGCGGCGAGTTCTTCCGCGACGGAGAGCGCCTATGGCGCAAGGATATGCAAGGTCGCCACAAACTCGTCGTCGCGCCGTCGCGTCGTCTTTACATTGTCAAGGTCGCTCACGATGACGTCGGGCACCACGGATTCTTCGCGACGCACGCGCTGATCATAGAACGCTACTGGTGGCCGGTCATGGGCTTCGACATCGCATGGTTCATCCGCACTTGCCATATCTGCCAGCTTCGTCGGACACAAAATGTCCTCATACCCCCGACCGTCGCTTCGCCCGCTCCCTTGTTCTCAAAAGTATACATCGATACCATGTTCCTTCCCGCGTCCGCCGGATACAAGCTCATCATCCAAGCGCGCTGTTCACTTTCCGCTTTTCCAGAGTTCGCCCTCCTGCGTCGCGAGACTGCTCAGACCGTTGGCGAGTTCCTTTTCAACACCCTTATCTGTCGCTACGGCCTGCTCAGAGAGATCGTCACCGATAACGGTTCCGCCATCGTCGCCGCTACAGCCTACATTGCGAAGAGGTACAAGATTGACCATATCAGGATATCGGGCTACAACTCGCGTGCTAACGGCATCGTAGAGCGCTCGCATTTTGACATCAGGCAGGCTCTATTCAAGGCAGCCGACGGCGACCAGTCACGATGGGCTCTCGTCGCGCCTTACGTCTTTTGGGCAGATCGCGTCACCGTCCGCCGTCGCATGGGGTGCTCACCCTACTTCGCGCTGACCGGAACTCACCCGCTTCTGCCGTTCGACATCGCCGAAGCCAACTACCTCTTGCCCCCGCCCGACTCCGTGCTGTCCACCGAGGACCTCATCGGAAACCGCGCCATCGCACTCCAGAAGCGCCGCTCCGACCTTGCACAGTTACACAGCCGCGTCTACGAGACGCGCGTCAAGGCAGCCAACAAGTTCGAGGTCGACCACGCGAATACGATCAAGGACTTCAATTTCAAACTCGGCGACCTCGTCCTTGTACGCAACACAGCCATCGAGAAGGCGCTTAATCGCAAGATGCGTCCACGCTACCAAGGCCCGTTCATTGTCATCTCGCGCAACCGCGGCGGCGCCTATATCATGTCGGAACTCGACGGATCCCTGTTCGACCGCCCGATTGCTGCCTTCCGCGTTGTGCCCTACTTCGCGCGATCGCATATCGACCTGCCCCCCCTAGGCGACCTCCTCGACGTGTCCCGCCAGCGGCTAGCCGACATGGAAGCATCGACCGCAGCAGACCCCGACGACGCCGACGACGACGACGACGACGACGATGACGAGAACGCCGGCACCGACGAGTGACTGCGGACAGTCAAGACTTCAGTAAGGAGGAGTATACCCGGCTCGATACCACCTTTCTTTTTTTTTATTTTAACTTTGCGTTACGTTTCACAAGTTTCCTCATCGCGTCTCACTCTACCATTTCGCCGCGGACCCATCCACCGTGTACAACTCGGACTCTATCACTCTCCACTCCCATCGCTAAAAAGTTCCTTCCTACAAAAACAAAAACATTTACTTACTATACTTCTTTCTCATTTCGCTCGAATCCTCATACTAGATGGCCGCTCGAGTTCTCTTTCAAATCTAGACTTACGTTTCTCATCACCCAAGAATCGCAGCAAGAAGTCGTCCCCTGTTCAAGACCTACACACGTACAGGGGGAGCATCAAGATACCAAAAAGAAGACACTACAAAAGGGCCGCGCTACCAAAATGTCCGCCGCCATCGCATCGCCACACCAACATACCGCCGCGCTACCAAAATGTCCGCCGCCATCGCATCAATCGCCACCAAAGCCTAAGCGCGCGAGCGAGTTGATCAGCATGTCAACCATTGCCCAGAATGCCTCATTGTACTCAATCGCTCCACTATCCGGGCGCACCAAGGCAGTCGCACGCAAATCCCGCATCCGCACCAACGTCTCGAAAAGCTCCTGCCCATCGGACTCGTCGACCGCCGTCGAATCCGCCTGAAGCGCCGTGATTAGCTGGTGCGAGTGATCGATAAAGTTGAACGAGCTTGTCTGGCCAGCGACGCTTTGCAACCTCGCCTCGCGACGGAACCGGTCCACCCACTTGATTCGCTCTCGCTGCTCATCAAAAGCACTCCGCAAGAACGAATGCGTGCAGGCGAAGCGATCGGACATGATGGGGTCCTCAGGGTACGAGGGAACCACACGACGGTGCGGCCCCATACGCACGTGGCTGTCGGGAAGAGGCGGCATGTCGACTGACAGAAGCAAGTCCCGGGCGGGAACACGCGCCGAGCCTTCCTGAAACTCCGGACGCACGGGGAGTGGCGAGTCGAGCACCGAGATCGCGCGGTGTCCACCAGTAGGAGTCGCGTGCGCTACAGCGGCTATCGCAGCAGCGGGTGTCGGCTCGCGGACGTTGGCTGCCGTCTCTTCTGCGGCCTCAGGCTTGGAGTGCGGCGCAAGCGAACACTTCTTGCGATCGCGGCGGCAGTTCGTACACTTGAAGACCCCCTGCGGCGGAACACGGGGAAAGAAACAGCGCCTGGCCGTGCGCGCCTTGGAACAGTAGTCGCACTAACGAAGGGATGGTCAGTCGACGCACGATAACGCAACGAACGCAGACGACGTACCGGAAACACAGAGTCAGCGTGATGGTCGGGGAGGAAGACCGCGGACTTCGGCGGATCGTGGCGAAAGTCGTCCTGGAGTGCCCGCAGTTTGGGCGGCGCAGGAACCTTCTGCGCTTCCACGGCGGTCGCTCGCTGCTTGCCTTTACCCTTCGACGGCGCAGGGGACCCCTCGTGCGACTCCTCGGGCGCCTCCGTCCTCGTACGACTTGCAAGGATCGCTTTGGCCGCCGCATTTGCCGGAGCTGGCGATGCGACCCCCTCAGTCCGTGACGGGTACCTCTGACCACCAGCGTCGTAAACGGCCGTTCCCGGACCCCAGGCATTCCAGGCGCCGCCCCAGCCACCAGTCGTCAGCGCGTCGTCCTTTGCCGGAGTCGACGGCACACTCGTAGTCGCAGCGGGGGGCGCGGCCGCCGCAGACGTCGCAAGCGCTGGCGTCGAATCCACATCCATGCTGTCCCCGGGATTGACTTGTCCCCTCGCATCTGTCCCTGCGCCAGTCGCGCTCTGCTGGCCCTCGGCCGGTGGCATTGCCAAGAATGGCAGTCGAGTGCGCAAGACCTCGAGGCGCGCAAGCAAGCCATTGCCCCAGGGAGTGATAACGGGATCATCGGCGGTGCTGATGCGCAGGCGATCGACGACTTCGTTAAAGTCCGCACGAACAACCGCGCCCCGCGAAATATCGCGCTCGCTGACCGGCCCCTCCAGATCGGCCTACAACGAGTGATAGCTCAGTTAGCGAAGGGTCAAACGACAAGCGAAACCACTTACCAGGAGCTCCAGCATCGTGGTACGCGACCGTTGCGTCCACTCGTTCCCCTCGACGTCCTCGATCAACATCAACATCTTCACAGCGGTGGCTTGTTTCGAGATCGGGGCTTCCATTGCGATGATAGACGGGGGTAGTGGAGACTAATAAGCAAGCAAGCGACGAGGTGGAAAGCGAAGGGAGAACTCGAAAGTGGGGGATATTTGTGAGTGCGGCCCTCGTCCCCTTTTATTCCTCTGGAAGCCCCGACGTCTTGGGGATTCGCCACACGTGTACACGGACAACGCCGCGCCGTTGCAAGGTCATCGAACGTTCCCCAGAAGCTTATCAGACACCCCGCGCGCTAATCGACCTCGCCGTGATCGCATGCACCGCCCAAGCCGCGGTCCGGACCAACCCGGACCTGATCGATCTGCCATCCATACGAAAACAGCGCACATCATTACGACGACGAGTCAGTTCGACACCTCGTTCCCTCCTGCACACTTCTCCACATCCCTGCATCTTACGTCAACTACGAGCGCCTGCGTTACGCTCGAAGGTCGCTTAGCCACAGCGTTGTTCGATCGACATACCACGGGAATTCTGACGGCCGCACCTATACGATGAGATCCCCGCTGACGATCCGCCTGACTGCGGACAGTCAGAAGCTCAGTAAGGAGGAGATGATGCGCCCCGCATCCCTGTACCCCCTGAAAACCGCCCAAATCGGACGCGCATGCACCGCGCTCACTGTACTCCTCGGACGCATACACATACGCTTGTTATCCAAGGTCGCGGCCATATCACGTGAACACGCCTACGCCCTCGCCAGGTCGCCCGTACACGTGCACTGTCAATCACTCGGACAACTCTCGTCGCTCGACAGCCAGCGTCGGCCGACCGACCTCTAACAGCTATCGCGCGCAGATCTCAACACGATCCGCTCCATTCGGATCGCCGGCACCCTTTCCCGACTCAGCATGTGGGCCTATAGTGTCTGTTTCTATTTTTAGTCCGTCCGCGCTCGCGCCCTTGTGCGCCGTCCCCTCTACGCCTTCCGTTCCTGGTATTTTATTTCACCTCCTTTCATCGGCATGCATCGCCGCTCTCGCTTCGCGCTTTTCTATCATCAGTTCCTCAGTTCTAGCTCCGTATTATTTCATATGTTTTGATCGCGTGTTTACTACTTAAATCCTGTAACTTCCATAAAAAACACAGTTTTGCTTCCCCTCCCGGATTACAGAATTCAGTTGTATCTCGTAAAACCTTGCGCCCGACTGCGTGTACCCTCATAACTGCGTCTCCAACCTCGTTCGTCTCGTCGCGTCGCGTGTACTTCGTTCTAAATTCATCTCGTCGCGCAGCGTTGCCAGTTATCCGCACTCGTCACATTCTCACAGTCACCTCGTCGCACCGCGTCCGCACGACCGTCGCAGATACCCAAGAGACTTCAAGTTGCCGTCGCGGCCCTTCCGACCGCGTCTCCCGGACAGACCTTGACTGAGAAGGATATCACGAACCCAATCTCGCGCTACTTGCCACTCACGTCGTGTCATTGATAGGTGTTTGTTTGTCATTCACTTTGCACACTATATACGACGCTAGGCGCATCACCGTCGCTAGTTAGAGTGTAAGTTGAGCTTGCAACTTTGAAACACATAAGGCTTACCCTTGGATTTTCCCTTCTTCTGCTTGGACACCTTGGGCACTTCAATATCGCTGGCTTCCTCGATCTTCACGGGATACCGAGGTATGCCGGTCTCATCATCGTTACCAGCTACAGGATTAAGTAAGGACCACTATCATCTGGACCATGGGCTCAGCACTCACATTCGTGGGTGTTGTCGGCCGCAGCCAGTGTCACCGGTGCTGCATGGTTCATGTCTGTACTAGGCCCGGCCTGGGACCTGGGCTTCCCATAAACCGTTTTGATGAGGCGATGCTGAGGACCGGCCGCCTGCACGTTGTCGACCTCCATCTCGTTGTCAAGCTCCTCTTCATCATCGGCGTCCTCATTCTCTGTGGCATCTTTGTTGTAGTCGGCCTTGTTCTCCTCATGGGCCTCTGTTCTATCGTCGGCGGGGGATACACCGTCGGCCTGCTCATGAGCCTCGCCGGCCACTCCCGTCTGACCATTAGGCTGCTGCTCATGGTCATCGCCGGTCTCTCTAGTTTGAACGCCAGTGGTGTCGGGCTTCGCCTGCACCAGTGCTGGGTCGGCGTCGGCGGGCTTGCTGTGCGGGTCATCCCCGTCGCCGGCCTTGCCTGTGTGGACAACGGTTATTGACTGCGCAGTGCTCTGGGGCTTCGCTTGCACCACTGCTTGGTTGGCATCGATGGACTTGCTCTGCGGCTTTTGCTGTACCGGTGCTTTCGCCGCGTCGTCGGTCTTCTGCTCGCTCTTGGCAGGTGCATGCGCCTCTGGTCAATTTCATTAATGCATGAACTGATTTGATCAAGCAGATAAATACTGACCTTTTGACTTTTTCTTGGGCGCTTTGGTTGCAACCGTCGATGTCGGTTTCTTGGTGGACTCAGCCGTGGCCTTCTGCTCAAGTCGGCGCTTTTTTGCCTGCTCCCTCTTGCGTGCATTCGCTTTTTCCTTTTGCTTCTCCGATTTGAAACATGTTGTTTTTGAACTGTTACACCCCTGGCAAGCATGGCCACGGCCTTCGCGAGCGACACAAGGCAATTGCTGTCGGGCGCATGTGAGGCAAGGTGGGACCCACAAACCATCAACCTGCTGTGGCTTTACATTGCTGTCGTCGTCGGTGTCGGACTCTTCCTCGTTTTTCTGTTTCTTCGGCGGGTGGTCACCGGCGTCTTTCGGGGTAGCCTTGCGCTTCCGCTTGGCTGACTTTCCTCCCTCCCCTCCCTTGTCAGGCAACTCATCCGCCTCCTCCTCGGTGATGGGTGGTCGGGCGCTGTCGTCCTCCGTGTCCATGTCATCCAGAGCCTTGAGTCGGGGCGGCGACTGTGGTATGTTACCGACTGAAAGCCGTGACATTTCATCCGTGGGGGGCCGTATACCATGATGCTTGTTGCCTTTTGGGTGAGGAATTGCAGGACCTATGGGTGCCTTCGAGACTGGTTTTGCAGATCGTCCCGATTTTGCAGGCTGGACGGTCATCGCTGCTTCCATCGCCGGTGGTTTTGCTGCTTTTGTGGCTGGTGGAAGTTTGCCTTTTGTCGCCGGTGCTGCCGATGTCGTCGGCCTTACTGGTGCCTCAGGCTCGGTGGCAAGAGGCACTTTCAGCTTTGTCGCCGGTGCTTTTGATGTCGTCGGTTTTGACTGTGCCTGGGTCGCAGCGGCCACTTTCAATGTTGGCGGCGGTCCTTTGGATGTCGTCGGGTTTGACGGTGCTTCTGGTGCTACAGATGTGGCCGGGGGCTGGGCGGCAGCGGCATCCTTTTTTTTGCG
The DNA here is from genome assembly GCA_014925825.1 of Pholiota molesta. NCBI lineage: Eukaryota > Fungi > Basidiomycota > Agaricomycetes > Agaricales > Strophariaceae > Pholiota > Pholiota molesta. The sequence goes on along the minus strand of JACGCK010000535.1, from coordinate 4,490 downwards.
TGGGCGGGCAGGTCCAGGTGATTCCCGAGGGCGCCGAACCCCGCCTCCAGCGATTTTGATGTTTCCCCTTTCCACGAGCCCACCTGGGGGGGCATGTGTCCTGGCGCGTGTATCTGGCACCGCGCGCAACTTGCCATGGGGGCCGGTCTGTAAAACCATTGGGGGGGTCGGATGCTTGAGCTCCCATTGGTCCAGAGCTTTCCTAAGGCCTTCCTGGTGTTCTTCGGTGAAGTGACCCCGGTTCTTCGTCTCCAAAACTTTGTCCGCATACACCGTGTAAAACCGCGGTTCTTCAAACACAGGCAGGAGTTCGGGGTGTTTGGCGCGCTCCAGCTTAAACACATCCACCTAATGAATGAAAGCTCAACATAAAGCTATTTGATACAAAATTGGTGGGACTTACAAACTCGGACATCGCATGTTCCGCAATCTCATTGATGGTGCCGGAGCGAACGTGCTTCTTGACAAGCATGTCGAGAATGAGGGTCCGGTTGCGAAGTTCAGAGGGAGTGGGCACGGGCATGATAAGAAGCGGAACCGGAGGCTGAGGGAGCGGGTGAGGTTTAGTGGGTTGATGAAAGAACCCACGAATTCAACGATCAAGGTCAACATCCATCACATGATGTGCTGATGTAATTAGTAAATATGCGCACATAGTACTCAATCGTGTGGGCACTTGGCTCATCAGATAAGTCAGTGCAACACCAACATGGCAAAAAAAAATGCACAAAACTCTGCTCCTGGGATTGTACTCCCAACAGTCCCCAATGGGTTTAGTGTTGCAACTGGCCCCGACGACAAGGAGTACCTCGTCCCAGACTTCCTTCTTCCGGCCCTGCAGCAAGAGTTCGACGCCTGGCAGATGAGAGTAGCGCTCGGTGTTCCAAAGGCACCTGCAGCTGTATGTGTGAGCTTATCAGCGGTAGTTTTGACAAGTAATCTAACCCGAGAACACAGCCGCTACAAACTCAGGACTCCCCATTTGAAATTATTGGGGAGGGCCATATTCTATATCCACCAGACCCAGTAAGAAACATTGCGGTTTAGCTGAAATTTCATGCTAAAGAGATAATCAGCCACTCACCGAACAGGAATTGCTCAGTGGGCATGGGGCCGTCGTCGCTCTCCAACACAAGTTTGGGATCTCGTACAAAGACGCCGCTCACCGACTATATATGGCTCAAGTTGAACACCTGAAAGTCTCTGATGGTGCGTACAAGGCGATCAAAAGTATCGACAACCAACTAGAGGACCTCCTCAGAGATTTGAATGGAAAATGAGATGGCTATATCTAGAGTTCATTTGTATTCTGTGAAATTCTGAATGAATGCATGTTTTCATGAATTCCGGTCATGGCACCAATTTCCAGATGCTCGGTCCAATGTCGCCAGCGATTATTTTTTGGTCAATGGCATGGATTTTGAGATGCTTGGTCCAGTGTCGCCGGTGATTGCATGGGTGGCACTAATTTTCAGATGCTCGGTCCAATGTGGCCGGCGCTCTTTTTCTGATCTGCTACCCACATGTGCCCATGCCTCCTGCATTTTCATGGTCTTGTGGGAAGTAGATTGCTCTCGGTAGTGTTGCCTGCTTGAGACACTGGTGTGGAGAAGGATGATGGCTGACAAGCCATGATGCAGCTCTTTTTCGGTTGGAGCACTAATTTTTGGACGCTCGCTACAATGTGGCCGGCACTTTTTGGTGAATTTTCAGATGCTCGGTCCCAGGTGGCCGGCGATTGTTTTGTGAAATTTCAGTGCTCGATCCGCTACCCACATGTGCCCATGCCTCCTGCATTTTCATGGTCTTGTGGGAAGTAGATTGCTCTCGGTAGTGTTGCCAGCTTGAGACACTGGTGTGGAGAAGGATGATGGCTGACAAGCCATGATGCAGCTCTTTTTCGGTTGGAGCACTAATTTTTGGACGCTCGCTACAATGTGGCCGGCACTTTTTGGTGAATTTTCAGATGCTCGGTCCCAGGTGGCCGGCGATTGTTTTGTGAAATTTCAGTGCTCGATCCGCTACCCACATGTGCCCACGCCCCCTGCATTTTCATGGTCTCATGGGAAGTAAATTGCTCTCGGTAGTGTTGCCTGCTTGAGACACTGGTGTGGAGAAGGATGATGGCTGACAAGCCATGATGCAGCTCTTTTTCGGTTGGAGCACTAATTTTTGGACGCTCGCTACAATGTGGCCGGCACTTTTTGGTGAATTTTCAGACGCTCGGTCCCAGGTGGCCGGCAATTTATGCTACAATGTGGCCAGCACTTTTTTGTGAATTTACAAACGCTCAGTCCCAGGTGGCCGGCAATTTTTTGTGAATTTTCGAATGCTCGGTCCCAGATGGCCGGCGATTTCTTTTTCACTAATTTTCCGACGCTCACTACAATGGGGCCGGCGCTTTTTTATGAATTTTCAGATGCTCGGTCCCAGGTGGCCGGCGATTTCTTTTGTGGTGGTGGCACCCCACCTGCGCCCGGTGCTCGATCTGCTCCCCAGATGTGGCCGGCACTTTTGTGTGAATTTTCAAATGCTCGGTCCCAGGTGGCTGGCAATTTACGCTACAATGTGGCCAGCGCTTTTTTGTGAATTTTCGAACGCTCGGTCGCAGGTGGCCGGCAATTTTGTTTTTGGCTGTGGGACCCTACCTGCACCCGGTGCTCGATCTGCTCCCCAGATGTGCCCCCCTGCGTTTTCCCGGTCGCCCGACCACTGGCTGATCCCCGCTCCCCCCGCGGTGCTGCCGCTGTGGCGCTCGGTCCCAGGTGGCCGGCGATTTTTTTTTTTGGCTGTGGCACCCTACCTGCACCCGGTCCTTGATCTGCTCCCAGATGCGCCTGTGCCCCCCTACGTTTTCCCGGTCGCCCGACCACTGGCTGATCCCCCCACTGCCTCCGGTGCTGTCGTTGGCTGTGGTGGCCCCTCAGCCAATCAACACCCTCCAAATACCTTCCTTATACGGTTTACAAATTCCACCGACCCACCGACATTCGGTGGCTCCGCATGACACGGTACAGTGTATCATGTCGGTGGAACGCATTGCACGTTACTGTGGTACGTCGCTACCTGGCAAAGGACCCAAACAGATTACCCTCCTCTTGAGACATTACCTAAAAATACCAAATGCAGATCATCGAAAGTCTCTTACGAGGTTAATCCTGTCCTGTCATCAATTAGCACTGGAGAGATTGAGACATACCGAGCACCGCCGACCAAAGATCCCACGAGAAAAGAGAGTATGCAGGTTCTGCAAGTCAGCAGTTGAATCTCCAGAACATGCCCTACTAGAGTGTGAGGCAAACTTGGAGATAAACGCTATAAGAACCACGTTCACGGAAAAGCTAGCTGCTGAGGTCCCAGACTGGGGTCTTATACAAGCACTGAATCCGTTGAGCAAATTGTGGATACTCATTAACAATAGGGAAATTACATGGTTACTCGGAAAATTTACTTATGAAATCCTCCGTATTTTTGATGACACGCCGATTCTGGTCCCGGCTATGCCTCTGGATTGGTTGGTCAGTTTGCCAAGAAGTAGTACAGGTGGTGCAGGGATGGTCTCTTAATTTACCTTGGGCATGGGGGTCATATGGACGTCTAGGCGAAGAGCTGGAGGGACATTTCTGTATGATCAATGTGTTCTGGGTCCGGAGGCGAAGATACGTAGCTGGCATGTATCGGGATAACCTTCGGGACACAGCGGCCCAGGAGGGGCCAGTGCTGTGTATAATCTATCACTATCACTATCACATTGCGGGAAGGAACAGAAACCCACAGGACCCAAGAGTCCCCAAAAAGGTGCGTGGTCACTGGTGGCAGCGCCTGGCAGCGCGCGGCATCTTTCGGCCACAAATGTCAGGCAACTCTCTATAGCCGAGGTGGGCGCTGGTGGGCGTTGGTGGGCGCTGCGGAGATCTACCTTCGTCGGGCCATTATTTGCGATAATTCCGCTGACTTCAAAGTCATCAATGGTGTTGAGGAAGGTTGAGGAGGCACAAGAACGACCTTCCTCATATCCCATACTTATTATGGACCCTGATAATCCAACATGCAACATGAGCACCTGGAGGCTACGACCCTGAATTGTCGGAATTAGCACTTAGTGTGACCGCAAACACGATGACCAAAGAGCGATTGGAAGCATGGAAGAAAGCTTTGGTCAGTCAGATGCATATCTGTTCCAATTAAATGCTGAGGAGAGCTTGAATGATAAAATCATTTAGGTAACAAACCGAGCTCTAGTGCGAGTAAACAATTAAAGGAAAGGCATGGTACAAATTGGCGTTGCCTTTCCTCTACGAATATAAGTATTCTCCTCGAAAAACAATCGGAAAAGGAAATGGTGTTTCGTATCCCGTGATCGTATCTAGGGACCGAAGGCGTTGGGCGTTTGGCTTCTTACCCTCATCTCCCTGCTTCAACATAACCATGTCAGTCAAAGCATTCTATCACAAGGATGAACCTTCTTGTCTCCCATACCTTCCACCGGA
>JACGCK010000534.1:0-17104 GCA_014925825.1 Pholiota molesta | reverse complement strand
GTTCCGCGACTCTGGGTACGCGAATTCGGCGTCGCAGCTCACGCTACGCAGGGCCAGGCGCCGCTCCTGCGCCCATCTTCGGCCGCCTGCCGCTGCCCGGCGCCCTGTTGCCCACCCATGGGGTTCCTCTCATTCTCAGCCGCGCCCGCGCCGCGCCTCAAGCACAACCACAACGCCCTACTCCCCGTCATCCCTCCTCTCCGCCCGCGCTGAAGCCCAGCCACAGGCCCACCTACGCGCGTCTTACTCTCAACCCCAACGCCAACCACAAACACAACCGCCCACCCAGATCCACTCCCGCCCTTCTCCCCGATCTCCGCGGACCCCGACTACGGCCGGACTACGCGCAGATGGACCCGCCCACGCCGCCGCCCTCCGACACGCCGCTCACCACGTACCTCGCGCGCGCGCAGCGCCTCCTCGCGGCCGCCGCCGCGCTCCCGTGGGTCGCGCCCGAGCGCGTGACGGCCGACTTCTACCCGGAGCGCAGGAGGCGGCGCGACGCGCCGAAGCACGCGCCGCAGATCGCGTGGGCGGCGCAGGACTACGCGCGCCCGAGCTTCCGCGCGGCGGCGCTGGGCATGGGCATCCACGGGGAGAGCGAGGCGGGGACGTGGGATGCGTGGGCGGAGGAGTATGAGAAGGGGTACGCGGAGTACGAGTATGAGGGTGGTGGGGAGGGGGGCGGAAGGCGCACGCCGCGCGCCGTCGCGCCGCTGATCACACCGCGGCGGGGCGGCGGCATCGACCTGGGCGACGAGTTCGAGGACGCGCGGTGGACGCCGCTGCCCACGCCGGTGGGGACGCCGTACGGGGGCAGCGGCCCCGCGAGCATGTTCGGCGGGTTCACCCGGTGTCGCGGATGGCGACGCCGTCGCTATACGCGCGCCCTATCACGCCTGGTGCAGCGGCGACGCCGGCGCCTGTGTTTCCCCCGCTCCCGCAGGACCCGCCCGCCCCCGCGCAGAGGCCGCGTGCGCCTATGTTTCCCCGCTCCCGCAGGACCCGCCCGCCCCGCGCAACGGACGCCAAGGATCCAGCCGCCTCCGCTCCAGGACGCCCCGCGCCCGCGGGGAACTTCTTCGGGTACCGCCCGTCCGCGCCCAATTCCGCCGCTGGCGATCTGGACCGCAGCCTCACCGCGCGGACGCCGCAGGCGCGCCCACCGTCGAGCCACGCGTCGTCGATGTACACCGACGCGGCGCCGCGGAGCATGCGCGGCCCGCTTCCCGTGGCGTCGAGCCACGCGTCGTCCATGTACACCGACGCGCCCGCGCAGCCGCCGCAGCAGCCGCGCGTTGCGCGCCCGGCGTCCAGCCATGCGTCGTCGATGTACACGGACGCGGCGCCAGGAGCACGCGCGCGTCCAGCGCGGTGTCGTCGCGGAGCGGCCGCTCGGCGATGTCCGCGCGCCTCACTGTCCCTGGGCCTGCCTCCGCGTCCGCGTCCAAGTCCGGATCTGTGTCCGGGTCCGCAAGGGGGGTGGGGGCGGCGTCGCCTATGCGCGCGCGCGGCGCGTCCGTGTCCTCCTCCGCGTACGCGTACCAGGACCCCAAACACGGGCACGGGCCGGTGTGGGACTCGGGGTACGCGGAGAGCTTCAGTGCCAGCGCCAGTGCCAGTGCGCGAGGCGCGGGTGCGGGTGCGGGCAGGGCGATGGGTATGGGGATAGGAATGCGTATGGGAAGTACGTCCGCCGCCGCCGCCGCCGCTGCCGATGGTGGGTGTGCCGTGACAGGGGGAGCGCGGGCGGTGGCTCTGTGCGCTCCGCGCGCTCGGCGGGGTCTAGTATGTATGTGTGAGCGCGGTGAGGGTGGGGGTTGATGAGGAGGTATGGTTGCTGTCGCGTCAGGATGTGTTCTCGTGCGGCGGTCGATGCTGGCTTTCAAGTTTTCGACCTGATGGTGTTCTTCGTCGCAGGGCGGGCTCAAGCGCAGGTACCCACTCTCCATCCGTATTTTCGCCATCGTCGCTTGAGGAAGGCGCAATATCGGACGCCTCGTCTTCCGCTCCGTGGCGTTCTCTGCATTCCTCCGCGCCGGTTTCATCGGGGGATGCAGTGCTGTGTGGTTGAGGGGGGTATGGGTTATGCTGTAGCTCGTCGCGGGATGCTCGGTGGGCTGGCTGCCTCTCGTGGTGCCTGGATGGGTGCTCTGCGCAGGCTCGTCGGGAGCTGGTTCGTCGTTTCATGCTTTTTTCCACCTGTCATAGCTGCTAACATCAACCCACAGCCAGCGAGTCACCCAATAACATACGATTAACGCCCTGCCTACGTAGCCAATAGAACAAATAGACGCGGAAAGTTGTACAAATAATTATAACTAGTGTAGTGATCCATGATTCATGACATATTGGATGGTTACAAAGCTATCGGCGATGAGTAGAACAGAAGCGGAGAAAAACGTCGCGAAGGTATGCAAACAACTATAAGTGGGGAATGAATACAGTCCATTCGATGGTTTGGAATGCACCAGGTGGTAGCGAATGAAGCGAAATGAGGGAAAGGGTCAGAAGGATGATGCGTCCAACAATATACAGAGGCAATCCCCCAATCATCAAAGCCTTGACCGTATTGCGCAAGCGACTCGAAGTACTGCGTCGCGTGAGTTGGTAAAACGCTATAAACATGGGCTGCACAGTCGTCACAATCGCGGCCGCGCGCCAAAGCCGTGCAGTCTGGACGGATGGAAATTCGAGGAACCAGCTGGTGGCGAGGTGGACGGCGCCGAATAATACGCCAATGGCTGCAGTGGCACGCAATATTTTGGCGCTGTCGGCGCCACCTGAGTACAGCATTGGTACCCGCAATCCGCCGGCTGGTATGGAGGCATCGTAACGGTCGACGAGCTTCGCAAATGGGTGAAGAAGTGCCCCGATAAAGAAAAATGGGGAGAACACGACACGACGAAACCAGGACCATTTCTCGTCGACATGCGCTGTTGGTCTTGTATACTGGCTAGGAATCGCCGGCCATTGCATTTGTGTTTTGGGCATGAAATTTTTGTATTCTTGTTCTGGGTTGGTAGATGCTTGTCGCAGAGACTGCTGCCAGGCCAAGTGCGAGGCTGTCTCCACCTCGTTTACGCCGTGTAGACGCTGAATGACAAGTTCCATCGGTTTCGTGTTCTGAAAATTCGGCATTTGGAGAACTGGCATAGGAACTGGCCTGATGTATTGAAGGTTCGGTATTTGGGTACCTGGCATGGGGTTTGATCTTTTCCATGGGTGAGGGATCGTGTAATCATATCCTCCCTGGACGTTTTTGTGATTTTGTGCTGCGTTGGTAGGTGGGATCGGTATTTGGGTACCTTGCATCGGGTTTGGTCCTCTCCAAGGGTGAGGGATCGTGTAATCATATCCTCCCTGGACGTTTTTGTGATTTTGTGCTGCGTTGGTAGGTGGGATCGGTATTTGGGTACCTTGCATCGGGTTTGGTCCTCTCCAAGGGTGAGGGATCGTGTAATCATATCCTCCCTGGACGTTTTTGTGATTTTGTGCTGCGTTGGTAGGTGGGTTCGGTATTTGGGTACCTTGCATCGGGTTTGGTCCTCTCCAAGGGTGAGGGATCGTGTAATCATACCCTCCCTGGACGTTTTTGTGAGTTTGTGCTGTGTTGGTAGATGGAGGGTACAATTCAGTACGATATGCCGTGTCTTTGTGACCTCGGAACTCTCGACGGTCCTCGTACTGTTTTCGTGCCTTTGCACGGTCTCCAGACTGTTTATGTCGCCTCTTCGCTTCAAGACGCACCGGCTGTCCAACGTTCTGAGGCTTGTTCCACCATAGCGCATACGTAATTCCATTCAGCAGCGCGAAGCCCAGAGTTACCACTTCGAGCTCGGTGACGAGGAGGTGTTGCGACCATCGTGCAACGCATTGAGCGACGAACCATGTTGTTTGTAGAATGACGAACGTTTTGGAAATGGCGTCACCTTTACTTCTATCTTTAATCTCTTCTTCGGTGATTTGTGGCGGATCGATGGTTCCGTTGTCGATGTTCCAATCAAGGCGAGCCTCGTCCGCGTTCCAGAATCCGGATGTTAAGCTCTGGACAGGCCTCCCATTCTTACAAAGAATAAAGCCTCCCATCTGAAGAAAGAAACCGTGGGTAAGGGTCCACCGTGGAACCTCACCCTCCTCCAGTTCTGGCGGTAAAGGAGAATCCTGAAAAAATCCCCGTACAATGTCAAGAATAGACCTGGGATTAGCTGTCTGTGCTTTTTTCCCTAGAGCTGTAGCGCTCAGGGATTAGATACGTTCTATTCCCTAAAACTTGGTGAACACACCTGCCATCCTGGCGTTGTAGTCATCAGCGATGCCCTTTGCAGACATACGCTGCCGCAGCGCCCAGGCGGCGATCGCTTCCGGCGCCAACAACGCATACACCATGATCACAACCCGGCGCTTGAAGCCGGTCCACCAACAGTCTGTCGGGAGGGGATGTTTGGATGCACGGCGGACCAAGTACACGCGACAATGGTCGCGCAACAACTCAGAATGATGTCGTTCAGGGTGCGAGAGCCGAATTGGTCTTCAAGTTGTACATCGCGAACATTCAGAGAGGTAAAGCTTCCTGACGTCTCCGTTAGTGATGAGATAGATACCCCATAAAGAGTACGAGTCAATGCAAGCACGAGGAAGATGATCAACATGTCGGGAGGAAAAATGTGGGCGACAGATCTCTCAGGCAAGGTGAGTAGGTATTTATTGTATCATCCAATTACATCAAGTGATTAACATAGCGATCTGTAAATAGCAAGCCGGACACGTATGCTCACGTATGTCTTCATTTTAGACGCTCAATACAATTTAGACGCTGGATATATTGCAAACATACTACTTCCCATGTCACCATCGGTCCGTGTGCAAGTGGCGCGGAGGTTTCCTGCGCCCGTACGACTTCAGAGAATATGTCCAGGCAAATTTGGAATTTTTTCTCTTCCCTTTATTCTCCGTCAGGGCGGGCCCTATGTCAGACGTCTGCTACAGTGTGACCTACCTATTTAGGAATCTCTAATGTAAGTCTTCAAAAGTAGAATGGTCGGCCTCGTAGGAAGCTCGGAATGGCACTGAGCGCAATAGTGAGTATGTAAGAATGTGTGGGGAATTATAGCGCGCGTAAGATAAGATTAGACAAGAAGATGAAAAGATAAAATGAAACAAGATAAAAATAAAATGCTCGCACGTCATGTCAAGCGTGCGATGGGCTGTCTGAAATTTGGAATATGACACTTGTAATGATGGGTTGTCATCAATAAAGGGTTCCAGAAACTGAAGACGGCTTTCCTGGACCCCCGAAATTTCGATTGGGTACGTAGATGGGCGCCAATCGTATTTTTGAACACTTGGCCCCTTGTGTAGCACTTCTGCCAAGGGGCCTCGCATGCGAAAGAATGTCAACATAAGGACAACGAACGATGCTACGTGTAAGCAGGGCGTTAAACTACTTTTACTTTGGGGGAGAACCAGACATCCGCGCACTGTTCGAGTGATAAGCTTTCGAGTTCCGAATGTCGCCTAAAGAACCGTTCCACCTTTTCAATGTCGCGATTCGGAGGAGATGCAAAACTGTACAAGCGAAGCCATTTCAAGTAGGGAATTGCAGATACTTTTCATGAAACGAATTAGGGCTGGGTGATCATGTTATCATGATTCATGATCAATTGCGCATTCCTTTATAGTTGGATCAAAATCTGATAAGATTTGATTCATTCACTATGTCAGATCAAATTATCTGAATTTACTAGATGCATTCTATAAACATCAGCTTTTCTAGATCGTTTCCCGCCTGTTGCAAACAGGTAACGACGTCCGACGTAGACGATAGGATGTTCGCGATACATAAGTAGGAGCAATTTGCGGTTCACTGTGACCGCCGTCATTTCGAGCTGTGGCTCACTTACTATTCTAGTGTATACCTTGGTCTGCTGTATATCCGAATATCTCCCCGGCGACAGACTTTGGGTAGACTAGGAATAAACACCTACTTGACATTGTCCTTGAAGTAGCAATTAAATGCTGAGCTTGGCATCGCTCAATGAGGACATCGCGTATGGTCCATAGTCGCGGAAACGGTATGTACCTTCGAGCTCATTGATCACCATCCATTGAATTTCTATCCGTTCAAAACCTGCGAGCGGCGATAATTGTTATAACCGGGCAACCGATTTCTCTAACATTTGACCAACTCGCTGGACGCTGTACAGTACGTTTAACCAGATATGGAATATTCCTTTTCTATCCATCACTCCTTGCATTTTCTTTATATATATCGCTTCGAGTCTCCCGTAGGCAGACTCCAGTGGAAAGTGATTGATGATATTTGATCAATCAGTTTATGATGGTCGATCATTCGCTTGCTACCATCTGGGACCTACAAACGATTAGAAGGACTCGATTCATTTCCGACATAGAATACTTACTCGACGCTCGTATAACTTGATGTTGTTTATTCGGTCGTTAATGGATTATATGCTGAACAATGACACGAAGAATTGATGTGGGACATGACTGCGAACCGTACAACACGAATTCGATGGACAGTGAGCTACGCCGCCGCTGTAGCCAGATGCATCATGTTCGGTTCGTCCCATCCAGAAAGCCTATAAATTCGACGGGGTCGCGTCTGTCTTCGGCATTCGAACATCACTCACTCGTACTCTCGCACTCCTCTCTCAACATCTCAACAATGAAGTCCATCTTTGCCTCCGCTGCTCTTGCTATCCTGCTCGCGGGCGCCGCTCGCGCTCAGGGTGCACTCAACGTCACCACCCCGTACGCGCCTGTCTTTCCTGTCCACCCGGTATACGAGCTCATAATTTCTGCTTTAGCAGCAGCGCTGTTGTCTGCGAGCCCGCCTTGCTTCAGTGGACTGGCGGAATTCGTATGTCGTTTCTTGGTTGTTTAGGTAATATCTCTGTTGTTCACTTCGCGCTCTGCTAGCTCCCTACTTCGCGGTTTGTTATCTTGACATATACTGACATTCGTTTGATGCTGACAATTCCGATTTGCGTCCTGGAACGTTGCCCAAATAGAGGTGTGTACGCCGTGTTAGTTTTCGTTCTTAATTCTCATCTTCTGTGTACAGCATCTTCCTCGGTAATTCCACCGGGCCTGTTATCGCGCAGTTACACCCACAGTTCACTCCCGAACAATTCTGGGTTGTCAACGTCAAGTCTGGTATGAATGTGGACCATTTTGAATTACGTTCAAATCTCCTTAAACATCTTTTGAATTCCAGATACTCCCCTTACGTTGAAAGTGCAAGACATCGAAGGTGAAATCGCCTTTTCCGACGTCTTCATTACTCAGACTGGCAGTAAGCATGGATTTCTTCGCGCAATTCGCTCAATTCTAATGTGATGCTACTAGGGACTACCGCTTGCGTTAGCTCCCGAGCTTGATGAATTCTGTGATCGGTCGTACCTTTCGATTTCCAGTGACTATGTACCCAAGACGGCTTCCCGTAAATTCAATGTTCAGCACTTAGCACACATATTTCTAGAAAATATATAGTCCGATAACGCCGTCCAGACAAAAGTGAGCGAGGAAAACGCATAGAGCAACGAAGAGAAGGCAAGAAGGGCGCCAATGAACGTCGCCTTCCATGGGAATGACGAGCCTGCTCCCGTTGAGACTGCAGAGGACAGAGTGCCCACACCCATCGAGGCATCACGAGAGGCTGCCGCCCCAAAAAGTGTCCCTCGACGAGCAACAGCCTAACCCACGCCTCCCCGTAGCACTGCGTCATCCGACGAAACCAACGCAGATTTTGCAGAGATCGCCACAGACAGAACGGGCGACAATCTCCGTGGACGAGGCGTCCGATATCGCGTCTTCCGCACGCGACGACGACGATGCGGATCGAGAGTGCACTCGAGCGTGGGCCCAACCTGTGGCGAAGAACGTTGTCGGGTCAAGAATTCCAGTGTTGACCACGAAGAAAAACACTGCTCCGGAGAGCGCAACGCAGGCATGAGCCCTGACGTTTCTGCCACGTCGCAATCTCGATAACTTGTCGTGACGAAACCTCTTCTTCATGTTGCTCGCCCCTCGTCACCGTTGACCACATCACCTCCAACCGTGCTCAGCCGCGTTTGTGATTCACGTTTGGGGGTAGGAAGTCCCTAAAGAGGTAAAGTAAGATGAAGGTATAAATCGCGTCTGGCGTGGGCTGGGGCTAGTCTAAAGATGGACCTTGTGGGTGGGTAACGCGCCATTGTGCAGCATATCTGGCAGAGGACTAGGTCCACTAGGGTGATCAATGTAGGGCATGCGCGGCATGCCAACGTGGCTAGATGGCGGCCGACCTGAAAGCTCAGAGGGCTCTGCGCTGGCGGCTATGCTGGTGTGGTGAGGGTGGGAGGTTGTCATTGTCGTCTGCGAGGGCATGTTCGAAGGTTTGTCGCAAGCAAGTCGCAAGTTGAAGGCGGCCATGTTTGGCTTTGATTACATCGGAGGCTCCTGTAGTCGACGGCATCGTGATTCGTCAAAGCTAGCGCTCGTGATAGTGATAGTGATAGATTATACACAGCGCTGGCCCCTCCTGGGCCGCCGTGTCCCGAAGGTTATCCCAATACATGCCAGCTATGTATCTTCGCCTCCGGACCCAGAACACATTGATCATACAGAAATGTCCCTCCAGCTCTTCGCCTAGACGTCCATATGACCCCCATGCCCAAGGTAAATTAAGAAACCATTCCTGCACCACCTGTACTACTTCTCAACAGATTGACCAACCAATCCAGAGGCATAGCCGGGCCCAATATTGGCATGTCATCAAAGATATGGAGGATTTCATAAGTAAAATTTCCGAGTGAGCCTGTAATTTCCTTATTGTTGATGAGCTCAGTATGTCTCAATCCCTCCAGTGCTATTGGATGACAAGATAGATTTAACCTCGTCAGAGACTTCCTGTGATCTGCATTTAATATTTTTAGGTAATGTCTCAAGAGGAGGGTAATCTTGGGGTAATCTGTATGGGTCCTTTGCCTTCTGGACAGTATTCCAATCTGCTGTAAAGTAAATACAGTTTCGAAGTACATTCTAGCTCTTGTTCAAGTTGTTCTTTCATTGCTTCCCTAATAGTCATTATCTAGGTCTGGGAAGTCAATGCAAAGCTCCATACTTTCTATGACCTTAAATGTATGTCTGTGATCCAAGATTGGTGGCCATTTCTGTCAAAATATATGGAGTCTCGGAGTGCTTTATGAGCTAGATATTCTGCTGGTAATTTCATGAGACAGCAGCCTTCGAAACTTTAGTGGTGTAAGTCTGGTCTCAGTAAAGAGCACAACAATTGCGGAATTTTTTGGTAAGCCTAGTAGACGACATATAAACCCGTGCTGTATTTCTTGCTATGGGGCAAGATTGCTCTTGTTGATACTATCTGGGCTTATTTCTGCTCCATGGGTAAGGTGCAAGTCGAGCAGGGCCGTGTACAGCGCAATACCTTCTTCTGGTGGAAGCAATCCAATGCTTGATTCCATCCTGAAGATTAGACCGGCAATCTGTCATACTTTGCTGGCTTTATATTCATAATTGGTTTTATTTGAATTAAATTAAATATATTCCATGTAGCCCCAACACAGGTATGTAAATCATCGAGCACGGTGACCTCGGGCAACTTGGCGGGATTGGCATTTGACATAGCAATAACTCGCGCAAAAGATACCCTGAGACTCGAAGCGTAGTGGTGGGGCACAGAGGGGGAGCGACATTCGTCTCAGACTGCTCGTCGTGACTCGTCCTTAAAGGTGTGCGCGTCGTCCCCAAAACGTTCGCGGGATCCACTCGATTGCTTCACTCGCGTCTCCCCAATGTCGGAAGAGCTATTTACGAGGGCCCGGATGCTGCCGATCGCACCCGATGAGCTGCGATGAGTGCGATAAGGGCTGAGAGGAGGTGGGGTGTGCACGAGCGACTCACAGACTTTCCCCGCCGTTTTGCAGATGCACGTCTTCACCATTCAGTGTAACAGTAAGGTAGAGGGTAGAGGTACACTATCCCAAGGTCCAAGGGGTACTCAAGGGCACAGAGGATGGTGGTAGGAAGAGGAAGGTGATGGGCTGGCGCCGTCTGACGTCCACCCCTCCTGTTTTCATGTAGTTTTTGCCTCCCACACAGTCAAAAACCTCTGGCCTCTCGCTCTCTCGCACGGCTCTGTCTTAGTGGTTAAGAACAGTAGCGGAGGAGGGGTTTGGGAGGGGTTGTGAGCGGGTTTGTGAGGATTTTTTCAGAGTTTTGTGTTTTTGAAGGGGTATGCAGTGCGCTGGTGCTTTTGGGATTAGGGTCTTTCCAGGCGGCGGTTCTCGTGAGCGCTAAGGACGGGAAGAAGGCAGGAATGAGAAGGGGATGCTCTGCAGAGAACGCGGCGGGTGGGAACACTGGCAAACTTGGGGCTTGCAGTAATGATGTTAGGGGATTCGTCACACATCCTTTCCTTGCTTTTCTTCTTCCAGGCATTTCCCCACCCATATCGCTTGCATATGCTAAAGAACGTCCAAATTCGAAGTCCAAGAGTGGAGCAAGTTACTCTGACAATATTTGGCATGTCGAGGAGGTTTGGGAAGTGAAGAAGAGGATTCAAACATTCAAACTCGAACGAACGTTCGAACACCGACCTCTAGGGCTGGCCGCCACTAATTGATTTTTGGTATGACATGGGTACCGCACTTGACGTCGATGATTTGCTTTGGGCAATGGTGATCTTTCCACTTCGGCGCTTTGCCAGCGCTTTGGCTCTCCGTTCCGTTTCTCGTTACAGCGGAAACACGACGGTCTCATCAGACATTCTCTTGACTCCTGTACTTCCAGACGATGGTGCACGATGACCTCTGGACCACCTTCTCTTCCTTTCTTCACGGTTACCATGCCTTAGACGAACATCAATATCATTCAGCGGCCTGGGTGTGTGCGAGTGCGAGGAGTGTGGGCGATCATGGGAACTTCATATTGCGATTCGCGCGGGGGGCGCTGTTGGGGTAGCGTGTGTATACGGGCGCGGTGGGTGAATTGTGGCGCGTAATGACTGATGACTCTCGCGCGTGGATGGTGTCCTGATGCGGTCAGGGTTTGCGTGTGAAGGGAGGGTGATGTGGGGGCGCGCGGGTTATGTGGTTCATGGTTTTGTCGTGCCTCGTGGATGTGCGTTGCCGCTTTGTTGCTGGCTGCTGTTGCGAGATGGAAATCTCAAAGGCCTCCATATGTGTGTTAACGCTATGACGCTGGATAAGTTATACAGCGAGTCGCATCATGGTATTCATTTGGCCTCTTACGGAGCGGACTTGTGGTTCAGCGCCCAAAATCAAACACAAAATTGTCAAATGTCAGGCTTTCTGGAGCAATGTGCTGAATATAACCTTCCATCTACTGGTATGAGAATGGCGAGCCAGAGTTGTATGAAGATAGATTATCTCATAGTATCCGCTAACGATATTTGTGTCAATAAACATGTTCAGGCATTATAAGGAAAGGGGTCATTTTCGTCCGCCGAAATCAACAATCCAACGCCTTCAACCGACCTAACTGCCGTTACATCGCCCACAGAATTTCTTTCTATCGCGCCTGAGACATACGGGAGTGTCTTTCCACTGATACTCGTCACGGATTCGAGGCGCGTACATACTCGTGCGAGCGCCTCTGCGCTGGCCAGGAAATCCGCGAGCGATTGTTTATGTGTGCTCGCGCGTGGCGCGTCCCCGTACTTCGGATCCGGCGAATATCCATGATAATAGAATCTTTGCATGTGCGCGAGCTGAGACAAGGTAGGCTCCAGAGCTTGCTGCAAGGGATATCATATCAGGAGCGGTCCAGCCGGATGAGCAGTCGCGCACGTACCAATGACGCCGGCGTCAATGTATTTCCGTGAAGTCCCAACTCCTCCAAGTTCGGCGCTCCTCTGACAATCGATTGCATGTATCCGTTGGTCGTGAAGTCCCACTCCCCTTTCCTGCTGCTCTTCTCTTCCCGGAACTGCCCATCTGAAGCCTCATACCATAGAACCCCTTCCAGTTTGGGATCATACCGACCCAAAACGTCCTGCTCAATTTCCAACGATTTCAATTGTGGAAGCCCGTGTCGCAGCACAGAACGCAGGAGATAAGGAACTTGTCCGTTATAGCTTTGGGTAAATCCCAAGCTAACCAGCTGTGGAAGAATAGGAATCAATAAGCGAATATCCTCGAATCTAGCCTGCAATGAATACACATTATGTGAGGTAAAGGCTTCTGAACGATAAGAAATATGGTCACCTTTAAATGCTTCAAATTCGGCAAAAATCCGATCTCGATGTTGTCGGAAAACCAGGTATGCATGCACCCTTCGAGTGATAGACTTTCGAGTTGCGGATGTCGCTCAAAGAACCCTTGTATGTTTGCAGTGTCGTGGAGAGATACAAAATCGGCCAAGCGAAGCAATCTCAAGTGCGGGAAATCAAGGGAGAACAGGACGGTTGCCTCTTGCAAATCGCTTTTCAAACTCAACGTATGCAATGATGACGCGAGCCTGGGAACATTGTTCAAAATCTTCAAACTGTCTTCTCCCTCCGGGCCTTCCATGTTCCATTCCAGGCGCAAGACAGAAAGACTCTGGAATGCCGGATGAATCATGAGTCAAATTCGCTGTCTATGAGCAATGCGGTTCAACTACTCACCGACAGGGAGATGATCCCGTCGATCACGCGCCCCGTCAGCCAGGGATCGCGGCCACTGTGCCCGACATTACGCAGGATCAACGTGCGCAGGCGCGGGCACCCGGTTCGCAGATCAACCCAAAAGTCGGCGAGCAAACGGCCACGGCGCAAGATGACCTTGTGGCTCTTATCATATATCCACCCTTTCAGCAGATAGAGCCCCAGCGCCCTCATGCGGGGTACGAAGCCTTTCGCGACGAGCATCTGGAGGCCTCCGACGGCGTCGAATGGCTTCTTCCCTTTCCAAGCTTTGACGGATAGCTCAGACATGATGTAGAGCTCCCTGACGGCCAAGCCTAGCTGTGGCTCGTCCATAAGCCTTTGGATGACATCAATTGCATCATCTTCGTTTCGAAGAATGAGACGCGAGTAGAGGAGGGGGCGAAATATATTGTAGAAACGGCGATTTCCAAGTGCTAAAGCACGTAGCGTATGCGGAGCGGATCGTAAAGGCACAAAAGACGCTATAACAGGGAAGAGTTCTGGGGATAAAGTAGTAAATGCAGGCGCAGGATTCATGGTCGATGTCGCAGTACTGAGAATATGTCAAATTTGTAGATACTTTACATGAAATGAATTAGGGCTGGTTGATCAACGTGTTGATATTCTAATGGCGGTATCAACTGCCCGTTCCTTTCGACGTGTACTTATGGCAGAGTGTATGAACATCGTTACTTGATCAAATTTGATACTTGTTTCCGTCAGCACAGTAAATCAAATTAGTTACATCGATTAAGATCGTTCATTCTATTCTACTTACAAGCATTGGTAATATACTACACTAGATACCAGAAAATCAGAGAAACAGGGCTGCAAATGTTATAAGACTAACCAGAGCAAAGCAAGCGCGGAAAACACGAGGAACGATGAAGAGAAGGCATCAAGGGCGTTGATGCAGTCGCTCTCGATATAAAATACGAGCACGCGCTCGTTGAGCCTGCGTAAGGGAGTGTCGATACGTCACTAGAGGTTGCCGTCCCAGAGAGCTACAGCCCGACTCACGCCTCCAGGTGGCACGCCATCATCCGATGAAGTAGACGCGAACCATGTTACATGTAGAAATCACCTCAAAACGGGTGGCAAGCTCCGCACGGCGCAGACCACTGACCAGGCGTCCGATATTGGTGCGGATGCGTATCGAGAGAATGCGTCCGAGCAGAGCCCGACTGCGGCGAAGAGCGCTGTGAAGGCGAACACGCCCGACATGGACTAGCGACTGGGAACACGATCGCCGCTCCGGAGACTGCAGTGCAGGCATGATTACTACATATCAGTAAACCTATAATTTTCTGCCACGACACGTTCTTAACAAGTACCAAGTCAGCGTTGGCGCTTCGTGGTTTGGGGCGTGGAGTTGCTAACAAAGTAAAAATCAGGGCAGGGTATCAAAAGCGGCTGGAACGAATGGCAAAATCACACGGATACGAGTGCGAAAGATGTGTAGGGACAGTATGGTCCTCCTTTCAAGCACGAGGAATAACGCCGCAGGAGAAACGACAGATGTCCGGCGCGCCATTGATGTACAGGCATACCTTAAGACGCCCACCGACGGCACTGCCTCTGGAAGCGGACGGAGGGCAGCCCAACACCATCCGAGAGGAAGGTAGCTACGGGCATGAGGGGATCCATGTGGGTGTAATCAAAACCGTATTCTCAGTCTGGGTGGGCCATGGGGAAATCAGTCACTTGTGGCTGGGGTTTCGGAGCCGGCGCAGCCTTGCGCTGAGAAAAGGCCGTGGGAGTGACTGAGTAGCAGGCCGCTATTGGGCAATGGTGGAGGCAGCTTTGGCCGGTGGTTGTAGATGGGTGGAGCAGGCGCAGGAAGTACAATCTGGCCGTGGGGTAGCACGGACTGCGGCGTCGAATGCGCGTATCCAGAGTCATAATGTGCGTGCCGGAGGGCAGAGGCGTGGGGGCCCATTAGGCCTGGTTGGAAGCGTAACACGGTCTGGGTCGGCACAGATGGGGAAGAAGGGAGGGAAGAGCATTGAGGAGGGTGTTTGTTGCGAAGAAGGAGCTACTGGCAGGAATAGTTCGATGGGTCCCAAAATTTCGACCACTGTCCCCATCTCGACACTTGTCCCTGGTAAACTACATGGCTCCCGCTGCTCTGCCTCGGCGAGCCCACCGCCCTCTTTCACTCAGAGTACACTCCTCCAAATTTCCTCTCTCTCAGCGACGGCTAATCTTCCTTCCGGCCACTGCGCTGCTAGCAGACGACGAAGACTCGTCACTGGGCCTGCAGTAGCCAAAAACGATGTTCTCAGGTCGACGTTGAATGAAGCAAGCGTGTCGCAATACAGAGGGCTGCAGCACAGGCGAACGCAATACCTGCGAGGGGTCGGCTGGAGCATGGGCGCGCCCAGCAATCCACTGGTATGGCGCCGCGTGGCGTCGCAGATAGATGGAAGCCCGCCTGAGGATTCGGAGAACCATTTTAAGTCGAGCGCGAAGGGTGAGGAGGAGGAGCTGCTAGCTGGTGGCTGAAGAAGGGTGTAGTTGTTCGTAAAGATGTTGGAAGAAAGAGCTGTGATGAATTGATTGCCGGTGATGCCGACAACGCGCTCTGCTGTTTTGGGAGCCCACCGTAAATCCAAACCACACATCGTCGTCCCATCTCATCGCGAGCGCTCAGAGCGTAGCCAGCAGGCCGAGAAGTTTCCTTTGTTCCTCCCGCAATTGTGGCTTCCAGAATCCACAGACCGTCTTCTGGCAGCGATAGCACCTCACAACACTCCTTAATTTACTTCATCGATCACCCAGCGCCAGTGCCATTGTGCTCGCTATCAGTCGATAGTGGTTGCCACACTGTTCATTCATCGAGGCGAAAACCAATGATGAGACACTCATTCTCTTTTCACTTTTCACACTTATGTTTCAACACCCACAACATGATCATTCTCGAAGCCGCAACGTACAGCATCCGCGCTAACAATATTTATGTCGATGATGCTGAGCGAACCAACCATGTTCAACAGTTCAGGCATTACAAGGAAAAGGATCATTCTCGTCCGCCGAAATCAGCAATCCAACACCATCAACCGGCCGCACTGACACATCCCAACAGAATTCCGTTCGATCACGCCCGACGCGTACGGGAGCGATTTTCCACTGATACTCGTCACCGATTCGAGGCGCGCACACACTCGCGCCAGCGCCTCCGCACCGGCAAGAAACTCGGCGCGCAACAACGGATGGGACAGCAGGAATGGTGCGCGTCCGTGCTTCGGATCCGGCGAGAATCCGTGGTAATAGAACCGTTTCAGCTTCACGAGCTGGGACAACGTCGGCCCCAGGTTTTCTAGAGGAAGTACTTATCAGGCGCGGTGCAGCTGAATGAGCAGGCGTGCACGACGTACCAATGCCGCCGGCGTCAGCGCCATGCCATGAAGACCCAGCTCCTCCAAATTCGGCGCGCCTCTGACGAGCGAGTGCATGTAGCCGTGCATGAAGTCGCGTGCCGCTTGCCTGCGGTGTTCCGGCGCCGTTTGGAACTGGCCGTCCACGCCCTCGTACCAAGCGCGCCTTCCAGCGTGCGGTCGCGCCAGCCCTGTACCCGCTGTTCGACTTCCAGCGCATCCCAGCTCAGAGGCTGCTGCTCGATCTCCGGAGCCCGGGTCGCAACACGGCGCGGAGGAGGTACGGCACTTGTAGGTTATAGCTTTCGGTGAATCCGAGACTGACGAGGTGGGGAAGGATGGGGAGCAATAAGCGATATCTTTGAATCTAGCCTGGAATGCGTAGACACTCAGTGGATCGAGGCATCTGGACAACATGATACATACTCACCTTTAGATGCTTCAGGTTCGGCAAGAATCCAACGTCTACATCTTCGGAGAACCAAGTGTCGGAGCAACCTTCAAGTGACAAACTTTCGAGTTGCGGATGGCGATTAAAAACCAGTGCACCTTCTCCGTGTCGTCATGAGATGAGAATTGGTGCAAGCGAAGCCGTTTTAAGTTAGGAAATTCGAGGGATGAGAGAATGGGTGCCTCATATCCACTTCGAATTCTCAAACTCAATGTATGTAAGGACGATGCGTGGCGGGGAAGGTTGTTCAAAATCTTCAAATTTCCTTTCGTTCGGTCCTTCAGAATTCCATTCCAGCCGTAGACGGAAAGACCCTAAAATCCCAGATATATAATGTTCCCTAAGTGTGAGCGATGCGGATAAGTACTCAAGTACTCACCGAGAAGGCGTTGATCGCGTCGATCACAGGCCCTGTCAGCCAGGGATCCTGGGCGCTTTGCCCGATGTTGCGCAGTATCAGGGTACGCAGGCGCGGACACTTGTGCGCAGATCACTCCAAAAGGCGACGCGTAAACGCCGACACAAGGTTATCTTCACACATCTGTCATATGTCCAATCCTTCAGCCAATAGAGGCCCAAAGCTGTGATGCGCGGTATCAGGCC
>JACGCK010000533.1:0-17216 GCA_014925825.1 Pholiota molesta | reverse complement strand
GGTTCTGTTTGTACGCTCCTTTCATGCACCGTCTACCAACGGCTTGCGAAGCTTCAGCTCTTTTTGCAGTAGAGAAGGCGCACAATAACTGAAGAAGTTAGTACTAGCCTATACTATATGACAATAGATTTACTTGTGCTGCAGAAAGATCATCAAGATCTCCATTTACATCTCCAAGAGGCGTTGGTAGATCATCAGAGTCATCCAAAGAGCTGAGTGAGGTTAGGGGAGAAGACATCCCAGAAGTCAACCCTATATCCCTGTTTCTCAAGTCAGCGTCTCATGAAGCTGAGATGAATACATAACGTACTGGGTTATATGCTCATCCCACTTATTGAGTTTATTCCAAAAGTCGAGGACAATGACACGTTCTGGGACACGATACCGACGTCCGTTGATAAGGACTTCATCGGCGGGCATGTTGCGAGTGGGCAGAGTTGAAGAATATTCCGGATGAATAACTTCTATATTACCATTATTAAATTGACGGGGTTTTGTGATTTCAATGGGAGTGGCATGCTGCTTTGGAATGCGGCGCTTGTGTGGCTATATCACATACAGTCAAAAAGATAGAATGGAAATAGTTATCAAATATCTGCTAACCAAGACTCGTTCGGCATGATTGGGACACATCCATTTCTTGTTGAATGGTGGCAATGTTAAGAGAGGAGGGTCAAGGCAATCCATGTGCCAGTGCAGGCTACAATAGTCACAAGATATGATACTTTTCCACGCATCAGGGGTACTTGCTTTTGACGTAGATCTCCGAATCCGTTTTGCAGCAGGCGCAGTTGCCGACAGACTATCAGGAAGGGCAGATATGCCACATTGAAAGCAAAGAACTGGTCCACCATTCCTATCGCGAAGTCGGTATGGGTCTCGATCCTCTAGTTGGCCATGACGACTGAAAAATAGTCAGTTTGTCCCCAAACAAGAATAAGTTGGACCAGACTCGCTTTAGGCGGGGTGGTTTAATTCCTGAGCTATCGAAGTAGTTGCCCTTCGCTCCCGTGCCAACTAATTGAGAAGGTTATGGATAAGAATATGCGGAGTGGTTGGAAATCATTTACCATCTTTGAAGTAGGTCCTTATGTCCTCTGGAAGTTGAAATTCTACCGGGTTAGAGATTTGCAGGTGATGAATAACGGCAGACAAAAGCGATGGAGGAGGTTTGCGGGGGGATGCTGTCGTTCAAGCGTCAGCATGTGTGTGTGTGTGAGCCTAAGCGGGTGGGAGATAGCGATCACCTTGCGAGCTACACACGTGGAACAGAACCACCGAGCATCGCCGTCATCATCAACGCCTTCCAGGGGAGGGTCCAGGCACCAAAAGTGGAACGCTCTTGGGCAACCATCGCAATATACCAAAGAGCCATAGGAACGACATGAGGAACAATGATCTTCATTATTGAGCTAATAGGAAAGCACGTATTAGACAGTGTGGAATATTTCAAAAATCAACGCACAAGATTGTTTGATGGCTCTGGTGAGTTCAGAGAGAATAGCTTTGGTTCTTCTTTCACTCGAAGTGGAGGACTCTCCATCTCCTTTTCCTTTTCCTTTCCCTTATCCCTCCGTTTCGACCTGCCGCTCGGGGCGGAAGGTAGCGATGGATCCAGGAGATTAGTGGATGAGTTCGACCTTGAAAGGGACGGTTCGTTGTCCAAAACAACGGCAGACGAGTCCGAATCTATTACGATGGGTTGGGAAACAGAATTTGAAGAGCAGTCTATGGATGTTGAAGGATCCAGAGCCACCGCATGTGCGCTGCTGCTGCCTTGATTACGCGCTGAGGCCCGTTGCGCTCGACCCGTCGCAGGCCTGAAAGCGTGTTGACGACGTTGCATCAGAGTCGGACAGCCCAGCAGCAAGAAGATATCGATATAAGTTGATGAAGATACAAAAATGAGCATGGATTCTTGGCAGAATATCGTAAAAAAAATTGCGCACCCTTTGTCTACTCTGGAACGCTTGCGGGGGCCTTCAAGGTCTTGCCCAATCAAAGTTCCATGCGTAAGCCCAGAATACGTAGATCCAGGATCAGAGGTCGGAAGATATGAATAGGCCATGGAGGGTTTCTTAGGATCGCGCTTTAGAGCATTCTGTTGGAGAGTGACAGAGGACGGAGGGCCTGGTAGAATTTCTGTAGCCAGGCTAGCATCACCCTCAAGATGAGGTGGCTGATGAACTGGAACACCTGGCAGTAGGTAAGCCGGTATACTCGCCGTCGTGGCCATCCTCTCGAGATACGAGAGTTAGTGCAAGCCTTCTGAAACGGCGGTGGAGAAGTAGGAGGTAAGGAACAAGCCGACAAATCAGGTCAGGCTCACTGGCACAAGTTGATACATAAATGCCTGTCCGCAAAACCGAAGTTGACACATTTGCATTATTGCTTTCGCGCACAGTCTCTCTGATTCAATGCTAGTCTATTCTGAATATACGAGGTCCTACAATAGCCATAAAGTTGACTGATTACTCCAACGACTGATACAATTCCGTCATGACGGAGTACAGGCATGCGTTCGCCCTCACAAATAGTTTGCAAAACACCACTAAAGCCTCTCCAGAACCTCCAGATACTCCCTCGTATATCAGAACATATTGGAAAGGGAGTGTGTCGAGAGCTTTCTACGGCGAATGTCGGGATAAAAAACAATTGTGTGAGTTCGATAGATGGAGCCGAAGACAAAAGATTGTACTCACACTGCACTCGTATTCCCTCCTTGAATATCACTCGTCTCACAAAAGGAGATTGGCTTCATCTACCCGAAAACCATCGCCAGTTAGATAATGTTGACAGCATAGGAGTTGCGTACATACCTTCCTGTGTAGATTGTTGACAAAACTCAAAGGTGGACAATTACACACGTAGAACCGTCGCCCCGTTTCCGAAGCCCTCTGGTTGGCAATAGAGTTCTGAGAGTATCAAAGCCGCGACCAAAATCTACGGGCACCCGGGGATCCTGAGGTGATAGTAGGGTTATTACCTTGACATATGCAAATGGGAGATTTGGCGAAAGTACAAGTATTCAGGTATGTCCAATTTCTGGCCAGAACAGGAGCGAATTGGACCTGAAGAAGTCCCACCCAATGCCAACATAAAGGCGGGACGTTTCGATGCTTGTAGCCTGAGATGAAATTGACCTTTTCTCAATGGAACTGCAGTGCGCTGTATGGAAGTTACATCAAAGTTTAGTATTTCTCATCTGCGAAACGGGATAGCAGGCAAATCACAGACCGAGAGTTCAGCATTCGAAAGAACTCCTTAGAAACGAATAAGATCCGCCCAGAAGTCATGGCATGTAGCATATGGAGTGCAATTAGATCGCAATAGTGTAGCCTTGTCGTAGCCCCAAGTTGAAAAGCCTCCAAGCTTCAAGCAGAGCCAAACAGACGTCGTCTGTTCTTTATTCGTTACCAACAACCACTGTCATAGGCCTCCAGACTTTTAATTGACTATGGCGAATACTACCATAGCCGGGGCCCAGGCAATTCATGGTCAAAATCCTCAGGTGAGATCCATTCTCGAAACCATGGTCCTCCTCTCATTTAATCAGTTCTTAGTTGAAACGGTGATTCGAAATCGAATATATGAGTCTACGTTCTGGAAAGAACACTGTTTTGCGTTAACAGGTTAGAGAAATATTATAATTCGCCTTTACTTGGAGACTCATTTGTATCTCTTTAGCTGAATCCCTCATTGATAAAGCAATCGAAGTTCGGTTCATCGGTGGTGTTTATGGAAACCAGCGGCCCACGGAATTTCTGTGTCTACTATTGAAGCTTCTCCAGATCCAACCTGAGAAGGAGATTTTAGTCGAATATCTGCGCGCAGAAGAATTCAAGTTCGTTATTCGCCATTCATAAAAAGAATCTCATTGATTTTTTTCCAGATATCTACGGGCCCTTGCAGCACTCTACATCCGCATGACTTTTCGAGCTGTTGATGTGTACGAACTATTGGAACCCCTACTCAAAGATTATCGTAAACTCAGGTTAAGGGACATGGGTGAGTATCACTCTTTTACCATGGAAGGTGTACGCTAATTGATTCAAGGTGGCTATTCGTTGGTTTTTATGGACGAATTCGTTTACAGTCTCTTGACAGAGGAGAGGGTTTGTGATATAATAATGCCCAGAATTGCTAAAAGATCGGTTTTGGAAGAGAATGGTGAACTAGGACCTCGAAAATCCAGGCTGTTGGCTGCAATGGAAGGCGAAAGTGACCACGAAGGCGATGAAAGTCCAAGTGGGAGCAGTAGGAGTGGTAGTAGGAGCAGAAGTAGGAGCAGAAGTAGGAGCAGGAGCAAAAGCAGGAGTAGGAGCAGAACCAGCAGTCGTGGCTCGAGTCCTCAGTGGTCTCGCAGCCGAAGTCGATCTCCCATCGACGGAGAGTCCAGATATGTATCCCGAAGTCCATCAAGATCGCCTTCTCGTTCTCGTTCTCCCGAACGCAACACATCAGAGGATAAGATGAATGTTGATAGATAATATGATCCTAGTACTACGTTTCTTATAGTTTACTATCTGAATCCACGATGACCTGTTGCTTCTTCCAACGACCTAGCGCGGTTGAGAGTTGCTTCCATCGTTCCTCTACAAATGGCAGGCCATCCAGTGATTTCAGAGTGGCAGGAGATATGAACCCTCGATTCTGATGTTTCCCGTACCAAACTAGTGGAAAGATTTAGTTAGGACAATCCCGGGAAAAGTAACCCAAACACTTACTGATATCCTCACGGCGGGTGGGCGCAGCAGACAGCCTGTCAATGCGCCCTTCGACACAATCCCGAAGGGCGAGATTGTTATAGAATTTGCAGACAATTTTACCGCCTGTTTTCTCTATTGCTTCGATAGCGCTCTTGCTCGCTCTAGACGCAATGACATAAATTGGTGTTTTGAAGTGTTCGGAGCCCTATTCCCACAAGATGAGTATTGCATTACGTGAGTAGACATCTTCGACTTACATCTCCAAGAATTTTGATTCCGTCATGAACATTATGAACGCAGCCACTCATTAGCAAATCCCGAGCAGTGATGGGATTTTCCGGTGAAGAGGTTAAACGGCCTTGGTCTATCCAATGCTGAATGCGATCGAGGTTGACGGGAGCCCAAGTCTTCTCGTTCCTTCATAGAATAATTTCAGCTAATGTACACTGAGAAAGAGGAAAAGAGAAGCCTCACTGGTTAACAAAGCCACGCTTAGGGAATAATTTTGTAATGGGCGTTTGTCCTCCTTCGAACCCTGGCCTAATACCTGGCCCAGAACGTGATTTCTGACCATTCATACCCCGGCCTGCAGTTCTTCCATATCCTGAACCTTGACCACGACCCACGCGTTTTTGCTAGATAACATGGTGTCAGTCATGACCAATAAGTAGAAGATACAGGACTGACATTATGTTGAGAGCCTCGCGCGGGCTTCAAGTTGGCCAAACTTACTCGCGCAACGCTTGAAGCCATGTTTCAGCGATACGAGAGGACTATGCCGGGGTTATAGCGTTTGCACGAAAAAAACGCAAGTAAGTATAAGACTGGAATTATGAGTGACAAGGCGGTAATACTAATTGCAGACTAGGATTGATCGGCAAGTTGTATTTTTCTGCCATTCCTTTGCCAAACAACGCGTTCTCAATTGATTGCGTCAAAAGAGCCTGGATTGGAATTTGGAATCTCTCGCTCAGCATCTTCTTCTCCTCTTTCAGGCTCGCGCTCAAATAGCCATTCCATTGAGTTTGCATTCACCATCCATGACTATCCCATATCGACCTATTATCACGATATGCGGTACAACAGGGGTTGGAAAATCTAAACTGGCTATTGAACTTGCCTCACATGTGAATCGCACTTGTCGCAGCGTGGGCTGGCGAGGTGCAAAGATCATCAATGCGGACTCTATGCAGATCTACCAGGGTCTCGACGTCCTTACAAACAAAGTCCCAGAAGTCGAACGACAGGGCATTCCACATTTGCTAATGGGCTTCAAAAAACCTGGCGAACAGTACGTTGTGGGTGAATGGGTTCAAGACGCTCTAAAGCTGGTTAGTCTAATTCATCATTGTGTCGAATACCTGACTACAGATATCATTTTGTAATTAGATAGACGATATGCATAAAAATAACGAGTTGCCCATCATTATTGGCGGGACTTCGTATTGGATCCAACACCTCATTTTCCCAAATCGTCTGGTTTCTAAAGAACCTTCTGTATCAGAAACTCCGAAAGTCGTAGAATGGTCTGAGTCTCTGCAAGCGTCTATCGCTTCTCTCCCTCCAGAGCTTTTGACGCTGCTCGAGAACTTGCCAGAAGAGGCACCCTCAGCAAAAGCCGATCCTGACCAAGCTTTCCAGTTGCATAAACTCCTTTCTGTTCTAGATCCGATTATATCTCAGCGCTGGCATTGGAAGGATACTCGAAAAGTCTTAAGAAGTCTTGAAATTCTGAAAGAATCAGGCAAAACCCCCAGCAGTATCATTGCTGAACAATCTACTAATTCCATCGTCGACAGTAAACCAAGGTAAAATCAAAAATTTGCGTTTTTAAAATATTCGCTAACCGCATGGCTGCAGATTTAGGACATTGTGCTTCTGGTTATATGCCAATCCATCTGTTCTAAATGAACGCCTCGACATACGTGTAGATGAGATGATTTCGGTGCGAATTCACTTCCGAAGCATAGATATAAATTGTTACTTACAATGTCTATGTATAGCAAGGCCTTCTCAAAGAAGTCGAGGACCTGCGCGAGATAGCAAAATCTCGACCACTTGCAGAGTCAGAGGAAGCATCGGCTACAGACTATACTCTCGGAATTTATCAATCCATTGGTGAGATCTGAATGCAGAGTTCAGTTACATAGAACTGATTTATGATTTCACTTAGGTTTTAGGGAATTTTGCAGTTATTTGGATTCCCCCTCCGAATCAACATTCAAAGATGCTACTGAGCGAATGAAGATTTCCACACGACAATATGCCAAACGACAAATATCATGGATACGGAACAAGCTGATACCTGCGGTCGATGCAGCCAATATCGACGAAAATATTGTCCCGCTATACTTGTTGGATGCTACAAGTGCGTATGCAATATCGATTCGGAAAACTTTTCTGATTGAAGCACTAGCTTTGGGTGATGATTGGGTGAAAAACGTGCAGGTTCCAGCTTTCGAAATACAAGACGGTGGATAATTCAATTTCTCTGGTAAATTCGCAAGTTTAACTATTCCATAGCTTTTTTGGCTCGTCGCGACTTACCTGACCCTAAACTCCTGTCGGAAACTGCATCAAATTTGCTCTCTGTCGACCGTAAAAATGTTGAGTACGTATTATCCAGTTCTTCGTCATTCTTCGTGATTGATTCATCTGTTCATGTAGCCCAGCGTCAATGTTACAAGCTAGAAAGCGACGTATATGTACTGCATGTACAGTGCAAGACGACCGCCCAGTAATGATTGAAGAGGGACCCGAATGGGATGTTCATGTGAAAACAAGGAGTCATCAACGAATGGCCGCCAAATCTCTTCAACAGACAGACCGGTACACTTCACGACGTCGATCACATGAACGAGATTCGGACTGAATATTCATACTGTATATACACTACCATACACTGCTACTTATAAAACACGAAGCTTTTACAACTACACAAAGTGGGAAGGGATATCCAACTGGTAAAAGATTTTTTTTCATCGCATGAGGCTATATACTTGACTCGGAAATATTTCACTGCATCTCGTCTGCCCACTGAGGCAACCAACTTTCCCAGTCTACCCAGATGTCACCTATTGGGTCATCGATCGAATCTTCTTCATCGTGATGGCGATGATGACCATGATGATGGTGTTCATGATGGCGATGAGGCTTCTTCCTTGGATCGAGCAGCCTGTTAACCACATGAATAGCACCATTCAAACTGACGACATCCGGCACAACAACTGGGTGATGGTTCACAAAGACCTTTGTGTTGATTAGATAGGGTTGTTTGTGGCCAGGGAATTTAGGGAATGTAAGCTTCTTTTGAACGATGTATGTACCAAGAGTATGGTTCTCGAACAAAGTGTTTAGAGTGAGGTGGGTCGAGAAGATAGGCTCGGCAAGAATTGGGGGCTTGGTCTTGCCATGGTCACTTTCGGGCGGACTTTGATTTATTTATTGTTAAACTCGAGAATCAAAAGACATAAATATAATACATACCTATGAGCAAGTTCCTCATTATTCATTTTTGCGTCGCCGTGAATATAATCTAGAAACGATTATTGCTCGTCATCAGTAAAAAGAAGAAGAGAGTGCTGAAAAACGACTTACTTGAATGTACCGCTGCGCCTGGAACAATATGGTACTGCAACAATTTCTGCAAAACTCTTTCTCCAAAAGGTGAAAACAAGAACAATTGCAATTTCGCCGGCAAACTTTCAAAGGCTCGGTTAGTGGGTGCAAATATTGTCACCAACGATGTGCCTTCGAGGCCTTTTCCGTGAGTGTAACGCAGGTCAAGATTATCGGTAAGTTTAGAACGCTGCAGAGCAGATGTCTGAACATTATTTGTTAGACCACCCAAAAAAAAAAAAAAGACGAAGTTGAAACATACCAAGATTGAGAAGTGACGCGGGATCAGATACAATTCCTGGAAGACCGAAGGCGGAGGAAGAAGAGGATGGTCAACGACGTGTATGATGCCTATACAATGCCGCTAGGTCTTCAGTACTTTGTTGAACAACCAAAGAACAACTGACCGTTAGTTGCTTTGACATCCGGATGAGCAATTCTCGTATAAAAATTTATGTGCGTGGCAGGTGGGATAACATTGTGAGTGATCCTTAGGCGCAATGGCTCTCCGTCGAAGGCTCCAGCGATCTGGAGATGCGTCGGATATGTAATATTGCTGGCCAACGAAACGACATTGTATGCCGTTCCTGGGATAATGTGATAACTCAAGATCGCACGAAGGATAACCTTGGCTATTTTCTTCCGTTTGTCTTGATCGGGGCTTCCATCCAAAACAGTGTCCAATTCATCGATCAAGGGCAAGACTTCGGTCAAATCGGGATAACCACTGGTGATAATAGAATCACCGAGCAAATCACCGATAGAAGTTAGGTTCCTGGGGGGCGGAGAGCCTCGGGGACGGCGCAACACTTTATCAGGGGGCGCAAAAAAGGTCAAACTGGATGGAAAGGACGTTATTAAAGCTTAAACAGGAGAAGACAATCAACACACTCGGAAGTGGTGTCATTCAAAAGTGAAGCAATATCTTCAACGAAATTAATGGCTTTAGTGACCAACGAAAATCTGGAAACAAGGCGTTATAAGAATGTCAACCAGATTGTAAAGCGCTCTCAATAAGTTGCAGACCTCGGGTTACTAGCGAGTGTCTCGTATACCGTTGATGTATGTTCAGATGGTGAGTGAAGACGTAGCTGTTCACTGAATATTGGCTGTTGTTCTCCTTGTGTATAGAATTCGAGCTCAGAAACATCGTAGGGAGTAGAGGCGTCGTGTCTCAAGTGTATGGCCAGAGAAGAGGTGGTGAGGAAAGACGCCGGAAACAACCAAGAATATTTCAATCGCATTTTGACGGAGATA
The DNA here is from genome assembly GCA_014925825.1 of Pholiota molesta. Taxonomy (NCBI): domain Eukaryota; kingdom Fungi; phylum Basidiomycota; class Agaricomycetes; order Agaricales; family Strophariaceae; genus Pholiota; species Pholiota molesta. The sequence continues at coordinate 7,632 of JACGCK010000533.1, read as the reverse complement.
CAATGTCAGAGAAAGAAGTAGCGATTTACAGAAAGGCAGGCTCGAGGCAGGCTTTAAGACATGACGCTGCTGCGGAGTGGGTCTAGATGATGAAATGAAACGTGATTCAGGTGGAGGCCGCCGGGCAGAGCGCAGCTTTAGTTGAGCAACCTAAACTCCAATAATCGTGACATTGGTTGATGAAAAGCATGCTATAGGGTCGTAATCAAGATAGGGGTGAAAAGCAGCAAAGACGAATCTTGATATATGATATTTGGTCGAAAGAAAAAGCGCTGGTTGAGCGCAGGAGGGAAGTGTCAGGCGCTTCCAGAAAAACCGACAGTGCCATGATTTGTCATCCATCAAATCATGCTTCGCGGGCAAAGAGAAAATGCCGCTAGATTGACGCAGACTGCCGCAACTCATGCCGAGACGTGCCGATTGGTTGGCCAAGCACTGCCGCAGCACTTCTCGTATATGATGGGCAGCTATTACCCAGCCAATGCGCGAGTTTGAAGTCTTTTTCGGGTTCGCAAAGGTAGTATCTAATCTTAATATATATGTGGTATGTAAAACCCGAGATTTGCTAAGGTCGGTGGACAGGCAGGTACCATTGACGCAGGATTGCCGCACATGTGACGCAAAGTCGCCGCAGATGTGGCGCAAGATAGGCGCAGATGTGCCGCAGGATTACCGCAGATTTGACGCAGGATTGCCGCAGTACTCAATTACGCCAAGACCTAGCCAAAACCGTAGTTACTGAATAATTTCAACGTTCACTGACGACAGCAAAATGGCATTCCACGCAGTGTAAATACCAGTCCAATTCCCACGACTTCGTTGCCTTACCTCCGCTCTAAAGAGTGCGCGAAATGTGTAGCATGGCGTAATGGGCTTCGGAAACCATTCAGATGAATATATAGACGTATTATCTACTCGGGAAAATTATTGATATGTGCGAAGCTCATATGAGTCATACTCATTTGCTAAAATACAGCCACATGATTACCCAAACTCTTAAATGACAAGCCTCTTAATACACGAGAAGCGATGTGCTATGTAGAAATTTCTGTTCTGACTGAAGAGAAGTGTGTTCGTAAGATTTTAAAACAAATCCAGGCATTCCACCAGTGTTTAAACAGTTAATGAATGTAAATGAGTGTAAATGGGACTGAGGAAATAGGCGCTCGATACGAACACTTGATAAAAATAGATAGCTATATATTCAATGCGCGGTCCAGATACAGGATGCCGTCGAGGGGCACGGAGTGCCTGCGGTCGCCATCTGCTTGTCTCCCTCTAAAATTCTGGGAATAGGCAATATATAGTGTACTCTAGCATACTCCAAAACAACCGTACAATATAATTAAGAACTGCAGTGAAAACGCGCTGATTATCGCAGTTACACTGTGGAGAGTGGCACACACATCCTCCACTTACGCAAAGCGCGCGCTATTCGCGCTGCCACATATGCTAGCTAGCCGCGGGCGTTAGGCCCGGTTAAGGTCCTAATGGCAGGTGAAAAAAACCGGCTTATTTGTAGCCTTTGAAATCGCGTATTCGGTGAGGAGGCGGACATGTTCAAGACTTGGACATGTTGCAATATATGTACAGATCTCATTATACGTAATCTACGTGCTTTTTTTGAGGTCCCCGGTTGCGCTGCATTTCGAACGCATGTGCGAGGCGATTGTCCAGATGCAGGATGCATACATCAGTTCTCGGTGATATTCCTCGGCTTAGCATTACACATTACGCTCAAAATTACTCACTGACCACGCACATTAATCAAACCTTGCAAGGCAAGAAGAATACTACAAAACGTTTATGACTCGGAGCACTGTCACCCACTTGAACGTCTATACATAGTGCCATATGTAAAGTTCAATGTCAGATTCGTTATGGCACTCCCGAAAAGGTTTCCTCAATATTGTCTCTCAATCGTCTTACTAGTATCAATCTCCTTGCTGTACGTGCATCATATAATGCTTCAATTTAGGATAACTCTTTTAGTTTATGGATCATATGGGCGCTTATTTCATAGTGTATTTCAATTATGGTAATTAATTCAATGCACGCTTTAACTTATTTTCTGCTGCTTTCGTGGTTTTGCCCGCGGTGTGGGTCTGGGTCTGGCAACTTCCTCCTTGACTTTCTCTTTTTCCTCTGCTGCACTTCCCTCACTAAAGTTATCTCCTCGCTAATGTAGAAGAAGTAAGTAACACATACAGAACTAAAAGTTGTGTAAGACAAACCTGTATCTCAGACTCACTCTCTATGCCAGTTCGATCATTCTTGTTATGGCTCAAAAGATACGGCCTCCAGCGCCCTTGGATTTCTCCAACATCCAGCCCCCATTGCTCATTTCCGGCCACTCCAGCAGCAAGCGAATTTTCGAAAAGTCTCTTTTCGAAAGCACGTAAACATTGACGATCAATGTCGATCTTCTTCTTTGGCAGTTCTTTCGTGCACTGATACTCCCAAGCGGCCTTCCACAGTACTTCTTCTGTGATCTCGTCTTTGCCAAGCGATAGCTCTTCTTTTTTTGTTGCTGCAATATAGATAGTGAATGCATGACCATCAACCACTGTTCCTAACCATCTCTTTATACTTGTTCCCGCCCCAGGGACTTTAACATGGATCCAGTTGGCTATTTGGGCTCGAATCGTGAAAGGAATGTCGCCAGCCTGTACAATGTTATCCTTCAAAGGAATTCTGCGACCCGGCTTCCTAGCCTTTCCCGCCTTAGTTTTCCTAGATCGACGAAGCACAGCAACAACAGATGGGATAACATTTGCATTATCCAATGCTGACACGTCGCCACAATAAAATTTCAGGAGTTTTTCAAGCAAAAGGGTATGAGGAGCCAAAATATCATCAACTTCTTTCGAGAATGGTGCGTTCCGATAATAAGCAAGAATATCGTCGTCGTCTGGAATGTCGTTCGCATGAGTCCATTTTCCCAGCTACATTAATAGAGGAAGCATGCTTCAAATAAAATCAATATTCAAATGTCAATGCCACATACCCTAGTGTTGCGTCTTGCCTCTCGATCCTCCCACAACTCATCAACCAAGTCTTCCTGCTTAACAGGCGCGTCAAATTGCGGAGGGTCATAATGTCCCCAATCACATCCTCGCCACCATTGTACTCGCCACGAACTATCTTCAAGTTTCTGTAGAAGGCGTACTGGATACCAGTACTTTCCGTGACGTGCTAACGCTCCTTTTCCAGCACTACAGTGATCCAAAAAAGAAAGAAAAATCAATGGTTATCAACAGATAGAAAGCACGCTTCAAAACGCTTACCATAATCTTTCCCAAACGGGGGTTGACTTTATCTGTCGAGAAGATTTTCTGACAGGTTCTGGTTCTGGTTCAGGACTAGTTTTCAATAGTTAAGGTTTGACAAAAATCAAAATCCGTTAAGCAACAAGCAAATAGCGTCAAGTAAATTCCCGAATACTTACTCTTCTGAGTCTTCTCTCGAAAAGCCATCAACCCATCCAATACAACCATCACAATGAAACTGCATATTCGGTCGTAGATTACTTGCTCTTCCATTTCGTTGGCAGGCTACGTGAGACCAAATCTTGCATAGGCCACATTGCACAGCCTCTAGTCCTGCCATAGCAGCATCTTGATCGTACCCATCTCCGGAAACACCACACCGACATTTCAACTGGAATGGTGATCTGTTTTCTTCATCAATATCATCTGCATGATCTTTCTTATTTTTCTCTTTCTGCGATTGGGTGTCTGTATCATGTTCAAAAAATAGTTTTCCAACAAAGATTAAAAAGTACATACCACTAGTTGCTGAGGAAGATCCTCGGTCTTTTCAACGAAAGCTGGAGAAAGTGTTGGTGATGGAGTATGGACCGAATGCACCTCAGTCGAGTCATTAAACAGAACCTTTTTCACCAAAGTTGGAGCAAGTGTTGATGGCAAAGTCTGGACAGAATCAACTTGAGGAGAGTCGATCAATGGCTGACTTGCCACCAATTTTTTTGTAGGACTGTGAGATGGAGTTTTTTGATGATTCTTGGGAGTAACAGGAATTGGCTTTGCTTGAGTATAATTGGTGATCAAAGTGTTCAATGGACTAGCTTTAGAAACGCAGTCATCGTTAGGTATCTGAGAAATTCCTGCCCCGGAAAGAACAGGGCTTGGATAATCGTCTCCAGGCATCTTTTCGAAGCGGATGTGAGGGAACGCCTTCATGATGAGAGCACTCTGCTTTCTTTCGAAGAACTCTTGCGCTTGTAAACCACCTCGGAGATAATAAATAACTGCAGCGGTGCTCATTCCTTTCGTACTTGCAGTAGCCTTTCCAGCTAAATCTTTAGCGTAGGTCAGCTCGGAATTTGGCATGGCACATCCTCTGTGTCGCATTCCATTGTATTCGTAGACAATCTTTTTGTCGGTGGTAAAACGTGACACAAAATGTTTCGTTTCAACGTCAAGAATTCCTCTTCCTACAATGTCATAGACGACACCATTGTTTTTCTCTGCATCCTTGTCCAGTGGTCGAAGGCTTTTTGGAAGTGTCCATTCATTATTGTGCCCATCTGCTTCCAGAATAACAATTAGAACGACAGGAATTGTCATAATCATCCTAAAGGATTGGGCATTGCCACTACAAATGACTTTGTCGTTGCTATTGTTCCAGCATTGAGGCAAGACACCCTCTGCTGCTTTTTGCGTGGCCGTTGGAATGCGGAGTATGTTTTTGAGCCAGTTATTCAAATCCCCAGAGAATTGTTCAGCAAGAGCGGCCGTTAAAGACATTAGTATCATTGGTTGCTTGGGAGTCCTCAATTGCATGTGGGAATCTGCGTGCGTTGAATTTCCCGAGCAGTCTCGCAGATAGAAGCACATCATTCCAAAGAAGGACATCGCACCCTTGTGCGATTTGTCTATACGATATCTAAAGAGTGCCGCAAGCCATCCCTATTGACACGTAAAAATCAATATAGCTTGAATGCAGGAAAATAAACATACAAAAAGGTCGTAAGCTTCATTCGAACTCGGAGGTACAATTTCCAAATCCAAGAGGTATTTCCGAAATTCCTGGCGCTGCGTGGTAATTGCCTTCGAAATGTTAGAGTGCGAAAGATCTTCGTCTTCTGCAAGCTTGCGCCGATTATCCATCAACTCGAATAATTGGCCCAATGGGTCGTCCGGCAGAAGACCAGACAGTGCCGCTGCAAACACCCTTGAATAGTTGCGAGAAACAGCATGGTGGATTAGATCCAATGAAGTGTCAAGCCAACAAGAATTGTTATCCCAGATATAACTGGGTATCACCCCATCCTCTAACCGGACAGAAGAAACAAGCTTATTCTTTACTGGAGACGAGCCTGGACCAGGGGTAGCCCGATGCATTGTCTTGTTATGGAGAAGTTGTTTGGAAGTATCAGGTGGACGCCCATCACTTGCGAGTGTCGTACGTTTGCGTGATGGGTCCCTGCTTTTCTTGGACCGTCCAATCTTCTCTATATTATCTTTCCATGCTTCGGCCTTCCCATAACATATTTTGATTCCAGCTATATGAAGATATTAAATAGAATGAGCAAGAATCAAACACTGATGAGTAACATGAACATACTACTGCTGGCTATGGCGAGCGTTTGATAATGGTCGACAAACTTAAAGAGTGCCTCAAATCCTTCCATAGAGACTGTGTGATTTTTCCCGAGGGCAGAGTATATCTTCCAATGCATTGCTTCTTCTGCATTTGTATCTTGGGGCATGGCAGTCCACAAATCATCGTCCATCTCACGGTACGATTCGAAAATCATCTTTGCATATCCATCTTGCATCCACCATAGAAGCCAATTTTCCGCATGAGGAAAGTGTTTTATGATATTTCTTGCACGTTCGATAAAGATTTCCTGGTCTTCAATGTCGAGTAAGTTCTCCGCCATACTTTTAAAAGCTGAAACCCGAATAGGATGAACTATAGCACTGATTTTGGAAACACGTTGGACTTGTGCTCGAAAATGCTGGCGACATCCTTTTAGGAGAGTAGATGCCACATTTTCAAGCTCTTCCACGGATCGAACATCTTCTCTGCTCGTCCTGAAGTCGACAAATGCTTCAATAAATCCTGCACGTTGGGCCTGACCAAAATCCACAACCTAAACAAAATTTCGTTAGAATAATCCCAAATTGGAGAATACAATAGTATATTGTCTTACATTCCCAAAAAGGTCGTCAGTGATATCAATACCTTGCTTCACTGCTTGCTCCTCGATGCTTGTCATAAGTGCTAAGAAGTGCAGGGTATAATGTTCAGTTGTGCCTCCATTGGCAAATGTGATCATTCCCGGTACCCAGCATTTGAGTGCATCGTAGTATACCGAACTGATAATGAGTAAGTTCGTTTTATTTTTCCAGAATCCATGGGCGGCATCTGTTACGATGCCATTAACTGGCCTGGTAAGATCCTCATCTTTCACGAGGAGAGAAGCCATGAAATCAGTTTGAAAACTGATGACCGTAAGCTCGCCAAATTCTGAAGCACGAACAAAACCAGGGTATTTTTGTTCAAATTGAGCAAATTGAGTAATGAAGTCATCAGAACCTCTTGCATTCAACATGACTTTACGCTTTTCGGCTTTGATACGATCTTTATTATGAAGTGGTGGTGCAAGCTCAGCCACAGATTCTTGAGGACCTCCCAGTCCTGGGCGTCCAACTAGCAATGATAAAGGTCCGGCTTTCGGATGATCTTTCAGAATGCTTTCGAACCGTGCTTTGGCCTTTGGTGACAGATGCAGTTCATGAGTCGGCTTGGGATGTTGGTGTTGACCGCCATTGATGTAATACACCCCCTCCTTAAATTGATACAATCGAGAGACGATTCCGCACGGCATTTCTATTAGCGATGAACTACAGGAGCAATTTTCTCGAAGTTGCTTGTTTATGCCACTTCTTCGGGTTTGGGGTCGAACAATCATAGTACAGGTAGGATTGCTACAGCGAATAACTCCATTGCACTTTCGTCTCGTAACCAAGCCGTCTCGCCAATTAGGCGATGTCTTGTCTCCGGGCAGGCCACCAAGAACTGTGTATGACCAATGAACCATCAAGCGACCCGCTGCGCTAACTTGTTCCGCAGACATGAGGCACTCAAAATTACCATCGGGCCAGTAATCCCACTCATCGTTTTGGCTACTCTGTTTTGCTGCTAAATTTGCTTTGAAATCTTGCTTCGCTGCAGGATGACTAGGAACTGTCATTGCCTGGCCATTTGCTTGCCTATTTTCCGCAGATGGTTTTGTAAATGTGGCAGGCACCACCGGCGCAGCTGGGATGGCGGCCATAGGAGCAGCGGGGACAGCAGCCATAGGAGCAGCGGGGCCGGCGGCCATAGGACCCGCTGGACCAGCAGCTATAGCACCAGCGGTGGCAGCGGCCATAGGAGCTGGGGTGGCAGCGGCCATAGGAGCTGCGGGGGCAGTGGCCATAGGACCCGCTGGACCAGCAGCTATAGGACCAGCGGGGACAGCCGCTATAGGAGCAGCTGGACCAGCAGCCATAGGAGCAGTGGGGCGAGCAAATGCTGGTTTGTTTTGCTCAGGCATGACAAAGTGGGGGTGTTGTGAATGAGGCTGCATAGAACATGGACATTGAGCCGGATGGTGGA
>JACGCK010000532.1:0-17387 GCA_014925825.1 Pholiota molesta | reverse complement strand
CTCCGAAAATAGCCCGTACTAAGCACCACCCAAACGTAACGAGAAACTGTTGGCTGCTTCGAATAAGTATATGCGTGTGTGCGTAACAAGAAGCCAAGTATACAACAGAAGTCAGATCATTGCCTCCATCCCCAAATCACCGCCGCAAATTCAAAAAACCCGCTTCTTTCTGCTAACGTCATCAGAAGCATTGTCATTATTAGTGACAAAATCGGATAAATATCTCCAAGTAAAAGGGTGCCTTGCACTGCTACTTGCCGGAAACTTGTGCTTGTGTACGTGGCTGAATCGAGTGGAGTCCGTTATGATAGACACGGTACTTTTGAGCAAGGTTGAAGCGTTGCGAGCGGAAATTTCGTTATATTTTAGCCTAAGTATGTATGGCAAACATAATTCTGGGCAACGCGGCGGAAGCATTGCGAGCGGCAATGTCCTTATAATGTAACCTACATACGGGACTGCCCAGTGCCGAATAAAACAAATAGAATATTTACATGAATCTTGCGTTCCAGATACTTAGAAGTTATGGCAAGTGCACAGGTATCATGATATTGAGTGTACGCATGAGGTTGAAGCGTTGCGAGAGGCTTCTTAACAGGTGCTCATGCAGTGCAGCCAGTGCTACATAACAGGATAGCACTTTCCGTGTGTTTCCACCATTTGGCTGTTATTAAAAACTTCGGAGAGCCCTGGGAGATCAAATATACAGTAGTACGATGTAGTATTGATAGGTGAATAGATTTATCTTCTGGAAATCATAAAGTTGAATGAGAAGTTTGGTAGATTTGCAATACCAAATGGTCGGCATTTTTGTTTGATCAGAATTCAACCGTCATTTCGAATTATTTTCTTCCTTATTAATTGAAGTAGAGAGAAGTATCACTGAAGACACCGTTGGCGGCTTGTCGCTGGGAGCGGACAAGGCTAAGCGCTGTGTGTACCATGTCACCATTTTAGGCGCCGGCGCTGAATGTGCCGCAATACACATGCTCTCAACATTGTGCGCATTTGTATTACACATAAAAGGACGCCCGCTAGCCATGGTTAGCTATACCTAGTCTATTAAAGTTTTTGGTATCAATTCTAGTTGAACATAAAGACGAGCGTTTGGAAATCCATCACTGCTGTAACGATGCGCTCCTCCTCTCCCAATTCGCCATTGGAAACGCAGAAGACGTATCGATTATATATCAGGGTCGTTTATTACATACATGTATCTAGTACTAGCATTTTTCTTTTAGTGCTGCGACCGCGATGCGGCGGGATGTACACGACGACGGCGAGTAATCAAGATTCAATCAATCGAATCTCAGAGCTTGTTCTCTCTCGCAAATTCAATTGGAAGCCTCAGAAATGAGGTAATACATAGCTCCAATGATCTTCTAATAGACCCCCGAAATTTGGAGCGGCCAGACGGGGGCAGCCAAGGATAGCCCTACCGAGCATGACCCTCTCCTCCCACCCCGTTTCGCGTTTCTAGGCCATTGCGCATCGCACGGGGACCTAAAAAAACGGCGTAAAACGCCGCTATTAGTGCCATCAAGGGTCCTCTCGGCTGCGTTGCCAGCGATGAGGGTGCGCTAGAACTTTCCGCCTGCAGGAAGATGCATTTGCTGAATGCTTAGGTTCGGAGCATCGCATGGATTAAGCAGTCTAATGCCATTTCCCTTTAGTATTACGACCTAAAAATGTGGTCTACCGGGCTCATTAATATTAATGAATCGTACATGCGAGGTTGAAGCGTTGCGAGCGGGTTGACTTGACATTATTCATGTCATATCTGCGCGCTCCGTTGGTAAGTTGAAGAATTTGGTGAATTTGCATTATGGAATGGTTTTAACCCCCATTACAAGTTTGTTCTATATAGTTTGGAGTAGATGGTAACTCTCTTTGCGAAGCCGTTAGTAGCTTGTCGCCGCGAGCGCACGAGGTAAAGCGCCGCGCGTAGTGTGCCACCGATTTAGGCGCCGGCGCTGAATGTGACGCAATACACATGCTCCCAGGATTGTGCGCCTTTTCATTGCACATGAGGAGTCGGCCCAAGACATGGTTAGCTGTACCTAATATCTTATAATTTGTAGTGTCCCTTCCAGTTGTGCACAGAGACAGACATTTGGATAGTCATCACTCCAATAACAATGCGTTCCTCCTCTCCCAATTCGCCAGTTGAAACACAAGAAATGTATCGATCTCAATTCAGGACTGTATATTACATAAATATCTACAGTATTAACATTTCTCCTTATTTCTGCGAGCGCGATGCGGCGGCATGTACGAGATAACGGCCAATCAAGATTCAAACACTAAGAGCGTGCAGAGCGCATCCGCTGCTCTGGTCTCAATTACTTGTAAACGCTTCAAATGTGTGGTAATACATAGATCCAACAAGCTTCTAGTGAACACCAGAAATTTGGAACGGCCAGGGTAGGGCAGACATGGATATCCGTACCATGCTGACCCTCTCCTCCCACTCCGTTTCGCGTTTCCAGTCCATTTCGCATCGCACGGGGACCTAAAAAAAAGGCTTCAAAGGCCGTTATTAGTGCCATCAAGGGTCCTCTCGGCTGCGTTGCCAGCGTAGATGGCGCGCTAGAACTTTCCGCCTGCAAGATGATGCATTTGCTGAATGCTTAGGTACGGAGCATTGCATGGATTCAGCATTCTAGTGCCATTTCCCTATAGTTTTACGACATAGGAGTATGGCCTACCGGGTCAGGGGCTGCTAAGTGTGTGGGTAGCGATGATCCTTGGCCGCTGCACAGACGAGGTTCACAATTTGAAAAATGTAGAAACATGAACTGCGTTCTCGATAACGAATAGAAATACAATGAATTGGTCGCTTTTTGTATTCTAGTCATCATAGAAATGGGATAGAAGCTTTCTTATTGATAACTAGTATGTTCTACCAGTTACAGGCAAGGAGGAGCAACGCGCGCGGACGAGGAAACGGAGGAGGAGATACGGATCGCGATTCGCTTAGCATACGCGGACGGACGAAGTATCCCCGAAACCACCATTTTCATTCCAAGTACGTACACATCTACCAAAGCTGTATATAAGGCTACGGATTATCCCTCTCAGTCCCTCATCCCGCTCTCCTCTCTTCTCTTCTCCTCTCCTCTCCTCTCCTCTCCTGGTCTTCTCACTTCGCACTCTATCCCGCCGAGCTCGACAATTCTGCTGCATCTGGTCAGCGCTGTCCTCCTCCGCACGTCCACTCGTCGATGGCGATGTGGTGCACCTGTCCTATAAGTGAGCTATTGTCATTCTTAAATGATAAACCTGATCACTAATTCGTCGCACCTTACGTCGACTGCAGTACACAGCCGTTCACAGCCGCCTGCGCACAACGTCACATTTCATGCCGCGTACAAACACTGGACGGCGTCGGGCAACAGACATCTATGAGGTGAGCGCGTGTCCTTCAGCGTCGAATACGCACCGCACTAATGCGATCTTTCCTGCTCAGGTAGCCCTTTGCTCATCTGGAATGCATAGTAAGTGGGTTGCTGTTCGTGTCTGCAGCCGTGATATTTGTTAGCGCTACCCGCAGCGCCTCACAGCGCCTGAACTTTCGTCTTCGCCAATGATGCGCGATACGCAGGCGCCGTGCCCTTGCGCGATGAGTCAACGAGCTTCGATGCTGGATAAATCCGGGGTAAGTAACGGCCATTAACGTTAATAACCGTGCTCACCGATATCGCGGAGCAGCAGAGATGCCGCCCTCGCCTCCATCCCACGTCCAGCTCGCTCGTGGTCGTCGTCCTCTTTGGTAAGTGGGACAGACGGGCGGGATCTTCACCTACCGAGCTGTTCGCAGCTGTTCGCATCGTCGTTCGTGGGCCAGGACGAAGCGCCAGTCTGCGCACCACGTCTGCATGCCGCACGAAGGCGGCGCACGCCGACTTGACGGGCAGTCCGTCGTGCGTGCACACTCGAATCGGCGCGGCACTCACTGTTGCCCTCGCGTTGCGCTGCGCCCCGCACCCCGTACTCCCACTGGTAGGTTGTCCATCTCCGCTCGAAGGCGCCGCGTTCCTGACCCGCGTTTCCATGTCTCCGCGCTGCCGTGTGTTGCAGTTGGCTTGTCCTTGTCCGGAACTCCTGGAGATCCCGCGGCTCGGCTCGGAAAGAAAGGCGGCGCGAGCGTCTTCGAGGCTATATCGCCGTGAGTAATGTGTATACGATGAAGCGGTTCAGTACTCACTGATGTTTTTCTGACAGCTGCGCCGTTGCTCTCGTCCTCTACACCCTCGCAAATCGAGCCGTTGCCGTCCAAGCCACGCCGTCCGTCGTCCATCCCATATCCTTCTGCGTGTTATCGTTATCGTTGTCGTTGTCCGCGTTGGTAACTAGAACAAGCCCCTGGCCATCGAGCTGTCCGCCTCGTGGTTCAACCCCGCAGGCGCTCTGCCAACGCGTCTGATATGCCGCACGAAGGCGGCGTGCGCTGACCTTCACGGCAGTAAGTCCTTCCTGCACGCGCGAATCGGCGCTGCACTTACTGACTGCCCTCGCGCTGCGGCCGCGCAGATCCCTTGCCTTCTCTGCCATCTGCACTTGGCACCGGGTACGCTGCCCACCTCGTCTCTGACAGATGTCTCCCTCTCTCCACGTCGGCGTGCGTCAGTGGCTGGCCATCGTTCTTAGCGGCGCGGGGCGGCGGCGGCGGAGTCGTCTTCAAGACTTGTACCTGCGGTAAGCGGTTGTTGCTGCACGGCGACGCTCTGCGCACGAATGCTCTCGTCCGCGGACGCGGTGTATTTACCCCGCTAGCTGTGCGCTGCGCTGTCCTGAACGACTGAGCGTTGAGTGGCGTGTTGATGTCGGCGCCGGGGTGGTGCTGTAATGAGCATGTTGGTGAGTCGTCGAACTCGTAAGTCACAAAGTGGACGTACCCGTCGGTGCTCTAGACCCCATCGGCGCCCCTCGCTTTTGACCCCATAGATAGATAGTCGTCGCGGCTTTGTTTCTGTGCGCATCGTACCTTGGACACCCCGCTGGTGGTGGTGTGTAGGCTGGAGCGGACACTCCGACGTCGTCGTCGCGCTCGCCGGCCCACCCTGCGCTACACTGGCGACTGATGCTGCTGCGTTGAGTGGCGTGTTGATGTCGGCGCCGTGGCGGCGCTGTGATGAGCGTGTGGGTGAGTTGTCGAACCCGTAGGTTCCAATGTGGACGTACCCGTCGGTGCTCTAGACCTCATCGGCGCCCGTCGCTTTTGACCCCCATAGATAGATAGTCGTCGCGGCTTTGCATCGTACCTGATGGTGGTGGTGTGTAGGCTGGAGCGGACGGCGAGGGGGATGGATGGCGAAGAGAACGGCGGAGGCGATGCGGGACGGAGATGGTGGGTAGGGAGGCCGGAGCGGAGGGCGACGCGGGATGTTGATCCGAGGGAAACGCGAGCTGACAGAGGCTGACGTTGAAGCACAAGGGCGGGGAAGGGAGGGGAGAGTACAGGAGACGAACAAAAGGGCAGCAAGTACCACTCCGTACTTACCAAATCAGGCTCCATGCTCCCGAGTCATTGGAATCATCGGGGATCCATTCTGAGTGGCAGTGGCAGTGAGGGCGCTGAATGGCCAGGTCCAAGCGTCCTGAGTTTCAACTGAGTTTGACTTGTTGGTTGTCATTCACACAGCTTCAGATCAAAACTACATAAGTATGTGTTCTGTAACCTAATGAAGATGCCAAAGTCCCCATCATTGTCGAGTACTCTGCTTCTGGCCATTCGTCGAGCCTCAGATTCTAAATTCAGCGAACTTTTGGATTTCAGGATCCCAAACGTCACAAACGTCTTTTCTAGCAGTATTCCCGTTTGTTACCAATCTATCGTCGAATGGCTACTTCGCTGCTTGCGTCTCGGGGCAAATCTTCGCAGCCTTCCAGTGTAAAATACGGGATCCGATCTTAGACCCTCATTCAGGGCAGACCAGCCTCAACCATAGCCTTCCCCCGTTATCGAGCGCCGAGCCTGTCGGCCCTGGCGGCAAGTGCCACTCCCAATTTTAAACTCAGTCGAATCTTACCAAAACATCACGCGGTGACCGTGTAATTATACGCAACGACGGCCAATACCATGTCCATACCGCAGTGGCACACCCATCGGTAGATTCCTCGTCGTGGACTGCAAGATATGCGAACTCAAACAGCGCCAATTTTACTGTGAAAACTGCCTGAAGACCCAGTGCGTTCCAAACCCATAGCTACGTCCTTTGATTGACGCGATTCTCGCACTCGTCAGCATCCACGATCTCGGACAGCAAACGCAGCACTATGCCGTAGACCGAGATGAGCATGTGGCGAAAGCCAAGAAGGCGCTCGCGGAGACCATGGCACCTGGCAGACTATCTCGCGCGAATCTGAGTGCTTGCGAACGACAAGTGGAGGAGCTGCAGATCGGACTTGCGAAGCTGAGGAAGGAGAACGAGCGCAGTGAGTTCCCTTACCCGCGCAATCCATGGGTATGTCTGACGTGCCACAAGAACGAGATAGACTGCGAGCTCTCCGCGAGACACTCGCATCGCGAAGACGAAGCATCTCCGCCGCGAAACTGCACATATCATCCAGCATGCCGAGCAGCACGTCGTCCCCGCCGCCACCCTCGCGCGACAGCGAGGCCCTATTCAATCTCTCAACGGCCATCGCGCGAGCGCGCTCAGGTCTCGTGCAGGAGCTCGTCGAAGTATTCCACGTAGTCGAGGTCGGTGGGCGGCCGCCCATCGGGGGCAAGGCAGGGACGAAGGGCGAGTGGACGATTGGGGACCTGATACTGCCTGTTCCAGGGGACATGCGACGTGAGTGGTGTGGCCCTCTTTGAATGACTTGAACATCGTCTGACGAAATAGTGCAGGATACCCTCCGGACCATATCAACGCAGTGCTAACACACACCATCCACTTCCTCTCGCTGCTCACGTTCTATCTTGGCATAAAACTTCCATTCGAGATCATCTGGACAGGCGGAAAACTGGGTGTCGGTCAGCCGTGGATCGGCGCGATCAAGGGCGCGGAGACCGGCGGGTGGGCGCGATGGTACGCCAAGCACCCACTGCACCTCTCCTCCGCGCCTGCGCCCGCGCCGCCGCCCTCTGCGGTTTCTGCGCGGCGCACGCACTCGTCGCCCAACCCGCGTGTCGCCGACTCGACGTCATTGGCGGCGTCCGTCGTCTCGGCCGACCCGCCGGCGTCGTCACTGCAATCGTCGTTCACCACCGCGCTGTCGATGCTTCTGTATAACGTCTCTTACCTAGCTTATACCCAGAGCGTGGACGTCTCGCTGAGCCATGCCGGCGACGTGCTGAGCAACCTCTGGATGGTCTGCTGCAGCTCAGAACTCGGGAGGTGCGTCCGGCCTCGTTCGGCGTTCTTCCTTCTCTTAGTCTCAACAGGATGACTGATGCGTAAATATCTACCAGAAAATCACACGAAACGTATCCGCCGCTATCGCCCCCTACCCCAGCCTCTTTCACGCTGGACTTTGCCCAGCTCCTGCAGGCGACGACGGCGAACCCTGCCTCGCGCCCGCGCGTGACGCGGGTGAACCATCCTACGAGCGGTATCGCGAGGGAGCGGATCGAAGAAGCCGCAAAGGAGGACGATGAGTGGGATTTGGTGGATGATGATGTATGATTGCGCTGCTGCGCTGCCCAGGTTGGGGCGGTGTCGGACTGGTTGATGGGTCGCCACGGTTGAGTTTGAGTGTGTGGGCTGGATGTGTGCACGTACACACTGAGCGGCTTTTGTTGTTTGCGTGGGCGCTGTATATTACTAACGTTTGTCTTCTTTTGTAGATGTACTTGACTACTGTATGTATCATATTTTGTGTAGAGCTAGTCGCATACATTGCTATCGGGATTCAATTGCTTTGGCCCAGATATCCTGCCTGAAAGCGTGTCGTCTATACCTTTTGTTGGCGCTCTCGAGTGGCAGGCGCCCGTGGCGCTTGTCTGCCGTTCGTATACCCGATATTGGACTTGGACAAATTGCGTTCTTCAGCATTGGCGAGGAAGCTACATCGGGTGGGCATCGTAATATAATAGTTTTCTTCGTACAATCGGCCTCGAATGCTTTGAAGGTGTAAAGAAAGCGTTCGAGTGCCTAAGTAATATGGAATCAGATGTGTTTTCAGCGGTCATCACAAAATTTGCCTCAAATGTAATTTTAGTCCTTTTGGATCATTTATCGTTTGAAAGGAGGAGAATGATTAGTCTGTATACTGATTGTTGGGAATCCGAAGTAGATGGTTATGAATGACATTCCACCTATATTACAGACAAAAAGTTACCAGAGAGTACTACAACATTTTGAAAATAAACCCCAAGACAAACAAAAATATCGCATTCTCAAGATCTCGATGCCCACGATTGATAATTCGAAAACGGCAGCGATTGTTGTCAGATAATTTCCGTAAGCAGATCCTCAGGCCACCTTGGTTTGTCTGCGCCATTTCCTCTAGACCCGATATTGAATCGCGGTTTGACTAACTGCTGGGCAAAAATAAAAATAGGCTGAACAGCCCCGACAGGAACACCTATCGCTTTATTATCGCGCGTTTCCAAGAAAATGGGATTGAAGGAAGGGGCATTGTTTTGCATCAACAATTGCACAAAAATAGGGAGCACTCTGTAGTTGTTATCGGTGTGCTGGAGGAGTGGACATCCATATGATGCCCAAAGCGCATCCCAGACCTCGGGGGGATAAGTCGAGCAAGAGTTGACAAGCCATTGATTGTAATAATTGAGAGCGACCTGAAATATAGCGTGTATGGTCAGCGAAAAGATAAAAATGAGATTTAGATTTATGGCTTACGTCGACCACATAGGAGCCTCCTTTTTCTGATCGTTCAATAATAGCCTGCAAGACACCAGTCGCGCCCGCTACACCCGTGCTATAATGAATAATTGGCATTTCAGCTTCAACCGTCTTCTTCCGAGCTTAGCAGATAGGAAAGCGATGCTAACCAGAAATCAGCGTTCGGAAAGACTGGATTGAGTGCTTCATCAGTTCCCAAGGCTCTTCCGTATTCAAGGGATATCCCGCAGTTCTGGGAGGGTAAATCGGCCACGAAAGTAAGTAATCTATGATTTAAATATGAGATGAGATTTACCGCATCACTGATTTGCTGCCAGCCAGCTTTATATGACCAGGGCCCATTCCATCCATAGCAGTTTACACGAGCATATATAACGCCTTTTTCCTTGTCTTTGAACATATCCAGGATATCGTCTTTCCCAAAACCCCATTTCTCCATCACGCCAGGACGATACCCGTCAACCACCACGTCACTTTCCTCGACTAGCTCCCGCAGCCTGGCCCGATCCTCCGCCTTGGTCAAGTCCAAATGCGCATTCCATTTCCCCCAGCCCGTATCCGCGAGGAAATGCGTCATATCGGGCACATTGGGCGAGGTGACGCGCAGCACGCTGGCACCGAGCTCCGCGAGGTCGCGCGTTAGCGCAGGAGCGGCGATGATGCGCGTCAGATCGAGGACTTTCAAGCCGAACAGCGGCCGCGCGGGGGAGGTGTGTCCGTCGACGGGCGTCCACCAGTCGGGCGCTTGTTTGGGATTCGGCACATGGTGCACCTCGAACAGCCCGACGTGGGCGTTGGCCCGCCCGTGCTCGCTCTCCTTGTACTCCTGCGCGGACCAGCAGACCGTCGCGGCCTGTCTGTGCACCTCGTTCAGCAGGGTGTCCAGCTCCGCGGCGGTGTGCTGGACCACCTTCTCCTGATGCACGGCGCATGCCTCCTCCCAGGTTGGCACTTCGCTAGCTGGGTCGAGCCCCAAGGCCTGTTGTGATATCGCAGGGTTCATACCCCCTGTAGGCAATTGATCGGATTTTCATTAAGGACATATACGGAGATGAAGCATGCCATGGCTGACGGACCGTGCAAATGAAAATACCGTCCATCTTTAGTCTTGTAGATATTTGTGGTGGCGGCTTTGAAATGGCTGCCATCTCTGGCGCGGTGGAAATCGCCATTCGGGTAGAACTTTTCGTAAGCATCGCGATCCTCAGAGCGCTCGATATTTGCTCCTTGTGGGTCTATCACGATCAATGCGGTCGACATGATGAAAAGCTGAACATGGTCCCTATAGGCTACGATTCAGCGTCCAACTTTGTTGGGTCCAAATTTGAGGCCGACACAGGACGTACGTATGTATTCCAATTTCCTGGTAGTCGATTCCATATTTTTTTTTGAGAAGGACGTTCAGCATTGCGCCTTCAAAGCCTTTCAGAGCCGCGATGCTTTCTGCGAAACGCCAGTTAATCGGGATTGAAGGTGAACTGCTGCCAATGTATTCGATATATTGCGCAGCTTCCTTGATCTCTTCTGGGGCCGATGAATGTAATGGGTTGAAGATGATGCCGTTGAGAAAGACGTTCTGCGCTTCTCGTGGAACGGAGTAGCCTTCCATGAAGACTGCGCGCTGGAGCTATAACAAAGTTCAGTTGATGGTGGAAACACGATCAGTGGAGAGACAAAGGACCTTGGAGAGAATGAGACTGACCGTGGTATATATGTGGCCAATTAAATGACATGCGTGAGATATGACGATAAGGAACCAAACCCACGTCTAGTAGACTTCCCCTTGGCCAGTAATCAAGTGCGAAACAAAACCCGTTTAGGATGCTTTAGCATTAGGAATTTTATACACGAGCGTGTATTGATTAACTAAGAGGTTAATATGATTAAAATACAATGATCTATGAACTTTCAGTGTTTCAGCAGAATGAACCCCGAATGAAAATGAAATAGCATACCAGTCAAAATATAGAATTACAATTGCATGTCCGAATTCTTGGGAGCATCCTTGGGGCCCATCGTCTTCCTTTCTCTTATTTTGCCAGCCCTCGCGGCTTCGTCCCTCACCATCTCACCTTCCTTTCTCCATTCCCTCTTCTCGAACGCATCATACTCCTCCTTAGCGTCGATCCAACGTTCCTGTATATCTCTGATATCGCTTCCAGGCCCCTTTAAAGATGCCACTGCGCTCGAGAAGAGAGCATAGGTGTTAGGACGAGTTGCAGGTGCTGCGTGATGCTGTCCGATCGTGTCGGGTGGTTGGTTCGAGTCAGCAGGTGGCACGAAGACGTAGCCCGTTGCTCTATCGATAGCGTGCGTGAGGTTGAGCATCGAGTTCTTGTCTTCCACGGCGAGCGTCTCAAACCCGACGAGGCTGTAGTCTTCGACAAGCGAAATCATCGCCTTGTTCAGGGCAGCAAAACGGGGAGGTAGGGCTGCGTCGAGGGTGTTTTCGAGATAGGAAAGGTCTTGAACTTCGGTGTAGAAGTCGAGGTTGAACTCGAGATCTCCGTATTGTGAGATGAGATCTATTTTGGAAAGGACGTTGATATGTGGCAGTTCGAGCTGCAACATGGCGCGTAGCGATAGGAGGAGGACCGAGATATATTTTGAGGCATCTGTGATGTAATGTGCATCGCAGAGATGCACAGCAGCCAGCTGAACCCGTTAAGGCCTATCCGGCTAGAAAGTAGAGGGACATACCCGAAACGAGAGCTTTGTCAGTTTCTCTACTATGTGCTTCACGCTTTCATGGTTCGTACTCAGCTCGACTTGGCCTGGGAGGTCAAACAGGACATAAGCATCATCGCCCAACTCCTTCAGCCGCTCCTCGAGCCAGTCGAAGTTGGCCTCGAGATATTCCATGCAATACAGCATGCCACCGTTCGGCCCCAGCCCGTGCTTGTCCATGACATCTTGTAGGGTTATCAGGGAAGAGATGTCGATTGCACAAGGATATGGTAGAGAGTCGTTGGCTGGATCGAGGTTCACGACGGAAATCGGGCGTTTAAGAGCGGTGAAAAGTTGATATTTTCCATAGCAATATGTTGATTTCCCGCTGCCTGGAGACCCACAGACGATCTCTCCGAAAGGCATAGCGTAGACAGAGGGAAAGGTATGACCGAGACTTGAGAGTCGAGGAATCAGCGAGGGAACGGAGCTCGAAATATTCAAATCCAAGCTGAGGGAAATCGCGTTGTTTGAGACTCCGAAGCCTGCCTGTTGATCTCACTGTGGGTCGTGTTCTTGAACCACAATGCCACCATTGACTGCTGCTTTAATGACCAATTAAACCAACCTATTACGCGCTCTTTCTAACTATAACTATGCCTGCGGCCAAGATGACGCGACATTTCTACGAAGATAGCGACCACGTCGCGTCGGACGATGTACGCGTCAATTTTCGTGACTACTTCCGTTCGACTAATCTACATGGATAGCTGGAAGGTGTATTGGAACAGATCAGGTACCAAGAACAATCGCAGGGCAGGAACGGAACCTCAAGCAAGGCCCCATACTCTGAGCAAACATATACACCTAAGGACGGGCACATCCGTTCGCGCATCGCCGACCTTGAGGCTGAGATCACCGGCATCAACGAGGACCTTGTTGCTCTTAAGAACCGACGAGATGTCTGTTTTCAGGAAAAGGCGAAGCTTGAAAAGGAATTGGGACGTTCAAGTATCCAAAACCTTGCAAACGGCAAAGACAAAGCGCATCCTCAAGGTACCAACTATGCCACAGAAGACTTCCCCTGGTCAGGCGCGTTGGAAAGTCGCATGAAGGCAGTTTTCGGTATCAAGCAGTTCGACGTCGTCGTCGCGCTCGCCGGCCCACCCTGCGCTACACTGGCGACTGATGCTGCTGCGTTGAGTGGCGTGTTGATGTCGGCGCCGTGGCGGCGCTGTGATGAGCGTGTGGGTGAGTTGTCGAACCCGTAGGTTCCAATGTGGACGTACCCGTCGGTGCTCTAGACCTCATCGGCGCCCGTCGCTTTTGACCCCCATAGATAGATAGTCGTCGCGGCTTTGCATCGTACCTGATGGTGGTGGTGTGTAGGCTGGAGCGGACGGCGAGGGGGATGGATGGCGAAGAGAACGGCGGAGGCGATGCGGGACGGAGATGGTGGGTAGGGAGGCCGGAGCGGAGGGCGACGCGGGATGTTGATCCGAGGGAAACGCGAGCTGACAGAGGCTGACGTTGAAGCACAAGGGCGGGGAAGGGAGGGGAGAGTACAGGAGACGAACAAAAGGGCAGCAAGTACCACTCCGTACTTACCAAATCAGGCTCCATGCTCCCGAGTCATTGGAATCATCGGGGATCCATTCTGAGTGGCAGTGGCAGTGAGGGCGCTGAATGGCCAGGTCCAAGCGTCCTGAGTTTCAACTGAGTTTGACTTGTTGGTTGTCATTCACACAGCTTCAGATCAAAACTACATAAGTATGTGTTCTGTAACCTAATGAAGATGCCAAAGTCCCCATCATTGTCGAGTACTCTGCTTCTGGCCATTCGTCGAGCCTCAGATTCTAAATTCAGCGAACTTTTGGATTTCAGGATCCCAAACGTCACAAACGTCTTTTCTAGCAGTATTCCCGTTTGTTACCAATCTATCGTCGAATGGCTACTTCGCTGCTTGCGTCTCGGGGCAAATCTTCGCAGCCTTCCAGTGTAAAATACGGGATCCGATCTTAGACCCTCATTCAGGGCAGACCAGCCTCAACCATAGCCTTCCCCCGTTATCGAGCGCCGAGCCTGTCGGCCCTGGCGGCAAGTGCCACTCCCAATTTTAAACTCAGTCGAATCTTACCAAAACATCACGCGGTGACCGTGTAATTATACGCAACGACGGCCAATACCATGTCCATACCGCAGTGGCACACCCATCGGTAGATTCTTCTTCATGGACTGCAAGATATGCGAACTCAAACAGCGCCAATTCTACTGTGAAAACTGCCTGAAGACTCAGTGCGTTCCAAACCCCTAGCCACGTCCTTTGATTGACACGATTCTCGCATTCGTCAGTATTCACGATCTCGGACAACAAACGCAGCACTATGCTGTAGACCGAGATGAGCATGTGGCGAAAGCCAAGAAGGCGCTCGCGGAGACCATGGCACCTGGCAGACTATCTCGCGCGAATCTGAGTGCTTGCGAACGACAAGTGGAGGAGCTGCAGATCGGACTTGCGAAGCTGAGGAAGGAGAACGAGCGCAGTGAGTTCCCTTACCCGCGCAGTCCATGGGTATGTCTGACGTGCCACAAGAACGAGATAGACTGCGAACTCTCCGCGAGACACTCGCATCGCGAAGACGAAGCATCTCAGCCGCGAAACTGCACATATCATCCAACATGCCAAGCAGCACGTCGTCCCCGCCGCCACCCTCGCGCGACAGCGAGGCCCTATTCAATCTCTCAACGGCCATCGCGCGAGCGCGCTCAGGTCTCGTGCAGGAGCTCGTCGAAGTATTCCACGTAGTCGAGGTCGGTGGGCGGCCGCCCATCGGGGGCAAGGCAGGGACGAAGGGCGAGTGGACGATTGGGGACCTGATACTGCCTGTTCCAGGGGACATGCGACGTGAGTGGTGCTCTTCTAACGACTTGAACACTGTCTGATGAAGTAGTGCAGGATACCCTCCGGACCATATCAATGCCGTGCTAACGCACACCATCCACTTCCTCTCGTTGCTCACGTTCTATCTTGGCATAAAGCTTCCATTCGAGATAATCTGGACAGGCGGGAAGCTCGGCGTCGGCCAGCCGTGGATCGGCGCGATCAAGGGCGCGGAGACCGGCGGGTGGGCGCGATGGTACGCCAAGCACCCACTGCACCTCTCCTCTTCCCCTGCGCCCGCGCCGCCGCTCTCTGCGGTTTCTGCGCGGCGCACACACTCGTCGCCCCACCCGCGTGTCGCCGACTCGACGTCATTGGCGGCGTCCGTCGTCTCGGCCGACCCGCCGGCGTCGTCACTGCAATCGTCGTTCACCACCGCGCTGTCGATGCTTCTGTATAACGTCTCTTACCTAGCTTATACACAGAGCGTGGACGTCTCGCTGAGCCATGCCGGCGACGTGCTGAGCAACCTCTGGATGGTCTGCTGCAGCTCAGAACTCGGGAGGTGCGTTCGGCGTTCTTCTCTTAGTCTCAACAGAATGACTGATGCGTAAATATCTACCAGAAAATCACACGAAACGTATCCGCCGCTATCGCCCCCTACCCCAGCCTCTTTCACGCTGGACTTTGCCCAGCTCCTGCAGGCTACGACGGCGAACCCTGCCTCGCACCCGCGCGTGACGCGGGTGAACCATCCTACGAGCGGTATCGCGAGGGAGCGGATCGAAGAAGCCGCAAAGGAGGACGATGAGTGGGATTTGGTGGATGATGATGTATGATTGCGCTGCTGCGCTGCCCAGGATGGGGCGGTGTCGGACTGGTTGATGGGTCGCCACGGTTGAGTTTGGGTGTGTGGGCTGGATGTGTGCACGTATACATGGGCGCTGTATATTAGCTTTTTCTTTTCTTTTGTAGATGTACTTACTTGACTACTGTATCATATTTTGTAGAGTAGCCTTCAAATTTTGGGTGCTGATGACGTCCTTTTAGTTGCGAATCCAGAGGGAAAAGGACGATTTTGGGTGTTGAAATTGCCTAAACGGAGGTACGTTTTTTAAAATGAGCGTAGGTCGCAATGCGCAATCGGGTTCTGGTACTGTGCGCGCAGAGGTTAGCCCACCCCGAAGGGCAAGCTATCCGCACCCCACGTCTATCTACCTACTCTGTATCTCCAATTAGTAGTCTGCAATGAAATGAATTACAAGACACTTACAAACGGAATTGCGGCTGAGTTCCTGTGATGAAGTAAAAAGACGCGGAAATGTGGAGTATGTCCCATTTCGTTTTCAATGATTCGGCCGTCTGTGCGCTTGACGAAAGTCGCACACAGGCGCAATATCTTCAAAAATCCGATTAGACTCATCAACACCAGTAGAATACTGACTTTGCACGCAAGATGTGAAACGGACACAATTATCTTTATCTGCAAGGCCAATAGTTAAATCAAACACTTTTGCAAGTATTTCAGTATGGACTTACCGCGAGATTCATACGGAAACACGGAAGAAATCACAAGTCCTAATGACGACATGGTAAGCAAAAGTTGTCAAGTCAAGTCAGAACCACTTACTGTCTACACTGGCACACTTGACAATGACAAGACTGGCATCCGCGTCGTGACTCGTGAAAAGTCAAAATTGGGCTGGAATTGTGATTGAAACCACTGAAGACATAGGAAATCACTTACAAGGAGACCTTGCGGAGACCATAACGGCAATCTCGCGGCCAAACCAAACGTCTAACGCACCGGAATAGAGCAAAACTACTTACATCAAGACTAAATAGCCTTGCTCGCGGGAAATCCAAATATCTAATTTGAATACGACCCGCACAATCAGCACTGCAATGACATAAAACGTTCGGAATCAATCACATACCATATCTAACATTTAAAAGGCTCGAGGCTGCAGTAATAGAAGAATCGATAACCACGGGAACTCGAAAAATCAAGTCTAACATTGGGACTGACCAAGGCATCACATGTGTAACCTTGCGTGATCTTGCGTCGATAGCCGCGGGGACTCGGAAAATCAAATTTAAAGTAGGGGACTGATCTCAGCACCAAATGAGTACCAGATGCAAATCAAACCAAGCTCTGGTACTGACCTAAGCATGAAAGGGCAGAGCGGACAGAGTGGTAGAAGCAAGATGTATGTGATAGTGCACATAGGGTATCTCGCCGGAAATCCAAATCTCTAATTTTAAAACAATGCACCACAATAGAGCGAAATCACTTACATAGTATTGCTCGCGGAAATCCGAATATCAAAAGGCGGCAACAACGAAAGAGTTGATAAAGTGTCAGGTTAACAGCCACAGGAACTCGGAAAATTGATTTGGGACTGACCTAAGCATGAAAGGCAGAGTGGTAGAAATGAGGCGGATGCGCACAATCAATGCCATGATCTATGGGCGCTTAAATTACAAATGACGATCTGAGTTGGAAATAATCTCAATTAGTGTGCGTTACATGAAAGATAAAGATATGGGATAGATTACTCACTTGCTAAGATACAGCAACATTGTCACAGATAGGGCAGTGGATGGGGTCGCAAACAGGAATAAAATAGCGCATTACGACGGGTTACAATGGTACGGATTCCTTCCAAAACCTTCCAGTCTTTATACTCACAGCTTGCCAAGCCATACCAGCTCTTCCACATCCCCATCACCATTGCTCCGATCACTAAATTTTAGAATGCACGGCAAATTCACAGGCATTACTATTGCCTCCTTAGGCCCAAACTACTGCTACCCGACCCCTGCAAAATTACTGCTCAGGCTCAGTGCTCAGGGATAAACCTCTCAAGTCTCATACCATATGATAGTCCTTCTCTTGCTACCCACGGCTTCGATTCCTGTCTTTGTTATCCTAATAACATTTTTTTTTTTCAGCACAGTTCTCCAAATCAGATCAAACCTTTCTCACACAAACCATCTCAATGCCTTTCCATGTTATTTAT
>JACGCK010000531.1:0-17420 GCA_014925825.1 Pholiota molesta | reverse complement strand
AAAGGTTGGGGACAATAAGTCGGGTCCTTTAGGCCACTTTTCTCCACATCAGAAGACATGTAGCGGCAAGTCCTCGACAAATAAGGTTGATGACATGAGAACCAGTGAGATAACCACCCCCTGCTCAAGTAGCTGCTATTTAGGGCCTCGTGGCGCAAACTGCGCATTATTACGGTAAGATATATCAGGAAATATCTCCAGCTCGAGGATGAGAAAAAGCAGTGGCGAACAGGATACAGCATTTCGCTGGGTGGAGGATTCCGAAATATAGCGCACACCATCTCCCAGCTGGTATTTTCGCAGCATCGAACTCCGAAGCGACACGCTTAAACTAACGTAAGTTCTTCAGAACCCCATAGATGATGCGAGAGGCGTCGAAGGCTGTCGAAGACTAGCGAGAGTTGAGTGCAAGTTGAGCGTGAGGCAGGTCACCGGACCGGCCGGGACGTCGGATCCGGAACCATTCATTTGTGCCGCATTTCCTAATATAGAACGTGCGTATTTTTGGACTACCATGAAGCGCCTTGTAATTATTTGGATGCCTCAGCCTAAAATACCTGCAAAGTTGAGGAAGAGGCTGCAAAACAGAAGTCAGAGATTGAGAATTGTGAGACACATGCAATGTCTTTGGAACATTGGAAGGCGATCGGAAACGCGAGAATAGGGAGATTTTCGGTAATTTATGTCCTCGAGAAATGGAGATATGTTAAATGCCTCCTTGTACGCATTGCCTTATTTCGGATCCCAGGTAGAAGTATTGTAGCTTGTGCTGCTGCCAAATAAAACTTTACAGATCTTTGCTAGCCACTGTGTTTCTTACCTGTCATTGGGTCATTTTGGGCGCATTGGAATTTTCGAAGTTCGGAAGAATTCGAGGTGAGGACAATTCTCTGTCAAGCTTATGTGCATGTTTCGCCTTCTAAAGTCGCCTTCAGACGAGGTCAAGGAATCTCAGAAGCATAGTTCTGTGAACTTGGCAACGGCGTGCTCTCTTTCTTTCTTCCGGTTTGCCTCGGCCATAATTTGCTCGCATGACACCGACGTCGGAGCTTTGGAAGTGGGTAATAATCGCGGATGCTGTATGTATATACTGCGAAGAGACTTTGGGAGTGGAAATTGTAGAATTTTGTGCAACGTTATCGGCTGGAGGAAAACGCTTCTGGCACAGTTTCCCGCGAAGCCTCTCAGAAGAGGCAATTTATCTACTCTGACCCCGCTTCGTGGAAGTTGAAGAGCTTAATACCAGTGGCCTATTTCAAACAAGCCCAAAGCCTTGATAGACATGTCCTGTTATTTTAACGGTAGAGCAAACGTTCTAGCATATCTTCAGAAGCGGTTACTTGTTCTAAATAATTTATCCAGTATACTACCGGCATCAGATCCTTTTGTAGTTGGGACGATACTTGTTATGGCCCACCATCATATGATTTATCACAATATTTCGCCGGTTTGGTTCTGAAATTCCACATATATCTTCTCTTTGGGATATGGTGGGCGAGGAGCTTGGTCTTCTAGAGACGGATTTACTCTTGAGCCAGACCAAGTTACGATTTGGGTAGCATATGGAGGCATCTTGTTGTTGTTTGTCCAGAGAATGTTGGGAGACCTTCTCAAGGCTCGGCGAATCGCGTCACTGAACACTCTGGAAGGCCGGTAGGCTGGCAAGCATTGGATCGAAGGAAATGATCCTATCGGCTTGAAATTTATATCTTCCAGCCGCCTGTTACTTCCTGAGACGGAGCTTTGGGTTGACAAGAGGCACAGTACGGCGAAAAAGAAAAAAAAATCTAGTAGCATTTACTAAAATTTCTAGGTGTTGTGTATCAGCAAGCCACCAAATTAGGGCAGTCTGAGACTGACAAGCATTGATCTCAATAACTGTGGTTTGCGAAATCTTTATCTGAACATCATCGAAATACCTGTTAGTTTTAAAAAAGTAACACTTCCGCCATGCAACTCGTCGAACGCTCGGACTTTTTTCGGGGGGTCGGACACCGCCGTTCTCAATCCTACACAGCCGTGTCGGCGTGTCCCAAGAATCCTTCGCAAGAGTACGCTCGGAAGCCGGGGCATTTAAATCACTTGTAAATTCCACTCGCGTGGCTCTTCCGGCTATGCAGAGAAAACGTGGTTTATCTGTCCGTTAAAAATGGCCGACAGCAGATGAGAACTCAGAACTCAGAAGCTCGGTGTCTCCCGATGATCGCCCTCGACGACCTCCGCGCGTGTAGTTCACTAAGCCATGACCGGGAAACATGAACCTGGGCATGTATAAAGCTCTTTCCGCTAATGAGATCAAGGTCATGAGCTGGAAATAATTTCGTACGGGATCTGACACTCCCATCTCGATCCCTTTTCACACCTTCAGATTCAGAAGGTGTGGTTTGGTGTGCAACATTGAAGTTCTCCCCAAGGTTCTACATTTAGGTTGGATTTTTCATGTCTTCGGTACGCTCACCTGTCATGGGTAGATTGAAGGTTGGATCTGCCGCTTTGATAGGACATGAACAAGTTGCCCGTAAGTAGATATATTTCATTCCTTCCCACCCATGCGTTGTGATTAGTATGAGCTCGGGTGATCATAGTTGTTCTAGGGAAACATTGGTAAGAGCGGGGTTACCTGGCTTATGCATATCCAGCGCTGTAAGTCAATATCCTGCATTTCTGGGTGTATCAAATGCCTAGGATCCCGTTGATATCAATCGAAGATACATTGGACCTGTTTCTGAGTTGCTGTCGTCTAAGTCCCTCCGCCGGCTTTAGGGCCGAAGTCTATAAATGGTGAAAAGTATGAGAAAGAAAAGAGATGCGAGTACATATCTTCGCAAATCCATGCGTGGATATCTATACGGAAAGACTCGTGATTTGGATGAGAGAGAATAGTTCCAAAAAAGAAGTTGCGGCTGGGTATGACAAAACAAAATATAGTACAGCATTCGTGGTCATTACATTCTGGCTTTGATCATATGTTGGATGCTCTGAGGATCCAATACACTCTGGGGATAAGGAAGCGCTCCAAGCATGCTAGATTGCAGATGGACTGCACCACCATCGACGGGTAACACCTGACCTGTGATAAATGAAGCAGCGTCGCTGAACAAGAAGACAGTGGCGTTGGCAATATCGCTAACTGCACCCATCCGACCGGCGGGGTAACCCTGTTGGGGCTTGTCGGTTTTGGGGGAGAGACGATCCATGCCTTCGGTACCTGCGATGGGTCCTGGGGCAATAACATTGGAACGAACTCCATTGGGACCTTCCTCAACTGCTAATACGGCTGAAAGAGCATCGACGCCGGCTTTCGCAGCAGAAACGTGAGCTTGGAAAGGCATACCTGCGGAACCTGAGAACACCATTTTGACAGTAATGTGATTTTTCACTCACCGTTGTAGTGCAGAGTTGCACTAACATGGATGTAAGCACCCTTGGAACGACGGAGATGTTCGAGAGTCGCCTTGATCGTGTTAAATGTCCCAATCTGAGCGTGTTAAAATTTATATAAATACAGTGTTCTGGGATACGGAAAAACGTTTTCGACGTACTGTGTCGATCTCCATGACTGTTTTGAAAGCATTTTCTGACATTCCAGAAATAGGCACTAGGAAGTTACCCGCAGCACCTGTGTGGCATTAGCGAAAGCCCAGTAAAGATTGAAAATGAAACACTGTTGAACATACCACAAATGACGTAGTCGATTCTGCCGAACTTTGCGATGGTTTTCGCAACAGCGTCCTTGAGCTGAGCTGGGTGCCTTACGTCCGCTTGCGTGGGTATACATTCCTGACCAGTGGCTTCTGACAACTCCTTCGCTGTCTGGGTCAAGCGGTCAAGCCTTGAAGTTTGAGGGAGATGGTTAGAGAGTTGGTATTTGGACCCAAAGAACAAACACACTTGCGACCAGCGATGGCAGCATTTGCGCCATGACGCATCTAGTAGTGAAAATAGGGTTCACAACAGCTTCCCCCAGAACAAAGATTGAAAAGTATACCATGGCTTCTGTCATTCCACGACATATTCCGGAGCCTCCACCTGTGCAAAAGAGCACCTTCCCTTTGAAGATATCAGCCTTGAAAACGGAAGTGGAATCCACGATTGGCACTACGTGAGCAGATGAAGGCATGACAATTCAAATTCGGATATTAGGTTGATACGGAAGCACTTGAACGCGTCGTAGTTTTCTTAAAGGCGCTCGGATGCTGGAGTATGTATGGTGGCAGAGCAACCACAAGTGGCATGCCAATGCCAGCGCTTTCCCGTACCCCGCTATACCCCGGTCTACCGTCTAACCGGCTCACTTTTGCCGGTCTAAACGCGGCAATCCTT
This sequence comes from Pholiota molesta, assembly GCA_014925825.1. NCBI lineage: Eukaryota > Fungi > Basidiomycota > Agaricomycetes > Agaricales > Strophariaceae > Pholiota > Pholiota molesta. Next base: position 13,097 of record JACGCK010000531.1, on the reverse strand, counting down.
AGTCGCCGGTTTCGTGAACTTCAATCACAATCCACCTGCCTTGAAAAAAGTCGTTGAAACTCAATCATACTGGCTGAACCTGGCTGTCGTGATGTAAGTACCAGGGGATAAGCATATTTGAACGCGTATTCCAGATAATGACGTTGAAGAATCGTCACCAATGAGCCATATTTGCATACAACTTATGACTGCCATTGTATCTTCGCACATTTTCAAGGAATGCACTGCCATGGATAAGGACCGAAAGTACGATGCTGGGAAATGCCAAGTCCCCACCTCCAAATTTAATCCATCCCGGACGACTACCAATCCAACGAACTTGATTGGTCTAAGATGCTTGCTAACAATGACAGGTATGGGTTATGAGGGGTTCGACTGTATATTTAAACGGGAACTCGTTACAAGCCTATCGCGATCATATGGTGAACGCCATGTTATTGACTCGTGCGGTTCGTGGAACATTTTCTCAGCATCCTCAAAGTATTTATATCTAAGGTAATACCTAAGTATCTACTAAGTATCTGCGGGCGCACTTACTTATGGTCCTATCTATGAATAAATCAATCAGAAAGATGCCGGAGAAGCAGGGTGTATGTAGCTGGGGTAATGCTAAGTACTTACTCACACGATGCTATGTATGCACTCTCCGTACTCGAGATCCCTTTCAAGAAATAGAACCGTTTCTACCACAACTCAACTCTTCGAAGTCCGGGTAAGGGCTCTTCGGTAGATGAATATAAGCGATCATTTGATGCATTTCACTTGAGTCAGAAAGTTCGTGGTTGCAGCAAGTTTGCAGAAATACTATCAGGTAGCACTGCCACAGAAGTTGGCCACAAGACGCTTTCGCAGTTGTGAATATGTAGACAGCTCATTACTATATGGACACCTCCAAGACTCATCATGTCTACTTGATACATATCTACCATTCATCGCGGCGATAATTGGGCAAGGGGATCTAAAATCTTCAATATATATGTGGACAATATGAGTAATTCAATCGATAGTTCCTCCTACCGCCGGCAATTTGATCGAAGGTTGGTGATTCAATACAATACATACTAGAGTCTATTAGAGTCTGGACGATCTTTTTGAATTGATAAGGCACTTGGAAACATTTCAATTCAGTTTCCGCCTTCATGGCTCCGAAAGTTCAATCAATTAAAATTGTATTGGGCATTATACACCCTTGAGATGCGCGTGCGATCAACGGCTAAACGATAACAGTGGAAGATCAAAATTCGACAAAAGGTCGATAAAGGGTAATGAATGAGGCCTAGTGATGGCCTAGTGATTATATAAAGGATACATTATGCACAACGAAATGGTACCAACCACCGACCCATACAAAAGCAAAAAAAGAGTACTAGCACAGCACAAGAATGTCCTTCCAAGATTCCACGACTTACGTACCTTTGCATCTCGTTTCACTCTCTGGCCCAGAACGGTGGCGGTGGATGCCCACTCGCAGAGTTCGAAGAAGCCGATGTTTGGGATGAGTGTGAGTATCCTGTTTGCACAGGTGGCAGGCTTCTTTGACCATAAAGCAGAGGGTCTCTCCCAGACGCAGGGTACGACGGGAGAGAAGACGACGTCGGAGGATATCCCCGTGGTGCGAAGTCCCTCGGCATAGAAGAGTGCATGTGGTTAAGGGACTCATAATCGGCCGAGTGTGGCGGCAAAGAAGGAGGTGTCGAGACATTTGTCTGGAACGGGGATGGATGCGCTTGGCTGGGATAAAATGGAGTGGTAAGGTAGGGAAGAAGTTGGTTGAAGAGGACGAAGCAGGGAGAGCCTGCGGAGGGTTCGGCGCTTGCCCACGGACTTGCAGAGGCTGTCGCTGAGTACGGACTATGCTTTTGACTGCCCATCGCACGAGGTTCCTGATTTCCCAGCCAAGGGGGAGCCATTCGGTCAACCCTTGCTTGCCATCCCGAATTCAGGGCCAAACATGGAGGACGATGCTGCGGAGCTTGCTTGCTGACCATACGAGTAATTGAGGGGCTCATGTCCCACAGGCAGACGAGGCGAGGTATTTGAGCCCATAGGCGGTCCCATGCGATCAGGATGCCCAGACCCCCATATGACATCCGCGATTCGTGTTGACCGTTTGATCGAAATGGACCATCCGAGGAAACCTGGTGACCAGAAGCACGCGCGTGGGCCCCATATTTTCCGTGGTCCACAGCCGTCTGCGACATGGTGTATGGCGGTCGGGAGTACGATGCAGATATGAGGATTCTAGGTCCTCACCCTCGATAGGTGAGGGCTCTAGGTCGATGCTCTCATCATCTGGAACGGCTTGATCGGCTGATCTTATCGAGCCAGCGTCAGAACGTCGGCGTTTCCTCGAATTGTTGGGCCTCCGTCGATAAACATAGTCTGGGTATCGTGTGTTGAATGTCTCTTTCAGCTGCTTCGCTTGTTCAAGGTAGAACTGCTTCTCAGACTGAAAAAGCGTCAGAAAAAGATGTGAAGTCGAGATGTTGCGTATTCACCGGTGGCATTGATACCCATTCCTTGCTGAGTATTTTGCTAATCTCCCCTGTCCGCATGGCCTGGTTTTCCGCAGACACCTGAGGCCGCCGACGGCGGGCAAAAATCATGAAGGCGTTCATGGGGCGTTTTGGTGTCCCATCAGCGTTGAGGGTTTGTAGGGTCAATGCGGCATTAGCGTCATCTGCAACAGTTGGTCAATGATAACCATACGCAAGACACAAAAAATACGCGCACCTTCGTTCTCTGCCTCGATTTTGGGTGTATCGGGATAGAGCGCGTAATTACCATCCTCTGACCCCGATTGCGAAGCATGCTCGTCGTGTTTTTCGAAGTGGCGCTTGGGTTGAAACATGGGAGGCGGATGCGCTCGACGCGTGTGGTGAAACACCGTAATTATGGTGGCGACTCATTATTGAATCGCGAGAGAGGCGGGGCGAGGAATTCGAGTAAGAGGAGGATGGGGCGAAGCGATGAAGAGGCAGCGGTGTGCGTAGTGATCGGTGCTGTCTCAGTCTTTCAGACGAATCGGTAGAAAGGCAGAGGGCGGAACGAAATGCGGAAGCAAGCAGAGTTTATGGACAACCGTATGCTTGCTGTTCGCTACCACCAGACCACGGATGCCCCCTTTGTTCTTCCCAACTCCAGTGTTGTTGACGTATTATCCCAGGAAGGGTGCTTCTGGCAAACAATCCAGTTTGATCGACCAGTAGATCTGGCTCATAACACCGCTTGATGAACCCTTGCAACACTGGCTCACAGGCACACAGCGGATTACTAGGTCGTCGAATCTTTTCCGAGAATTTTCGACAGTCCGTAAGTAGACCGCCCTCCTTCTGAAATCTACCAGTTGTCCGGAACTTGGGATTCCTCATGCGGCTAGATGAACAAATAGAGAACGGAATCCACAAGCGCACAAAACCCCAAATGATCGAATGAGGGACCCCCGTGATGTTTCAAGATCACTTGCTGTGCCTCCACGGCCTTTTCCAGATATTTTGTGGCGCCGTCGCAAAGGAACCCTTGCACCTGAGAACAAAATACATCAAAATACACACATTCCCAAGATTTGAATCAGCGCGAATGTGCTGCGGACTCTCAACTTCTAGATCCCCCGATCTCAGATCTCCCAGATTCTACATGTCCACCTGTTGCCTTGGCATGCTCGTGCTGAATTTAAAATTTATGACGATCTGTGGTATATATGGGCGTCAAAATGCGACTGAGGTCCATGCTCAGATACGCTGCGCTGCGCGCAAACGAGAGGAACCCGAGTGAGACAGGTTCCCGAGACATGTGAGCGCCGATTGCTCACCCAGATAGGTACTCATGGCCCGCGATAAATGGGGCTGTGAACTTTCAGGATGTTCACGGCTCCGAATGCAGCGGGAATCGGGATGTTTGACCAAGTTTTGGCCCATCGCTCATGTGTAGTCAACATCCTTCATGTCAGTTAAGCTTGGTTAATTTAACTGGAGGAAACAACCCTAGAATCAAATCAATCGTCATCTTTGGTGATAAAACGATAGATGGATCAGGCAGGTTTCTGGAGATCAGCGAATCCGAAAAGCCCATCTCAAAGTCACTTGCACTCTTCCACCTACGTCTCCCCTTATATCTCGTAAATGGTGAACAGACCGCGTCAAACCACCTCTGGTAGAATCAACAACTCTTGACAGTTGTCAAGGCGTGCGACATCATATATCCATCTGTCGCCGATCACTGTCGTCAGCTTTTCGTCTTCTCTGCTTTCTCACTTCAACTATCGTCAGTAGCCCCGTACGTGTGAAAGCATCAGGATGTAACCGCAGCGGAGTATTGCCCTTTCGTCCATCTGCGAGCGTGTATTTTTGGGGTCCATATGGCAAACACGCCTTCGGTTCGGGTACAATAACGCAGCATGAAATCATCGAACGGTGAGACCAACACCTTCCAAAACTTGAAGCTCCTTCCGAATTATATCTTGAAATGAATTTAGAAAGAACGGCACCAGGTGTCGTCTTACCTGTTGCCGCGTGGCGCACTTTGGGTTATACTTTTCAGAGTGGGATCAAGAAAAAAAATAGGTTTGAATCACGGATAGTAGAAGCAATTTAGATTTACGCTGGAAGCGCCTATGGTATATACAGCTTTTGATCATGTATCTTGGAATAAAATACTAACAATGGTGCTAATACGTCGTCGAGCGCGCTGTGATGCTGATTGGATGATGGGTAGTATTACACCGGGTTAGTCGAAATCTTTACCTCATTAATCAGGTGAGAATTGAAAAGGTAAGTGGCCGATGCGTTTGGCTAGCTGCGTAGTAAGTGTCATGGTAGAGACGTGTGCGGCAACCGTGGAAGTCTGATTGTCGAAAGACGATCCAACGAACCTCCTTTGAACTTTGCACCCGTACCCGGTGAGTTTCTCCCGTATCAAAGTTCGTCTTGCATTATCATCCTAGCAATCACACAGTCAAAGAAGGGACCTCAAACTAGAGGCGATGTTCTATAAAAGGATAAGATGAAAAATTGGAGTCACCTTCAGAGCCGTTAAGCGCGCCAATAGAATACATAGCAAAATTGGCGCCCGCTGGCATTGTGTGCAAGGCATGTTACTGCCATTGCGAATAAATATAGTCTCTTTCTTTATCAGCCGCTACTTACTTATCTCTATCGATATCTTATTTCTCAACGCGGATAAAGCTAGATACTTACATTTGCTATCTTTGCATCACGCTAGTGGTGATAAGAGTAAGGGCCCCAGCTTCCTAAAAAGGTAATCAGAAAGAAATCACCCTATTCGCACTTGCACTTTTTCGGTCAGGGGAAGCCCTGGGAGGACCCTCCGGCATTCATATGATTTCTGCCAGCGCGCTTTTCCGGTGAGCGCTCGTTGCCATCCGGCACACTACCACACTACTGTCCAGACCTACATAGACGTCTTAAAAATAGCCCTTCATCGATTTCCCTCCTTTACCCGTTTTCGACGTCCGTATTTGAGTCTGATCAAACGGCTTTGGCAAGCTTTGTCTGGCGCAGTAAAGATTTCTCGGAGAAAGGATTGCTATCCATCAGTACATTTTATTGTGGCTCATGGACATGTGTTTTGATCGTATCAGAAGTCCAAGATCATGGGGCAAACAAAGGGACTCGCAATTCGTCGCGGATCTAAAGTCGATCAAAGTGGCAGTCTGAGCAGTTTGTGAGCAATCCAAGAGCAATCTTGCGCTTGAAGGAACATATGTATATATGGTACGAAATACTCTACTATGAGGATCTCTTCGTCAACATACCCATATTTTATCTTGAACGCAAGGATTGTCCACACAGCAAACACAGTTCGTAGTGATGGAGGGCGCGTTGTCACATTTATGTCACACAGCAACCGATGATAAGATACTAGATTAAGCAATCGTGACATACCATCGCATCGTACCACCGCAGCGACCGCGCCCTTCAAGCACTCACCAGACCCTATACCCACCCAGCTCACTGGTTTTGGATCAGAACACCACCATGAAAGACACCTTGATCGACGCCAGTACGTGTTCTCGCATTTCGATTATCTCCAGACTTGATCATAACTTGAACTTGTCTGGACCATTTCGGGATCATCCTCTGCATGTCAACTGCTTGTCTGAAATGTTCTACTTCTAGACTCCCTAAGACCGCTGATCAGCGCGTATACCACCTGGGTGTGCGGCCAGGAGAAGTGGCCAATCGTATCGTAAGAAGGGCCGAATTTGACGGGTCCGGAATGGTAACCAAGCTGAACTTGTCAACCTCCTAGATCACCGTTGGCACACCTTCCAGAGCAAGGACCATTGCGAGCCTCCTGGATGCTCAGCCAAAGCTGTTTGAGCTCTCTTCTGAGCGACAGTTCATGACGATCACTGGTTGTTATAAGGGCATCCCGATTTCCATTGTGAGCATCGGAATGGGGAGCGCCAATATGGATTTCTTCGTCCGTGAAATCAGGGAAACTGTAAGCGGGGACTTAGTGATAATTAGGTTCTCAGAAATCCGATTTCGATTGTATGTGCAAACGAACTCACTGGACATAAACATCAAGGCTAGGATCGTGTGGCTCGTTGATGGATGTTCCGCCAGGGACCATCGTTGTACCAAAGGCTAGTGTGTCGATCATTCGCAATGTCGACTTCGATTTCGTCAACCCAGAAAACTGCGACGAGCCTGCCTACCGAATCAGTAAACCTGTAGGTCGATTTATGATTTCCTTTTTGGAACTGTTCCCATGTTTCTCTCAAGGTCTCCGCCGATGAAAATTTGTATGAAGAGGTATGAAACCATGATATGCCTTTCAAACTTTTAATGTTACTGACTCCTGATGGATACGTCAAACACTCACACAATAGATTCGTAAGGCGCTTGAGACCGCAAAGCCGCCGACCTCCGAGTCGCAGATCATCGCCGGAACGGTCAACGCTTCTGCAGACAGGTAAGCTAGTTGGTGATATAGTTCCGGATCCACACCCAGAGTGACGGTAATTGCCAGCTTTTATTCATCTCAGGGAAGACAGACGTCCTTCCCGATGCTAATGAGAATCTGATTCAATACCTGGAAAGCAAGGTAGAAAACCTTGGACACTGGAGGTGAGCTGTGTTCAGCCTCTATATATGTAGTGCTATTGGATCTGACCACTCACGCCAAGATGGAAAGCTTCCACCTTCTGCATCTCGCAGCCTGCTGGACAGGCCGGACCGTCGTGTCCAAGAAGGATTCCACCCCCTCACCACGGGGCCGGTCAAGGCCATTATTGCCCAGACCTCGAATCCCACACAGCAGCCCGCTAGTGCTCCGCTGACGTTACCGAACACCGTTATCAGGGCGCTGCGCTACACATGGTCTTTGCTTCTCGTAAATCCCGGGATTTTATTACGCCACAGCAGGTGCAAGAAATCGAGCGCTGGACCGGCGAGGTAAGCCTGTGGCTCGGGTGCTCTTGGTGGAGAATTGGGCTCACATGTGCTGACTTTCGCCGTTCTTCTTTTTTCCTTGTAGGGGGCTTTAAATGCTTTGATAAACATAGAAATTCGGAAAGACGTGAGTCGCTGAGTCGTGGCATTTTTACTGTCGACATTCTGCTGATGCACGCGATGAATCTAAGCGGATGCATATGGACCAAGGCAGCGTTTGGGAAGTCGTGTAGGTATCCTATTGGTGCCAATTTAAATATATCTGTATCTCGTTTGTTTATTGGTACTTATGTACTAAACGAAACCCTTCATTTCTCGGATTTAGCCCGTTCGATTCTACATCATGATCCCAACTCAATTATATCTGTCCTTCAACTCGACTAGTCGACGTCGAGTGGGAATATTGGCCCAAGGCGGGATTACGTGCTGCACAAAAAAATTCTGGAGACGAAAAAGAAGCCTTCGGACGCGTAACCAACGTCGGGCGAGAACTAGGAAACGGGGGACCGTGAAATCCTCATCATACTTTGGTCTGTTTATCCTACGCACAGGGTTTACTGGGTTCTTCCAGGTTTCGATCTGTCAAACAATTTATTTAACCCGAACCAGTCCAGATGACATCTACGACACCAAGGTCCCTGAAGGACAGCACCTCTTCCTGCTCCACCGCCCTGCAGTTCGCCACCCGCAGGAAGCTGATGTGCGCAGGTCTGAAGGACTCCTCCATGGTGATGATTGTCGCTGCGATAGTTGATGGCACGTCGGCCGTGGCGCCCGCCACCCCCTCCCCGAGCTCGGGTCTACGACGGCGCACCGTCCTCAGTGGCTTTATCTTCCTTCCCATTCGGGCATCTTCTGTCGTCTGACCCGGACCACCGCCCGTGTTCCCGTCGCGCGAGCCTCCCTCCCTCGTGACAGTGTCCGTTGCTCCATCCGGTGCGACGGGCAAGTGGGGACCCCCATTGTGGGCGACGGCCCCCTCCAGTTCGACGTTGTCATCGGTGCTTCTTCTGTTCCTGGAGAGAATAACCGCACGCAAACTCGCGCAGTCGAGATCCTGACAGCCCCAAAACGATAACGTGTCGAGTCTAGGACAAACCTTGACGCCGCGTCTTGATCGGCCTCCCACTCCCCCGCCCTTAATGGTTCCGACGAAGGTCTCCTGTATACCCTCCAGCAATCTTCCCAGTCCAGAACAGGAATCGAAGGAGAGCGAAGTGAGGACCGGCATATACCCCAGCAAAGCCTCCACGCGCCCGGGCTCAGATGAGATCTTGTAGCGGGAGAGCGTGAGATGGGTCAGATGTAATAAGCGGGGGTCGCGAAAGATGGATTCTAGTCGCGGAAAGATAGGCACGGCCGCTGCCTCTTCCGCGTCGTCCTTGGGGGCCGCCGCCGCAGGATCGAAGTACGTGAACTCCACTTTCTGGAGCGCGGGCACGTTGAGTTTGCGCAGCACGTGCGCCGTCGTGTCTTCACCATCGCACTGCATGCTGAGATCGCGCAGGAAGGGAAAGCTTATGACACCGTGCGTGTATTCGTGTGGCCTGGCGAAGAGACGACCGGGTGAGCGAGGAGCGAATCGTGGCGTTTGCTCCGGGAATCTTCGACCCAAAGATCTAGTTTTTCTAATTCAGGCGCATCGATCATGGAGAAAAAGCGACGGACGTCGCTGGGGATCGGGTAAGTCCAGTCGATGCTCTTCAAGTGATCGAGTTTAACTGGCTGCATCTCAATTAGAGGGGGGTCCATGCTGCTGTTTGCCGCAAGTGTAATGTCCAATCGAGGGGTGGTATCGAAATACGGGACGGTGTTGTCTAATACGAGCTCTTCTAGAAGAGGCGTATAGGCGAGGAAACGACAGAGCGTCGACATCTTGAGGTAGTAGTAGTGTTGCGTTAGGCCAGCTCTCCGCGGAGAATAGCTGAGTTCTAAGGATCTTAGATTGGAGATGAAGGTGACTGGGATATTAAAGGGAGGGACTTGTTCGAGTTTGAGGTGGAGAAGGCGCTGGGCCTCGTTGTAGCGACTCGGTCGGACAAAGCCAATTCCTTCAAAGCGCTGGTTTCCCTATCCAGAAGACTGGGTATTTCCATAAAGATAGGGTTCTGAGTACTTATGGCGAGAGTAAGACTGCGTAGGTGAGGAAATGTTTTGAGGGGATCGTTGAGCGAGGGAAGAAATATATCAAAGGGACAGCGGCTTTGGTTTGCAGAGTAAGAGTTGTTAAACGAGAGAAATGCTGATAGGACCGGGCTATCAGGTCAGCCATGTGAAAGCATTCTGGCGTTGGCAATGTATCTGGCATAGTGCAATAATCGATTTCCAGAGGAGACTTTCCTGAGCGTTGGAAGTACAGTTGGCCTATGTGGAATTCTGGAAGCCATGAAGGATGACACGCGACCACAGCTCAGGCGCAGCAAGCGCTATCGTCCGCCATTTTCCACAGGTGTGAGAGATAACGAGCGACGGCCTGTACCTAAGACTCGGAGGGTCGAGGTCGCAAAGTTCTGTGAAAGCGACAAAAATCTGGATGAGCAACTCCGGCGGTAGCCAGTTAATGGGCTCCTTTTGCGCCTCAAGCTCGTTCTTTTTGCATCCTAAATCGTCCTTCTCTTTGAGCACATCGTCTTTCATCCGCTGAAGATCATCTATAATTCGTTGGAAGTCGTCTGCTTTTCGCCCCAAGTTCAGAAGTTGCACACTGATCTGCGCCAGTTCGACGTCTATTGAGGATCTTCGTCTTCTTTCCATGTTTTACGCAGAGTATAGAGGTCGTGTATGGAGCAAAAGATCATAGAGCTTAGAGGATGGATATGCACATTGTCGTGGAACAATGGGATACGGTCGAGCCACGATTGCACGCGCCAACCCCATGTGACTATATGTGACTGTTCGCGCTTAAAGTCACGTGCTATTTGTGACATCCCTTTCCCGGCCACGGTCCTTGATATTTGACACCCATCACCTTGATTCTTTCTCCATCTTATGATAACATGAATAATTGCCAAGATAATTGGATTTTTTATATGTTGACATTCCAAGTTCTGATAGAAGCGACGAAAATACCCACAGAAATGACTGGCCGGAGCCGTGACAGGACCCCGGAATATACACCAAGAGGCCTGATCTTTGGTGGCAAAAAAATTCACACGAATTCCGAGTTTATCTGCACATCATTTGGATGGTTTGGAGCTTTTTCGAGAAAAAAATTCTGCCAAAAAGGTCGATTTTTATCCAAACTTCCCCCAAAAGTGCGATTTTTATCCAAACCAAAGAACAGGCCCTGTAGAGCGCATTTCTGGGTATTTTTCCCCCAAACTTCGCCTGCAGCTTCTTTCGATGTATGCGCCCATGTCCTCTTCTGGCGCAACTCGATTTTATGTCAAAGTCATCCACCAGCACGCCATCTTTGCCCAAACGGCCTCAAAACAGCTCAGATCAGGCCTCTTGGTGTATATTCCGGGTCCTGCCGTGACCATGTTTGGGTGACCATCATCATGTCCCATTCAAGTGGGAACGAGAGCGGCAGGATGGAGCTTCCCAGTGACAGGAGGCTGCCCTGTCTCTGCATTGAAAAGACTATATAGTTGGTTCAAACTCACTCTTGGTACGTATCTTGATCCACCTTTCCTATTCTTAAACTTCAACTTCATGTTCGCATACTTTACAGACAGGGGATGGAGAAGAAGCATGGAATTTCAGAGAACACTGGCGCCATGCGGCCACTTCCAAAAATTAGCGAAGCGATTGACCAGGTGATATTATATGCAGACGTCAGAGAGTCGGCATAAACTTACTTAAAATGGTGCCCGCGACACGAACAGTCTCCACTGGGCTCATTCTTCCTTGCCAGAATGTTGAGCACCCGTGTTCGACTAGCCTCGTTGGGGGCCTTGCTTTGTCTGGGCCTCGTCTACGCCCTACCACCAAGCTCTTCCACAGACTTAGCGCCAGAACCAACTTCAAGCATAGTTCCTAGTCTTGATGTATCCAAGTGTCCTGGTATGTAAATGGGTTGAATCTTCATCGAGTATCGTGATAATGCAGTGGCTGATACACCATGTTCTTAGGCTACGCCCTGCGCTCGGTTCACCAAGGCAATACTGGTCTCACCGCTCAGTTAAGCCTCGCCAACTCGGCCTGCAACGCGTTCGGACGAGATGCACAGGACCTGACCATCCAGGTAACCTACGAAACTAGCAGTCGGTATGTACTTATGCACTTGAACATCGGCAGCCTCATGGATTTAGTCAATTCTGACGTCATTCAAACCAGTCTTCATGTCAATATTTGACACGGCCAATAAACAATATACGATTCCACAATCCGTCGTAGAACGTCCTCCAGCGCCTACGAAATCCTTCAAAAGCATTTCGGATCTCGTGTTCAACTATGAGTCTTCGCCTTTCGCATTTTGGATCACTCGTCGTTCTCAGCCGCACGCTGTACCTTTGTTCGACACGAGGATCTCTTCATTCCCAGCAACACCTATCCCACCTGTCATTCAGGACGATAATTCGACAGCATTGAATGGATTTCCTCTTGTGTTCGAAGATCAGTATCTTCAGGTGAGCTCTCTTCACATGCGGTGACACGCATATACTGAGCCGATATTTCAGCTGGCTTCCGTGCTGCCCTTGAACACGAATATCTATGGCCTCGGCGAAGTCGTCGCCAGCTCAGGATTCCGTCGAGATGTGGGTGCTCTGGCGGCCCGGGAACTATCCAGACAATGTGGGCACGCGATATAGCTGACCCCGTGACCAGAACATGTATGTTCTTTCCTCTGCTTTCTCACGTGCTGGTGATTCGCGAATTCGAACGCTAATGGAATCTGTTTTCCAGTTATGGTTCACATCCAGTATATCTGGAGCATCGGTTCGACCCAAAAACAACTCATCGCAATCTCATGGTGTATTCCTGCTCAGGTACATACATCATCACATGTGCTGGAGAGCCACCGATACAGTTCATTCTAACGTCCTGATGCGCTTGCAGCGCCGCGGGTGGAGACATCCTGCTCTTGACTCCTCCCAACTCCAACACTTCCTTAATCGAATACCGAATGATTGGAGGCACGTTGGACTTCTACTTCCTCTCAGGCCCAACCCCGAATACCGTCATCGAACAGTACGGCGCGTTGGTGGGGCTCCCAACCTGGCAGCCTGCCTGGGGATTCGGTTTCCATCTCTGCCGGTCCGTCATCTATCTTGGTCCTGTCGACTGTCTTGTCGCTCAATAATTAACCAACCCCACGTTCTGACAGATGGGGCTACCAAGAATGCGGAGACGCGGGAACAGGTGACCAGATGCGCGAGGCGAATATCCCGTTGGAGGGTACGTATCTTTTTATTTCGTCTATGTGCACCCGTACTCGGGCTTTGATGGCGATTCTGGAAATTTTTTTGACGTCGTTGTTATCTTCTCTCCTTCGTCGCAGTTATGTGGAATGATATCGATCTGTATCATGCGGTCCGCGATTTTACTTCGGACCCTGTCAGTTTCCCTGCTGAAGAGGTCAGGAGCTTCATACGAGAGTTGGTACGTGATTATGCCTCTAATTATAGAAGTCTTTCCTGACCTGGTCAACTTTCGTACCACATCAGGCCGCGAACAATCAGCATTGTGAGTTGTGCTTTCTGGAGGTGATGGGTGTGATGTCAGAGTTAATATATC
>JACGCK010000530.1:0-17463 GCA_014925825.1 Pholiota molesta | reverse complement strand
AAGCATTGTCCTCCTCACTTTGCTGCTCAGTGTCGTGTTCGGATTGGTCACCGGCCAAAGCTTCCTGCGATGCGGGCCACTGCGTCGTCGTCGCTGTGCGCCTGGGATGAGCGCTCGCCTTCGTCATTGTCGCCGCTGTCATCGTCGCCGTCATCGTCATCGTCGTCGTCGTTGTCGTCGTCGTCGTCGTCGTCGATGTGCACCTGGGATGCGCGCTCGCCTTCGTCATCGCCTTCGTCATCGCCGTCGTCGCCATCGCCGTCATGGTCGCTGTGCGCCTGGGATGCGCGCTCGCCTTCGTCGTGGGATGCACGCTCGCCTTCGTCGTCATCGCCGTATGCCTGCGCGTCGTCGTCGCTGTGCGCCTGGGATGCGTGCTCGCCTTCATCATCGTCGCCGCGGTCCCCTTGCTCCTGTGATGCGCGGTAACCCTCGTCGTCCTCACTCTCCGAAAAGGATTGTTGGCGTTCCTCATCATCGGGTACAATGAACTGCTGGGTTCCAGGTGGTGTGCCTGGAAGCCTCTTGATAAAATAGCCAGGATGGGTTTGATCGTCGTATTCCACCTCCTCTGCATAGAAGACATTGTTAGTGTGTACTGTGTGTAATAAGGATGAATATGATATTACCAATTTTTTCAAGATGTTCTTCGTCCAAAAGATGCTGAAGACCGACGCGTTCGGACGATCTCCCCAAGGCAAGATTCATCCTGTTCACTCGTTTCTTGAGCAGATTCTGGGCGCGCAAGATCTTGGCCTGTTCACGTTTGGAACCAGCCCCAGACACCGGAATTCGCTTTAGGTCGTCTGGTGATAAGGAGTCATAATACGCCTCTATATCCTCCCGGGGGGCGAGCTGGAAAGAAGCTGGGAGGGGTAGGCGCTCAACGAGGTTGGATCTGCGTTCGCTAGAGACTTTGGCCATCCGATTGAGGTCTGTATCCGTATACATCGTCTGCGCCTTCCAGGATGCCACTGCCATCTCCTAATAACCCGTGATCAACGACCGCACGTGGGGCAACACAGTGGAAGCCTACCTCAAACAAGACCATGGCAGCTGAATAGAGCCGCCGTGGCAACCCAAGCCCGCCATCTTCGAGTGGTATAGCACCCACGTCCCGGCTGAGAAGTTGCTGGGCAATGTGTGTGACGACTTCATGCATCTTGCCTTCCATCCTCTTGCCCACGCTCTCCAACACAAGCTTGCGGGGGACAGATCCGGCCGTTTGGGACAAAGGTTCTTTGAGACCGCCCAGCTGCTCAACCAGCCCATCCCACAAGCCATGGAAGCCATCTATAACCTGCTCCAAGTAGTCTTCGAGTTCTTGTCGTAGAGACCACACTTCGTTGGTCGCAAGATAGGCGCGACCAATCCTATGATACACATAGAGCGAGTTTAGGAGATACCCAGCCAGGGTGCGATGATGAGCGGTAAGTTGGGATGGCGAGAATGCCGACCAGTGAACGGCGGTCGTCCGCAGCATGTCGAAGAGCTCAGGACCATATTCCAACTTCTGAAGCAGAGACACGAAATCCTGGGGTCGATGCAAAAACCTGGATGGTGGTCAGAACTTTTATGCGAGTGCCTTTGACCTCTTGGTCGCGCCATTCTCTCATAACATCAAGCAAGGCCAAGTATTGAGCGCTCCACATAGGCGCTGCGGTTGTACTAGCGGTATCTTCCCCGTTCTTGGGTTTGCATACAAAGCATGGGGTTTAGGGATGTCCGGTACTTTCCCCACTGTGGCCATCTGGTAAATGCCAAGCTGCGATGTTTGAAGATGATCGAGAGACACTACGCATATGTTAGTACACAAACGTGAAGACAACTAGTCAAGGCCATACCTTGTTCAGCACAAAAACTGCAGGTATGCCAGGGTCTTGCTTTTGTATCCATTCACATAGCATGTCTGTGGGTCGATCTTTGAACTCTGCGCTTCGCGCCACAACAAGACAGGGGAAAAGAGGGGTCCAACATTCGGAGATTTCCATGAGGAACGGACGATTTTTCGCCAAATAGTCACAGGAGTCGATGACAAAGAATTTGCAGAGGACGGGAGGATGGGTTGGAAGTTGAAGCCGTATTCGACAGAATTAAAGAGACGACGGTCAAGGCATACTCCAAGCGGAATGGCAAAGTCGCGAAATCCCGGCGGTCTCGGGGTCATCAGATGCCGCTTGGCACCGCTGCTCACACCACGTCCCCACCGACGCTAAGAGCTTTTGCGTATAGGCAGCATAGGCAGAGGAATACAATGGTTTTCCAGTCTCCAAAAACTCGGATGGGAGACCATAGCCATCCCGGCAAGGATAGAGGAATTCCACGTAGCATTCAGACACTATGGTGAAAAACTCGGCGTCCAAGATACCATCACGGGGAGGGCGCGGGTCTAGCACACCTGCAGGAATGCTCCACTTCGCCTTTTTCGGAGGTTGACTGCTGGACGAGAGATAGTCCAACAGCTGGAGGCCTTGGTTTACAATGGCTTCGAAGAACTAGGGAGGCACGTGGTCAGTACAACGTGTTGCCTATGGGCATTATGACCGACTCACGGGCGAAACCCCAGTACGCCAATCATAGAGTTGGTTGGCGCAAACCCTTTTCCAGACCAGCACTTGCTGTAGCGATAAAGATCGATCACCTGAAGGATCATAGAGGTGTTGTTGACAACCGCGTTAAACGCTTGGGACCACAGGCAACCAACTGAGGCTCGTATGGCTTTTCAGCTGTTGCAGTCGCTCATCGGCTGGGAGATCCCCGATGTTGTTGAGGATGAGGTCGAGTGCTTCGTCTTCATTGTCAGGCACTTGGTAGACCGGTGAATTGGCAGCAAGTCCAAGCTTGATCTGCAAGGCATTGGGGCTTTGTTCAATCATTTCTAAAAATAAGCGCAGAGTTAGTCCAGCTGGTGAGAAAGAAGGGTAAGCACATACCAAGATCGTAAAAGGCCACCAGCCAGGACGCCGGACGTTCAAGGCTGCTATAGACTTCGTCGAGCTGTTTCTTGAGGCGAGCAGCCGTAGGCTGAGGAGGGCTCATTGGCGATAGCCTTCTCAATCTCAACGCGCCGTGTGTTGAGCTTGGATGCAAGAACAGTCCGGCAGATATCAATGCGGCCATTCCCATTGGCAACGGTGGCCTTCGACAGAGAGAAATTTTCCTTGTCGGCCCAGACGACGTGCGCAATGTCTTGAGGTCGTGAACGTCCAAAGGGTTCTGGACAAGCGACTCTCGAGACACAAAGCGAGGCTCCACCAGCACTACGATGGCATGGGCAGGATCAAAGCGAGAGAGATCGGTCAGAGGCTTGGTGAAATCTTGAGCATCACCTCCACAAACGCGAATGAAGTCTGCCCGGCGTTTATTGGTCATGGGCCTGCCGTTGATGGAACGCGTGGAAAGCGTGGGTCCACGACGCAGGTCATCGTCGGTGGCGAAGTTGGACTTGGCTAAGCCCATAAAGGCTTTTCGGGTGTCGCTCTTGATGTCGTCGGTAAACCCTTTGGGATCGACGACAAGTTCGATATCGGAAGAAACATGCTGCACATGGGAGGTCAGCACTCTGCCAAACATGCAAACTATGGGATCAAAAACACCTGGGCAACAGCGGTTTTCTGGAGGCAAAGCACTGTGAGCTGGGCATTGCCAATGTCCAACGGGCACGGACACACCTTTTTGTTCGCCATGAGGGAAGGAGCCGTGGGGGCGGGGGGAACTGAAGAAAGATGGGCAAACCAGAGGCCCTTTATATAAATATTGGAAAGGTGCAAATACAAGCAAATATATGTCGTTGAAGAGAGAGCAAAGGTGGAGGATTGAAGCACTCAGGGGTTGCTTCAGGAGGTGGTGGGTGGATGTCCCCAACCAACATGCCCTATGTCGAGCGAGGACGACATTCTTACACAAATGCGACGTACCAGGTCACGATTATGGGCTACATTACTAGGCGCCTAGCTGTCCCCATTTAGGTTGTGGCTGTCGAAATCCTAAATGGGGTAATTGATGAATTGCTACGTACGGCGGACAGTGCAATTACAATGCCATGGAAGAGAGAGGTTCCCCATACAAAGGCAGACGGTTGGAGCACTCAGGGATAGCTTCAGCAGATGGAGGGTGGATGTCCCCAACCAACGTGCCCTATGTCGAATGAGGACGACTTTCTTACACAAATGCGACGTACAAGGTCACGATCCTGGGCTACATCACTGAGCGCCTAGCTGTCCCCATTTAGGTTTTGGCTCTCTAAAAGCTAAATGGGGTAATCAATTAATTGCAACGGACGGCGGACAGTGCAATTAACACAGAAGAAATAGAGAAAACACAGCATCCCCATTTAGATTTTGGACGTTCAAAAACTAAACGGGGTAATTCATTAATTGCTACGTACGGCGGTCAGTGCAATTAACACAGACTTGGATAGTAGGTCGGAATGATTGGCAGCGTTGCCGGTGTCTCCAGAACATGCAGAATCCCCATTTAGGTTTTGGACGTCCAGAACCTAAATGCAGTAATTTATTGTGCGCGCCTGCGGTATCTCCACAACACCAAGAATCCCCCTGTCGTATTGCATTGTTACAATTTATGCAGAGCAAACATATGAAAACATCTGAATACTATATAACTGCGTCTATGGGGTCTATCTTAGCCTATCTCTTGCCCACCTTCTCCCGTATCCTATGGTATGTTGCTGCTCGCCTCATAGACACCTCGGCTGATGTGCAGTGTAGATTGCAGCCCCCCGTCATTATGCCTCCCGACGCTGGGGACGGGTGCGCTGTTTAAGCCGGAAACACACCGTGTCGAAGATAAAGCCCCTCGCTACCAAACCAGGACGCAAAGCCCAATACCTGGTGTCCTGGGTGGGATGGGGTCCCGAACATAATACTATCAAACACGAACACCAAATCAACGAAGGCAAAGCGTGGGCCGCATACGAAAGGAAGTTGAATGCCAAAGGGATTTTCTTCGTGGACTTTGTCTACTCTTGCATGTATCTCCCCGAAGAAAACACGACATATTACTTGGTGAAATGGAAAGGGTACTCTTTCGGGGAGAGCACTTGGGAGCCTTACAAACACGTGCAGCATCTTGTCGGCTTAGATGCGTGTGCAGACAACAAGATTTGGGTATAAATACAGCGTACATAGCCCACATCCATCCTTGCTCTCCCTCCCCCTGCGCCGTTCTTGCAATCAATGGAGTTTGATCTCAAAAACCACAGCGATGCACAAGACCTCCTCTTCCTCTTTGCATCGCGACTCCGCGCAGCATTGACCTATCGGCAACAGAGCATAGGTTTAGATGGCTATACATCTGCTCTCTTCATGTATCGGTTGATGAAGGATATGGTAAGACAGCACTGTGAGAGAGGAGATGGACAACGAGCTGACATTGTTTTAGAACATCACCACAAGGATCATTGCGATTTGTCACTTGCGTACCTGGCCTGTCACTATTCCTCACCTGCTTGTAGATGGATTCTTGGCATTCTACGTCGCTGAGAACGAAAGGTCGCCGATGGACCTCACATCCATTGACCTTACCACGACCGAAGACGATCAGAGTCGCGTTCTGGAACACTACTATGATCAGTGGTGGAGTGCCTCCAGGCAACAAGCAAAATTGGGAAGCAACCAAACGTGGTCTGTGGAAACAGCACTTGGTATATATCGCCAACAGGTAACATTCTGGATAGATGACGATAGAAGCCAAACTGACACCCTGGTTTTCCAGGTGGCAAAAGCCGAGTATCCGCGGCCATCGGCTTTTTTTGACAAGATGGAAGATATCGTCCACGACCTGCTAGGGGAAAGGAATCAGGCAACCCCAGATTACAAGAACGTACTGGAGCAGATAGAAGAATTAGCAGTGGGCATGGCCAATACCCGTATTGCCTAGCCTATTTGCCATTATTTGGCGTCGCGAAAAGGGTATATAGTATTGTAATACGACGATAGTGTATCCCTCCACCCCACCCATGCCTGCCATTCAACTACTTGGAACTGCAGCGACCACCCATGAAGATGCGCAGCTTCTCGTCTACATGTTAGTGTCCCGTGCCCGTATGGGTTTGGCTGCAATTCAACAACAACCTCGACAGCGAGACTGGGCGCGGCAACTGCTCAACGAATTGGTAAGTAATCACCACTTGTTGCATTTTATTTAGCCAACCCCGGCAATTACTAGTGTGATGGCTTGGATCTGATCGGAATGGCGAGACTGAAGGGTTGGCCTCTGCATGTGCCCCGCTTTTACATTCTTTTGAGCGATGCCCTTCATCTGGATCTCAAATACGAAGGGACACTGACACATTGCTTGAACATGAACCCCTGTCTCCATTGCTGCCACCTCACCCATATCCTCGCCAAGTACCACAAGCCCTGGTGGGGTGAAGCCTCCTTTTATGGAAGCCACGTAGAAGCATATCTAGCACAGGTATCTTACCTGCGTGCGACGCTCCTACTATGATTCTCACACACGTGTACGATAGATCAACCCCAAACGCGAGGATCTCGTCTCTGTGATTCCATCCATGGTGGATGTCCTACGCCACATGGCATCAACGCAAGATATAGACAAAGAAACGCTGTACGACATGCTTCGTTACTTTACTATTAATAACGCATACCATCTCAACTACACTTTATAAACCATGATATACTTCATTTCGTGTGCCCTTGAGTGGCTATTGATAGAATCTAGGCGGCTATGAGTACATCGGAGGGCAACTCGGAATAGAAGACTACCTTTATCATAGAAGCGTGCAAGCCAAATCATGTAATCAATTTCCTGTTCACCGAATTTTTGTTGCAGATCCAATAGCAACAACTGGGCGGCGTGAAGGCGGGAAAAACCATCGACCAAGATAAGGGGTTCTTTGGACTGACAGTGGTACTCTACCATTTTGAAGTCGTTCTTGGACTGAGCATCCAGCACCAGACTGGCGCGCTTGATAAGCCCTGGGGGAACAGCAATGTCGACTGCATGTTCAATGCTAGTATTGTCCACATAATAACCACATCCAAGTGTTTGCTCCCAAAACTGGTCGACGGCAGAAAGGGAATATTCTTTGGGAAACCAAGGTTGCACATGAACGCCAGGAGGTCCCACAACACTATTGGGTCCAATTTTGAGATAGCCCCATCCCAGATGGCATTCGTCAATATCCTGGCACAACAACATGACCTCTTCAGACGTCAACTTTGCAAAGTCGTCTTCGCAATAGGGTTGCTTGAAGGGTGTAACGTGGGACTACAACACCTCTTTAGCATCAAAAAAAAAAAAAACAGCTTTCTCTGTCACTCACAGGAGGCCCAGCCGCTTGACGATTAAACTTATTCACCACGTCTTTGAGAGACATTTTTGGGGATGGAGCAAATGTCAGCGATGGGGAAAGGCGCCTTTTATACCCACCAAGGTGCAAATATAGGTAAATAGGATAACACACTAAAACCCCGCACGAGCATAGGGGGCGCAGGTATTTTGCCGTGCCATGAGCGTGCAGTTCGGGCGTGTGCGTGCAACTTTAATCAAGGTGCGCGCATGTTTGTGCGCACATAGTTATCTGAGATGCGTGCGCTGAGCGTGACATATTGACATGTTGCGTGCACGTAGGCGTGCACCAATCAAATAGATATACGGCCTTAGGAGGCTGTAAAATTGTATTATAACCAAATAAAATCACATAGTCGCCTTGTAATGAACATGTACATAGACTATGAATATAAAAATCGACAAGTCCACCTGAAAAAGATCAAGACTGTCCTGTTTTACGTGTGCGTTTGGTCTTCGGCTGAGGTCGTGGGCGAGGTCGCAAATCGACAGGCGGAGTAGCCCTCTTCATTTTCTTGTAATTGGGACCTTCCTAATTTGAGAAAACATCCAGCATCTGATAAGTAGGCATAGAACTCAACTCACCTCCAGTTCACCATCGCTGTCAACTCGGTCTCGATGGATCCAGTGCTCAGAAATCCCATCATACGGATTCCAGAGCTGGTGGTCACCTTCATCTAAGCCCCACTGACAGTGCCCAGCAATTCCGGCGCGCGAAGATGCAGAACAACTGCTTTGATGTGCGTTCAGTACTCAGTGTCTACGTGGGAACATGGCGATGCCGACTTCGGCGGCGTGAGTTGTGCGTGAGTATTTCTGAACTTGCGTGCAAAGAGCGTGCAAGATACGCCTGGTGCGTGCACGCATGCATGCACACTGCACGCGTGGCACGGGAGTGTTGTCTGAGACGCCAACAAACCCAGCCACCGGCGTGGGAGTGCTGGAAAGGCGATTTAATTGTATTGGCCGCCGGACACAGCAATTAACCCTACCCTCGGTCTCGATGGATCCAGTGCTCAGAAATCCCATCATACGGATTCCAGAGCTGGTGGTCACCTTCATCGAAGCCCCACTGACAGTGCCCAGCAATTCCGGCGCGCGAAGATGCAGAACAACTGCTTTGATGTGCGTTCAGTACTCAGTGTCTACGTGGGAACACGGCAAATACGTGGGAACATGGCGATGCCGACTTCGGCGGCGTGAGTTGTGCGTGAGTATTTCTGAACTTGCGTGCAAAGAGCGTGCAAGATACGCCTGGTGCGTGCACGCATGCATGCACACTGCACGCGTGGCACGGGAGTGTTGTCTGAGACGCCAACAAACCCAGCCACCGGCGTGGGAGTGCTGGAAAGGCGATTTAATTGTATTGGCCGCCGGACACAGCAATTAACCCTACCTCCCAACAAATGCAATACGAGTGAGCACTAGGAATAGATGAATTACTGCTGGGAGACAGGCTTTTCCTAAGTGACATTGACTCCTGGCTCTTCCCCATCCTCAAGAACGAAAAGGTTTCTACCCTGGAAAGGCAATGTAATTGTATTGACCGCCGGACACAGCAATTAACCATACGCTCGGTGGATAGCTTGCCAACATATGCAATACGAGTGAGCACTAGCAAATAGATGAATTACTGCTGGGAGACATGCTTTTCCTCAGCAACATCGACTCCCGGCTCTTCCTCATCCTCAAGAACGAAGAAGTTTTCTGCCTAAGGGAACATCAGCATAGACGCTAAAGAGTGAAGAAAAAGAATGAACCCCAAAGGCGATTATGGTCTGGGAGATCCAATCCGATGCATTGAACAACAGTTTCTGTAACCCAGCATGGAAAGGGCCGAGGTCTTGCATCGGTTGCCCCGTGATTTCAGCATGGTGAGCATATACCGCAGAGTGTGCCCCGATCAGATCACCTATCCAATATTGAAGGTCCCTGTCTGCAACAAGCTCCTGGGGCTTGAAATCAAGCAGAAACTACATATAGCTGGATCAACATACAGAAAGGTATCCACACCAACCCTAAGCACGTACCGCATATTCGACCAGTGAATCAA
The DNA here is from genome assembly GCA_014925825.1 of Pholiota molesta. Lineage (NCBI taxonomy): Eukaryota > Fungi > Basidiomycota > Agaricomycetes > Agaricales > Strophariaceae > Pholiota > Pholiota molesta. The sequence goes on along the minus strand of JACGCK010000530.1, from coordinate 8,078 downwards.
TAGCTTCCAGTGACTCTTCTGTTGCAGCGATGCCATAAACGCGATCAAAATCGCGGACTTTCTCTATGAACATGTCACGAACAGAGGCGCGTGTGGAGAAAGGCATGGCGTCAAGAGGATGCTATGGAACTGGAAATGCACGTCGCCATTGACTTAAATAGGTGGGGGTGCCGGAGCTACGGAGCGGTTCAAGTTTATGGCAAGCGAAGGAATATAGGGGGCCTATCTCCTCAGGAGGCCTCCAGATGGACGAGGTTGGCATACCGACGTAGAGAGCAAAAAGACATGGCAAAGAAAAAATGATCACATCAACTACATTGCAAGAGAGTGTCTAATACGTGGACATCTACTAAGCCAGACCTTTCTCCAGGCCCGCAAACCACATCATGACGGCAGAGAGATTGGTGTAATGGCCTGCTTGGATAGGACCATTGATCCACGTGACAAAGGCCTCCGCGCTATCCCACATCGTATTGAAATGACGTTGCGCGGCTTCTCGGTAAGGCTGGGTATGGTAAAGGGCATACGCAAGTGGCGCCAATACGTCGTGATACTTGCAAGCGTTCTTTTGGGAACTGAAGGTGGGATGGAGGCTATCATTGGGGCCCTGCGGGACGTGGCACTTAAAGCATGCCTTGATCGAGGGCGGGTATTTGATCTTCTTCCGCCAAGCAAAGAAAGCACTGGTTCCATCGGCGTGCATACAGCGAAGATGGTAGCACTGCGGAAGGGAATGGCGGTCCACCACTTCATTGCTCACCAGGCAAACCACGCACCCCGCAACGAGTTGATCCATATGCTTCAGAAACAGTGTGACATAGGCTATTTCCTTGGAGTCGGAGTCAATGCGCCTTCTTTTGGAAGCATTATACGCCTCTGCGAAAACGTCATTACCACGCTTTTGGCTATAGTAAAAATATTAGCCAGAAACCCCACACCGTCGATAGACGCAGCGTACCGCGTCTGGCAGAAATTACACAACTGATTGCCTGCGTTATCCGCACATGCGGTGCCAACCGCATCGGTGTGGCTGGTGATTTTAAACCGAACACATCCGTCGGGGGCTTGAAGAGCCTCGTGCATAGCCTTAAAGCCGCCAAAGTCTGGTGTAGGAAACTCGCCTGGGGCGTCTTTGACCTGCGGGAGCAAGATACACATCGAAGGGACCTTATCCCGTCCAGCCCGTGAGATCTCTTGAATGTAGTTGACCATTTCATAGGGTCTGCCTGCGTGAACAACAAAGCGAGTATGGGAGTAGTCGTTACCAGTCCCAAATGCAGAGGTGCAAACCATAACGCGCGCGGCGCCCGTGTTCCAGCGATTGTACATGGCATGGCGCTCTTCATTAGTAGTATTCTCGTTGCCACTGTAAAAGTCACAATTCAGTTGGGTCGCGATGCGCTGACCCATGTCGTAAAAAGGAACAAAAACGAGGCCGCGCTCCCGTTCATGGGACCATTGATAATCTTGGGCGATCTTGACGGCTTGTTCGATAATTTTCTGGCTTGAACTGGGTGCACGCCAGATATACTGCAGCTCCGGGCGGTTGGTGTTGGTGCGCAGAACAAGAGGGGAACCAGAAAGGCCGAACTCGCGAATCAGAGTGGGAACCAATGCGTGGGAAAGGGTTGCCGATAGTAGAATAATCTGGACACCAGCAGGAAGGGAATGGAGAAGGAACATGTCGCGGAGAGCAGGTCGGTAGTTCGCAGACAGTAAGGGAATATGGGCTTCATCGAAAACTATGCGCACAATTGGTTTGCGTTCGTTTAAAATAGCGGCTTCGTGGCGCCAACTGTCCGCTTTGGAGATATCAGCCGATACCAAAAGTAAATTGGCTTCACCGTGGATACGACCGCCAGTAAAGACTTCAAAAGGCACTTGCAAGCGCGTGAGCTTGTGTTCATAATCCGCCATTAACGACCGCAGTGGCAAAAGCACCACGGTCATTTTTTGGTGCTCGAGAAGGGAAGGAAGGATCGCCAGCATCGTCTTGCCTAATCCCGTGGCCAACACTGCAATAACGTCCCTTTGCAGGGAAAGGGTGGCCAGAACACCCGTCTTTTGCTCTGGACAAGACCAGTCTGCTGTTGGATTGCCCACCAGCCGACGTAGAACGCCAAGTGCTTTGGCTTCCATTGAGTCTGCCGAGGGCAAAGGCACTTCGGGAGCAACAGGCACTGAGACTCGACAATATAAGGCATAAAATTGCAATAGGCAGAGAAATCCTTACCTTGAGGTGTTTGAGGAAAGTGCGCCAGGAGTTTGGCCATTGCATGGTCGAAATGGGCCCGGAGACCATGGATGGCAGCAAGCACATCCTGATGGCTATTTTGGGAAGGGCCACGTACAAGATCAATGGTGCCAGCATCGAGGAGGACTTGGAAAGAGGATGCTCTGCAATCAATATAGGAGCGCCCGAGCCCACCTGGGACAAGACGACAGGCGAGCTGCCAGTCCTTGCTGGCATCCAGAAACCTAGGAAGGAGATCTTCGGGGGCACCCATAGCCGAATCAGCGCTAAGTGCATAGACACTATTCTCCGTTTGACGATTGTGCCCACTTTGGAGGGCTTGCACGTTGTCCATTTCATCCTCTTCGTACAGATCCTCCATGCGCGTGCAGATCTTGCGCCGAAAGGCGGTACTGACATGTCGCCACCCGTTAACACCCAACTTGACGCCCAGATACTTTAATGTAAATTCTTGAAGACCCGCTGTGAGATCATCGGTATCGAAAAGCCGGTTTTGGTTGACAAAGACATGGGTGCGGTAGAGTTGAATAACATTAGAGGTGTCGGGGTAGCTGAGGTGAGCGGCGACTTCAGCAAAAGGACGGGTAATCGCAAGGTCTTGAACAAGCAAGTCTGCGCTAAAGCCATTCAAGGCATGGGGGATACATTTGTCCGTTCCAGTAAGGGCGCTCGTCTTTTGATACGTGCAAAGGATGGTCACAAATGTATCGAACACGGTAACATTTCGCATAGGATTGGTGGCGGTATTGGCTAAGAGGAGTGCAGTGATTTCTGTTGCGCGACTGGGAGAGCCCGTTGCCATCATCACCAGCATAAGCTGCAGGCGCTGGAAAGACGCATAGGCGGCCAACCATCGTCGGAAGGCAATAACATTCCACCGAATAACACCACCAGAATTGTATGCCACAAAACGTTTATACAAATCTGGGGTGTCGAGGATGGCCTGCAAGAGTTGCATCCGATTGCCAAAACACGTGTTGCGCTCATCAGTGACAAAAGAATAACCCGGCCTGGTATTCTGAAGGTCGTCATAAAGTCTTCCATACTGGACTTTGAGGGGGAGCCCACAAAGAAGCTCCTCTTGCCATAGGTGGACCATCTCGTCCTCAATGGCTGCAAACATGGCGGGAAATGCGGAGAACTGAATCGGATAGCCTTTGTACAGGAGGGATCGGTGGTGTTCACGGTCAATCCACCAAATTTTGGGAAGACTGATCGTGGAATACGAAATGGAAGACGCAACGTGTTGAAGAGAGCGCAGGGAATTGAAGGTGGAGTCGTGCTTTTCTTGGAACCAGACCGAAAGCTGCTCTGCTGCCATTTCAATATTCCCGTTGTCGTGCATGGCCTGCAGAAAGACGAGGCGCATCAGGTATTGAAAGCGTGCAATGATATTGGTAATCAGCTTGGGCTCCATAAACCCGCCATCCTTTTGAATTGAAGAGAGCATAAAGTAAACGAGGGTAGGATCCGTGACAGGAGAATCTGGCAAGGGTATCCACTTGACGGACCAGAGCGCAAAGAGTAGGCCAAACACAGATTGGGACCACGTAGCAGAATCAGGATTGTGAAGGTCTTCGACGAGCGTATCCCTCGCAGTCAAAACTGTAACAGGAAGATGGAGCGGATACACGCCCCAGGGACGGAGAAGCATGGCCACTAATCCAACAACGGGGGAAATATAGGAATCTCTCCCTCGATCATGATCTTGAAGGTGATGGAAGGGAGTGTTGGTGATTCCACTGGAAGAAAGAAGATTAATTGCACTGTCCGCCGTACGCTACAATTAAAATAAAATATCACATACGTTTTTTCAATGTAGGGCGAATTCAACTTTTGCAAAACCAACACAGACGTTGCATCGATCAGTTGAGAAGCAGATTCCCAAAACGCTTGCACGGCCATCTTCAAATGCGGAAGCTCCCCCACGGTAGGATAAGCAACCATTTTCTGCAAATCAGCGGCAGCGTAACCTTTGGTGTGCAGGTGCCATTGTGTAACCCTAAGCCATGGAGTGACATTGCGAGCGTCCAATGCACCAATGTCTATGGGGAGAGTCGCCTGCATAGAATTCTCTATTTGGGCCACGAGTTCCGCAGATGGGGTGCGGGGGGGGCGAAATTCCATGGTAGACACACGAAACCAGGAATTTGCGGTGCTGCGATTCTGTTGCTGCCCCATACTCTGTGGCCATGTCTCTGGACGAGGATCTTTGGGATGGTGTGTGCGATGATGCTTCTGCATAGAATCCAATTTGGCATATGCGGCTGGGCACAACAGGCAAGTATAGACGAGCATCGGTTCGAGGCCTTCTATAGCAGGAACGACGGTATTTGGTGCCAAGGAGAGCTTGTCATAGAGTGCAAATTGATGGAAGGTCGACAGAAGCTCGACTGCATCGGACGAGCTGATGGACAACTCGTGTTGTTTGCGCATATGGAAACCACAGTACGTCTTGGCCAATACTATGCGGCAGTGGGTGCAAATCATCACCTTGGCAGTCCGATTCACAACCAACCCCAAGCGCTTGAGCAAGGCGGTGTCAATGAGGTGATCAGAAAGAATCTCAAATGGGATCTAGAGTGGCAAGATAAGTGTCCACCCTGAGTGACAGAAAGAAGGAGATGTACCCGAACGTTGTAGGGCTGTATGAACAAACGAATATGAGATAAAGAAAAGCCAGCAAAAGTGCTGAAGTTACCTTCTGCACAGATATATTGAGCCAGCTTGTGAAATGGGCATTGATACCTTCCCAATCGTACATTTGGGGAGGTTGCGAATTCTGATGTTTGCGGCAGGGACAACGATAATAACCTTGGTCATCAGAGTCCACTTTGTATGTTATATCGTCCAAGACGGTGGTAAAGGTGGGAAATGTTGAGGAAGCCATAACGAGGAAAAGGTTGGGGGGAGGGGGGGGGGAGGAAAAGGGTGAACAGAGAGTTGAGTAAAAAGGCATCCAGTATTTATACATCAGAAGGCAGGGACTTATGCGATGTCAGCAGCACATTTGCAGTTTAAAACAAACAAATTTCTCCATTTAGGTTGTGGACGCCAAAAACCCAAATGGGGAAAACCACCAAGCACCAAGTCGAAATAGAGCAGAGGCATTGTATCAATAAACGTACAGAGAACAGCACAACATTCCCTAAAGCTGGCAACCAACACAATATAGACATTACAAAAGTAATTGTAGCATACAGTGTACAGTACAATTTTTGGTTGATGTAGGGCAGATTTTACATGAAGGGAGTCGACTCCACAGCGCAAACAGAACTTCTTAAAATCAACGCCTACTACTTACCAAACCAAACCTTCAGGATTCTTGCGGCAAAGCTAACAAAAAAAAAGTGTGCACATCCTCCCTGGCTCATCAGCATGAGAATGGATCACTGTCACCCCAACATGCCTGTATGAATGACATCAGTGATTGTAGCATACGGCGGACAGTACAATTTTTGTTTATGTAATGCACTTTCCCTTTTAGGTTGTGGACGTCCACAGCCCAATAAGGACAGCAATGCCAAGCACAACGTCCCTGGACCCCAAAAAACGCAGAAGTTCCACATCAAAAAAAATGTCCAAAAAAAAAGTGTAAGATGGACCAAAGTCACATGCAACATACCCAAAGAAACAGATACACGGGCATGGGTAATTGCACCATACGGCGTACGGTACAATTTCCAGATTATGTAATCCACTTTCTCTATTTAGGTTGTGGATGTCCACAATACATATGGACCAAGGAATTGAACAACAAAGTCACCTAACCCAAAAACAAGGTGACTAAAATACAGGAAAAGAATGTGCATTGGCAAGTCAAGGTAACAAAATGAGTTGGAACAAAGAAATAATTAATTGTAACATGCGGCGTACACAACAATTTATGTTTATGTAAGCCACTGTCCCCATTTGGATTTTGGATGCCAAAATCTATATAAGGAAGGTGGCAGTCTTGTGACACGAAACTCTGCAGAACACAGACAAATAAACAATTGTAATGTGCGCGGACACAGCAATTTATGTTTATGTAAGCCACTGTCCCCATTTGGGTTTTTGGAGGCCAAAGTCTATATAAGGAAGGTGGCAGTCCCGTGACCCAAAATCCGCAGAATAGAACCAATTAATGTAACAAAAAAGGAGGATAAAACAGAAATAGCTGTGCTTAGAGGATTATATTGAGATACATTCCATCATAGAGCATTACAAAACAAGTGTGGGTAAGCAAAAGTAGACTAAAAATAGGCCGTGGGAATATCAGATTCAAGTTAAATCCGGGGGATAAGATTATTAGGCATTAAAATCTAGCTTTTTTTTTGGTGTATAGAGCCCCTGCGGCACACGCAGCAGCGAAATGTAGGGTGTGGGATGTCCGACCGCCCAAGTCGCAGGGAATGTCGCAGGGCATAAATATAATTGTATTTTTCCTACATCTATAAAATTCATCTTCATCCCGAACAATATATCTATGTGGCATTCAATATAAAAGCCCTGTTTTATGTGAATGACGCCACCTTTGGAAAGACTCTACTCAGGAAGCTGCTGGATTTCCGAGTCCAGAACATTTGGTTGCGTCCTTGAAGTCAGTCTTCGCTTCTTTGCACGGCTGGAGCGCTTCCCTCCTCTGGGTTTTCTTTTCCCGGAATTTGGGATTGTAAACTCAGAGTAATTGATGGCGCGCTTCTTCGCAACAGGGGGTGCGTCTGGGTTGCATGTTGCACATCCACACGATGCCCCATTAAAATATGTCCCGTCCTTTGAATAATTTATGGTGATATCCTCCCCAGCAGCAATATTTCGAATTGCACATAGCGTATATGCAGAGCTTTTTACGATAGGCATGATCTGCAGTACAAATTTATCGCTATCAATGGCCCTTGTGGGCTAAACACGCACCTGACAATTAGGGGAGCAGTCGTGATTTGCAAAGCGAAATGGCCCAAGTATAAGTCTGTCGCCCACTTTTCCGTCTTGACATGCAAGAGACCTTATGACTGATATCCCAAAGCATTCAGATACAAAGTCAGAAGACAATGAGCTGCATAGTGCCAGTATAATAGTAGCGGCACTAATGTCGGAGGTAGCTTTCAGGCCGCATGAAACCTTGGATGAACCTTTGAAAAGGACTTTGTCAACACGGACAGTGCTCCATGGAGAGTATCGCAAAATGTGGTAGCGCTGAAGGAGGCTGCATATTACAAAATCAGGCGCTTTTTATTCAGATGGAGGTGTAAAAACATACTGGTTTAAAATTTCTTCATCACACTTCCCGCCAAAAATTTTTGGGTACTTCGCAACCCACAAGGCTGTGACTTGGGATGCCACTTCTGGGAATCAGTAGAGCCCTTGGCAAAACGTGTATAGATGTGGCAAATGTCAAGCGCTACATCTATTGGCACGGCCATCCCTTCCTCTAAAAAAGCCCTAGATGGGAGCAATGCTCTATAAAAATTTGGATTCTTCTTCGTGGCAAAGAGAGCAGCAACAACTATGTCATCAATCCTTGCAAAATCTGCCAAAGGGAACGATTGTTTATCAAGTTTGCAGACCCATTTTTCGAATTGGGTCACCGGAGGACCGTCTGGATAGCTGTGGTAGTCATCAAGGACCAGGTTTCTCCTTTTGGCACTGGACCTGGATGATCGTCGCAATGGAGTGAGAGGTGCCGCCATAACTTGAAGTATGTGAGTTATTGTGTGGTTGGTTCAAAATTCAACATGAATGTCACATGTTTATCCAAACAAGTATTACCTTGCTTGTCACGGTTTGTTGCGGGGTCATAATAGTGGGGGTATGAAGTGGCGTCGGCTGGGAGTGCCGCATG
>JACGCK010000053.1:0-288898 GCA_014925825.1 Pholiota molesta | reverse complement strand
TAACCTGAACTAGGCTTGGTTGAAGACTGTTAAATACCCTCAAAAAACTGTGCGGAAATTCCAACGAAAGTAATCTGGACACTCTGGGGTGGGTGTTCCTACAAGCACTTGCTATTGACTGACGTTCTGATTATTTGAATTTCTTGTAGTGTTCTTGAGAAGGCAGGCGTCGTGAAACATCCGGAAGGGGTTTTGATATTGACGACTTCGTCAACAAGGGATTGCCCACTTAACTTAAATGCAGAGGTTATTATCCTATAAAATGCTACAAGACCGACATATATGCTTCTCTTGTTTATGGTACCTTGAATTCAAGAATAGAATTATCATACAAGGAAGATGTGGGCTGCAACACAGAGAAAAAAACATCATAATGTGGCCCACAACACAAGAAAAAAAGATTATTGGAAATTTCATTACTTAGATACAATTGATGGATAGCAGTGATGACATAGCACAAGACAGATGATAGATGCTCGAAAATATTCTCATTCTTTACCTCTTCGATGAAGCCTGACTTGATGGTCGTAGAATCTACGTCGTTAAACAGAGCTCTCCCTTCTTTTCGGCTTTATTCAGGAATCCTAGTTTGAAAAAGAAACATCGGTATTTGCTGAATGATGTGCCGAAAGCCTACCTTTCATCTTCTTTTATGTGCTCTTTCCTTTCATCGTCGATTGCGCGTAATCTTGCAATTTCTTGATCTACGAGAGCCACGTCTGAAAAGACAGAAATCTGGTTAACACAGATAAGCTAACATGTTCACCAATACTGGTCGTACCTGAGGATTCTTTGTTTTCAGATCTTCCAGAACTTTGACCGCTTTGTCGAAGAATCCTTGCTCTCCTAGTGCCTTCCCTTTACGGAATAAGGCCTTGTAGTTGTTTTCGTTCTTTGCAAGAGCCTTGAATAGTAGAACAAAGCTTCAGTAACGTCGGCTTATTCCAAATTAATGTGTCACTCGCCTTGTCTGCCGTCTCTGCTGCTCTTTTCCAGTTCTGTTCTTCAGATGACATGCTGACATATTCGCATATATTTTTCCAGAATGTCGTCGACCTTGCAACAGACATGAGATGATCATTGATGAAAACCCAGAAACAGACGCACCTCAGTCTTCTCTTTGGCACCCTCAGTAGCATCAGTTGATGGACTCTTCGAGCCGACTCCAAGGCTTTGCAGTGCATTCCTATACAAATCCATTAGATTGATAAGGATCGAAAATCGCGTAGGTAAAACGAACTTGTCGAGCCCAAGCAGGTACATGAGAGCCTAATAATCACTTTGTTCAGCGACTCCGCCGCAAATCTTAACTGATTTATTGATCACCTCATGATACGATTTTAGGGCTGTAGATATATGGGTTGAGAAACATCCTAGAAACCTGAGTTCCATATTATAATCGTACCATCTTTAACATTCCCGAGTTTGAAAGCTTGGTCCCCTGTGTCTTTCTTTTGCTTTGCGGTGGCGAGTTTGTGAGCGGTAGTGTTAGCAAGATCGGGTACGTAGTCAGCCATTTCGCGTTTTCAGAGAGTTAAGTGGTATATATTCCCAAAGAAAGTAGAAAATGTGAAACAAACGAGTTGGGGCAAGTACAGAAGGTGGGCGTGGTGGAAGACAAAGCGGCACGTAATATAATCGCGTCTGGGGCTGTGCTATCTGTTGTGGTATGCTTGGCTACTACGAACCCGGAACCGTTTCCCCGTCAACATTCTAGTAGTTCTCCTCATACCCATCCGAAATGTCGCTCTTGGCACTGTTGTCGGCTTCTCTTCGTCGGGCTTGCTGCCAGACTCGGTCAGCTCAGCATCAAAAGTAGAAATCTCTACTCAAGTATGTGTGTCCAACTTCATGTCGGCGATACTATATTCAACGCTTCACTTTTCTAGACCCAGGTGGCATTTGATTTCAAGGGGTGCTTTTGGAATGGTTGGATACTATGCGTACCAATGGGAAACTTATTCCAACGATGCCCTCGCTCGGAAGGCGAAGGAAATCGAAGAACGACGAATCAGGGCCATCGCAAAAGCAGACGAAGCTGCTGCTGCCGCTACGGATAGAACGTAGACAATGGATTCTGCTATTGATTGTACCAGCGGCGGTATAACGTGCGTAACTGGTTTTATGTGAATTACCAATTCCTAACGACTGGTTTCCCTTTCCCAGAACTTTAGACCATGATGCTATTTCTATTACAATCATTCAGAATACATGACGAAATACTGGATAAACTCATGCCTTTTGGAGAGCATACGCAAAGATCTATTTTATCTGATCAGCGATATTTCCGTCAACATTACAATCCTTTTTTGCAAACATACTCGATTGCTCCTTTCGAAGACTTCGCTGGGAGGTGCCATCCTTCGTCCACAAGGTCATGCAAGGACAGTTCCAAATCCTCAGCAATAATAATCACCACGCGTGTGCTGCTTATATGTATATCGCCCAAAGTCCCAGCCAACAATTTATCCATGGTGCAAATATGAACCAAGATTCTTCGCGTCCCTGCACCTCTCATTATGCTTCTGTGACATTTTTTTTTGCTCGAGGTGTCAGCTTTCGGGATAGGTATATTTTGTGCTTTAAATTTAAATTCTCAAAGAGACTATTTGACCATTTTCTTCGTGGTCACTGAAGACATACCGCTGCTGTCGCAATATCAAAATCTTTGGTCCTTTCGATACGAGCAGGTGCCAGTACTGGTTTCTTTAACTAACATTCATGCCGAATTTGTAGCATTTTAACGTTATGGTTTACAGGAAGGCACGTGTTTGCATTTCCCGCAAGGCAATGACACTGATATGATCGTGGCAAATCCGATTTCGAACGAGATGCTTCAAGTTATTCCTCTGTCCTAACTTAACACTAAAATATCCTTTCGCAGAGAATACCTATGTCTCTTGCTCAGCCTCTTGTCGATTCCGATATCGTCATTATGTATGACTTTGCTTTCTCTATCGATGCAGAAGCACGATTCTAAACATGAGCTTGCGCATACATATGTTATGGGTCAGACCGGATCCGCGAAAAGCACGGTAAATTGAATTTGGTATAACCTGTTCAAAATTCCAAGTTAATTAATGCTTTGCTCTTGTAGTTCATTAACACGCTTTTTGATAAAGAAGTTGTATCTGTTGGGAAGGACATGGAACGCGAGACCAAGGAAGTTATGTGTGTGGATGAGCTCCTCATTGATGCAGAGCGCCTTGGATCGGACAAATTGATCATCATGGATACACCTGGCCTTGATTACGGAAGTGGTCAACAGAATATCGAGATCGTCGACCAAATTATTGCCAAGTTGAAAACTGTGTATGTCGAATGATATCTACACTTCGATTGCCGATCCTCTTCTTATACATTCGGGCACAGCGACGCTGCTCGAAACCGGACAGGCATCATTTACCTCCAGACCGTCGATTCCACTCAGCCCAGTAAACCAGATGCCAAGCAAAAAGAATTGTTCAAGAAATTCACGGACCATAATGGTTGGTTTTTTCTAGTTTTCGGTGTTACAATGTGGAACGCAACTCTATACAAGGAAGAACATATACGCTCTAAAGAGGAGCATTTAAAGAGAGAATTTGGAAGGATACGTTTGAAGCGGGAGCTGAATTAGTCTGGATACATAACAAACAACCTGACTCTGCATGGAAGGCCGTTGAGAAGCTTTACAAGGCAATAAAGTATGTCGATTTTGGACTATCATGCAATCGACTCGCACGATGGATAGTGACATCATCCTCCACAGACAAAATGAGCGTTCAAGAAAAGAGACGGAAGCACCAGCGATCTTGTTCGATCTTCATCGAGGGTTGTATTACCCATCGTGTACTGATACTTTCTTTCAGGTTGCTAGGGCAAACAGGGAGCGGAAAGAGCACTGTGAGTGCACTTGAGTCTGAACAAGTTTACTCAGGGAAATGACCTGCATTGTATCATCAGTTCATCTCGGTCGCCGGACGCAATCAGCTGGGACCACATCCAAAGATAGAGATAGGTTAGACCCATGTACGACGAGAGTACAACAATTCCTGCTCGAAGACCCGCGCAACCCTGGGCAATACGTGCGCCTCATTGACACACCTGGTTTTAACTCTGAAGCTGCCGGAGACAAGAAACAACTTAAAAAGATTAGAAAATGGCTCAGAAAGGAGTGCGTACTAATCTTTATATTAGTCCATCCCTATGGGCTGACAAGTTACGATTCAATCAGGCCGGAAACCAAACTTAATGGTATCCTCTTTCTAGATGATCAAGTCGGACATCGACACTTTTCCAGACAAAGCCTAGGGACATACCGCGGAATCCTCCCAGCATTTGGGTTGTCACTACCAAAGAAAACAGGATCAACAATCGACCTTATTCAAACGCATATGAAGTGCGGCCTTTTGACAAGTCTGACGAGTCGGCTTGGGCGATAATCCGCGACGTTCAACGGTTGGAAAGTACTACCACATATGGTAAACTCTCTAAAGAGTTGGTCCCAACAATGGGTTTAATGGACAGGATACTTGAATTGCTCCGAATCACAAGGCAGAGCCACTAGTGATAGATAAACTAAAGGAAGATAGCAGATGTCTTGGGCATTGCAATGAATACTCTGATTATGCGAGTTCGGGATTTTCAAGGATTATAAGTCAAAGAACAACTGATTCCCCTCCCACCTCACTCACCAATCACTCGCTTGAAAAACCATACTTCCGCTATCGGAATCCTCATTGCAGACCCCGCGAGATGAGAAGAAATATAAATTGAGATCAAACTAAGAGACACGCAGAGCAAAACATGGCCGAAAAGCACGAAAAGAAAGTAAGAAAGAAAGCACGAGGACCAGTCGAGATCTATGGTAAATCAGTCAGTCAGTATGTACGTCTGGAATTGAAATACCAAACAAAACAAGGGGAGTAAAGCAAAAGTAAACTCGTGTATCGATATATATATAGATATATAGCAATGTCAATGCGAATGCAGATCGAACGTCGAATTCAAAAGGCAAAGCAAAAAAGCAGATGCGATGCAAGAAAGTGATCGCGGAATGGGGATGAGGATAAAGGGTAGTATAACACGAATTTGAGGGAAAGATGGAAGGATGAATGAGAATAAACAACCTCAAGTGCTAGTGCAGATGTGGAACAATGTAGTTCGATGAATGGGGGGAAAAAGTGCAGGCGGATGAATGGTGAATGCTGAGGTGGGTGTTAGTTGATTGATGGCGTGGCCGGCAGCGAGTATAGCACAGGCAGGTAGAGTACCAATAGAGGTAGAGTACAGAGGATAGCGTAGCAGATGATGGAGGGGTGGGGGTGGTTCCTGGCGTAGGTGGGATCAAACCAGGAGAAATTGATAGATAGTGTTACACGCTCGTCCAAGCGAACAATTCCAATGAGGGAGGAGATGAAGACGATGGTGAGGACGCGGTGGTGATATGGGATGATATAGCTGGCAGCATCAATGATGCAAGGAAGATAGAACATAGGATGGGACATTCGTGCCAAGATCTACCTCCAAAGCTAGGTCTGAAGGGAAATGGATTGTGGGATCCAAATGCAAGGAATGTGGGCAATGGTATGATGCAAAAAAAGAAGCAAAATAAAAGGTAACAGGCAGGTCAATGCAATGAGCGTAAAGGGACATAAAGATCCACAAGATAGAGCCGAATTGATGAGAGATAGGAAGGTAGTTGGACAAATGTAGAATGACAAAGAAACAAGCCAGAGAAAAGGAGCAGGCAACAGAAGAAAGGAAAGTGAGCGTGGAGTCCATGAGTATCAGAAACAGGTAAAATGGCATGAATGATAGTACACAGAACCAGCCGAAACATGAGCAGAAATCAGGCAGATGGTACACATGAAAGAAAAAAAATGAAGTAAGGAATGTACTGCGGAATCTCAAAAGTGGACTCGTAAAGCGAAAGAAATGAATGTGTGGGCGACTCCGAACACATGGTCGGAGGCGACGGATGATGGCAAGGTAAGTAGATGGTAAGCGCAGCCCGAAGTGTTTTCGAAATACACTGTCGGGTAGCGAAAAATGAATGTTTGTATTCGCCCGAGGCGATGAGTTCTTTGTGGTAATGAAGATCCTGGCGACGGTGGTGGTGGTGGGGTGATAGTGATGGTGGCGAAAGTGTTGATATTGGCGATGGCCATTGTGCTGGTGGTAAATTTGTCGATGTTGATAATTGTTGTCGAGGTTGTGTTCTTGATGATGGTGGTGGTGGTGGTGGCATGAAATAATACACGATAAGTTGATACAAGGCACAGAGCAGGCCAGAGCTGCTCCGCACGATCCGATGTCTTCTTTCTTCTTCCGCTTTCGTCGTCTTTCTCCCCCCTCGTCGCGTCCTACAACATCTGGAACGCGCTTCCCAAACACCCCTTCTCCCTCTCCCTTTCTCGTTCTCTCTCCCTCTCCCTCTCCCTAACACTCTCCCGCTTCGCACCACCCACACCGTCCATAAACCCCTCGCCCAACCCCCCTCCAAACACATCGCCTCCGCCCCTCCCAGCCGCCGCCGCCTCCTCCGGCACCAGGCTCCCAAACGAGATCCGCCGCGCGCCCGCGAGCCGTCGCACCCGCCGGAGCGTCTTCACCCGCGGGCTCGCGGGATCCGGGCTCAACGCGCTCGTCACACTCGCCGGACTCGCAGGGCTCATCGGGCGCGCATGACGCAGCGCAGGGCTCGCGGGGCTCGACGGCGCGTCCTCCATTCGAACACTGCGGCTGCGCTCCCGCGGATGGGCGGAGGCAGCGAGCGCAGACAGCAGCGCGGGCGCGCGGTGCGCGAGGACCGCCTCCGGCGAGCGGAGGCGCGTGGGCACTGGCGCGGGCACGGGCTTGAAGGGCGGCAGCTCCGCGCCGAACATGCTCGGGTTGCGCTGCGCGCTCATGCGCGGGGCACGCGCGGGTGCCGGTGCGGATGCATGCGCGGTATTGTCCTTATCCATGTCTCGGTCGCTCTTGGTGGCGCTTCCACCGGAGGAGCTCTTTACATGCCCCACCGTCGTCCGGGTCTTCGTCCTGTCTCTCTCCTTCTTCTCGTCCGCTCTCTCTCTTTCCCTCTTCATCATTTTCTCCCTCACGACCTTCTCGCTTTCCAACACCTCCACCTCCATCTCATCTTCCGCCTTTCCTACCACCGGACTAAGAAGCACACCTCGACTCGCGCTCAAGCGCGTACGCGACGCGACCGGAGCCTCCTTCATCGCAGGCGACGACGACGCCTCTTTCGCTCTGCCAACCTTCGGCGACGCCACCACGGCCCTCTTTCCACGCACAACAGCAGGCGTCGCCGGGCTCGGCGGCACAGACGACGGCGGCCCCTCCGCTCCCCCAGGGCTCATCACCGCCGCCGCCTCCCCACCGACAGCGCGCGTGCGCAGCTTCTTCGCCTTCCGCGTGCGCGCCTTCTCCTCCTCGTCCGACGACGGGTACGACCCCGCGGACAGCTGCCGCGCGTGCTTGTGCAGCCCGTCGTCGCGGCGCTCCTTCTGCGGCGTCGTCTCCGCCGCGTTCTCCTTGTCCTTGTCCTTGTCCTTGGAGGTCGCCCGGCTCTTCGCCTCCTGCAGGAGGGCGCCGTACGACGGCGCCCGCTTGAAGCCCGCGATCGACGGCGCGTAGTCCTTGGGTGGCGGCAGCGGCGGCGGGCCGCCCGCAGTGAAGGAATCCGAGCGGCGCACGCGCTGCAGCCGCGGGTCCAGCGCCATGGCCCCGCCCCCGCCGCTGCTGATGCTGGCCCCGCTGCTAGTGCTGAACAGGGAACTCGAGCGCGACGAGAGCGTCGACGCGGAGCGGCGCAGCGCGCGGGGGCGCAGGCCCATGCCCAGGGCCAGACCGAGAGAGAGCGGCGCGGCGGAGGACGAGGAGAGCGAGGAGACGCTGTTCAGCGTCGTCGAGCTGGGTGTGGAGGGCGCCATGAGCGAGGGCACGTCGCTCGAGTTTGGGGGCGACTCTGAGCGACGTTTATTGTTCGCTTTAGTGGGGCGGTCATTTTCGTGTTGTGGCGCGGTTTTCCCGTGCGCACGGGAAGCGCGGGCGTACGGGTGGAAGCCTGGGTTAGGGAAGGTCTGCTCGGTGCGCTGGAGCCGAGTCGACAATCTGTTTGGGGCAACAAATGGTGGTATCAGTATGCGTATCATTCGGATCCGCATAGGAAAGCAGCATGCAAGCCCATAGAATGAAGATGGGATGTGATGGGAGGAAGGAAGACGAAGCACACAATAGGCTCAATGCCCAGGGGTGATATTAAGCTCATGCTTTGCTTCCCAAGCCATAGCATACGGGACTATGGGGAGTAATACCCAAAGGGGTAAAGAAAAGAAAGAACAAGGCGGCGCATGAAAGGAAGGAGACTCACCGCGCAATATTCGGATTGTCCTTGAGGGCAGCGGAACCAGGTTTAATGAAGTCCATGCTGCTCTGCCTATAGAGCGGGCGGCGCGGGCCCACACCGACGGCACGAATAGGCTTGTCCATGGGCGCAGGAGCATGCATATCGTCACATGCAGAGTCAGCGGAGCCGTCGGCGATTTCGACAGCGTCGTCGCCAGCGTCGTGGTCCTCCTCTTGGATGGTGTGGCGGCGCTGCTCTGCGAGGGCGTCTTCTTTTGCGCGGGCGCGGGCGAGTTCGAGGAGTTTGGTGCGCGTGGCGCGAACGGAGTGGGGCCAGTCAGCAGGGCCTTTGGCGTGAGCGACACCGCGAGCGATTTTGTCGAGCAGATTGGACGGGGGTACAGGCCCGTGGAATGGGGTTACTAGATGCGCGGGGAGCGCGTCGAGGGTCTACAGGGACGGCGCGGCGCAGGGGTGAGCACAATGCAAGGGAAAATGGGATGGAAAGAGACATACGCGGGTGAGGAGGAGAATCTGGTCGGGCTTCCAGTCGACGTCCATCTCGTCGGCATTGGAGCTAGCCCAGCTGTCGCTGCTCTTGCGGTTGGCGGCATAGCAGACAGGCGGGGGCGCGCCATCGAAGAAGCCGCTGCTGCGCGGTGTATGGGGCGACGCGGCGGAGGTTATGGAGAGCAGCGACGAGCGGCGGTGCAGCGGGGGGTGGGGCAGGACGATGGCGAGAGGCGAGAGCCCCGTCCGCCGCGTTTGCATTGAGAAATAAGAAAAGCTAGGGAAGGGACGGCAGGGTGTGCTGCAGAGAAGGAATGGCTCGCGTCGACCCCTGCGCGCAATTTCCATCCACCGCCCTCAAGTGTACAAACACACACAAATCTTCCCACACCATCTCAAATCCGACGCTCGGACCATCCCCGACGCATCTGCCCGCCATCCCCCGCGCTCGCGTGGCCCCATCACACATCACTTCCTTCCTCATCTCTCCACCCAAAATACAACCACCACCCTCCCCAGGCCGCCTGCTGCCTCCTGCTGAGCTCGTATGTGCCACGTCCCGTTTCGCCAGTGCAGGGACATGCGCTGCAACGTGTTCTGCAGCGTGCCCTCCGCGTATCATCCATCTCCATACCCCGTGGTCATTCTGATGTGACATGCCTGCAGAACCAATTCCCTCTCCATATCACCGCTCCCATTAATTTCACGTATCCCTTTCACCGTGGGTGCGTCCTCGCACTTATGCCCTGCCTCGCGGCACTTCCCATTGATCGTCTCGATCGTCTGATCAATCTACCAATTAATTATATCCACGCTCCCAGTCAACATCGTCGATTTCTGATCGCATATGTTTTCTCTGACCCCGTCTTCGTTTTCCCAAAGTGAACATAGTTTCCTTCTTGTCCCATCTCTCGCGCCCTTGTGAGCTGCTTCTTGTCCGCATTCCTGCCGACGGCCGCTTTCTGCAGACTGCCAGCACACCGTGACCACGAACAATGGATATGCCAGCCTCTCGCTGATCCCCGGTCCTTACCTGATCTGTCCAGAATCCATATCTACATCTACGATCTATTCAAGGCTTCTTATCTGTTGCTGCCATTTCCCCAATCTATGTTCACTGTCTGCCGCATCTATATTTTCCGAAACGTCCTTTTGTTGGACTCAAGGATCGTCCGGGCCACTAGTTTCAGACTTGCAGCCTTTTCTCGCAAAATACTCGTGAATCGGCTTTTGTCAGGGCTTTCAAGTGTTCACCGTCAACTTCTTCATGCTTCCGTAGCCTCTTCCGGCAAGAACGTTCCCCCGCACCACTTCATACCGCAGGCGATGAACATTCCAGTCCCGAATCTCGGCTGATCCCCGGTACGAACTAACCTTACGATCTGCCATAACTCATAATCCATACTTGCCTACATCCTTCTACGATCTATCCATAGCGGCACGGCAACATCACGTCTCCTTATCTATCTGTCCCTGGTACTGACACTGGCTGACGGGCATTGGCGATGGTTGTCTGCCCCAGACTGATCTCTCCCAGTCCCTGTGTCCACGTCTCCACCCCTCCCTCTCCCCAGCTCCTGGGCTCGTGCATGCATGTTGCGATCATTCACTGCTGTTGGTAGCTAGTCCACCATCATTCACAGCGCGCCATGCATGTATGTCCCTTCGTGACTGTCTCCCTCCCTCCCTGCTACCGCCAGCATCGGAGTTGCATACACGCACATGTATGTCTGCCGCTCCCCATTCATTATCACCAGTTAACGTTCATCGATGATTAACTACGTACATATGTAGCCAATGGGGGTCGATACCCGGCTACCGTCTTTTTGCCGGCGTTGCTGGCCAATGCATGTATGTATCCGTTTCAATGACAGGAAGGCATCACACATTACGCGCTTCAAACGAGGATGCACCTGCAGTCCACCCATAAAGACCCCTCTTCCCGTAATAAAGCTAATTCTCCGCATATTGGACAGCGACCTTGTTAAACAACCACGCTGCTTGATAACGGGAACGCGATAACACACGCTCACACCTGCGCGCGACTGAACTTACTTCACATATATTAACGTCACTATCCAGCCAAGTGGTTGATGTATCTTTCAAGGTGAATATGTTTGACATTATCGATGGGGAACTGTCCTATGGTCTACATCGACGCGTGCTAGCCTGTTACTTTTAATAAATGAGCGCCCAGCTGACTGCTTATTTTACTGGTGTGTGGCTTTCTATATTTATACATTGCTCAATCTCAGTGAATAGACGCCGGTAGTCCACGCACACTCGGTGTTCATTAAATGCATCGCTGATCCCTCGTGTTCCGAGCCTTTGTCGAATAAGGGAGTGCATCCCCATGTCAGCCGAATCCAGTTGCCCTGATAATATCGTCGCAACATTCATTCGACACTCCCAATCAAGTTGAGCGAGCGTAAAATGATCCACCAAATAATAAATTCTGTCTTGACCTTCGTGCTGTCGCACAACGCGTCGGAGGAGCTCCATATATTTCGAATTTCAGCGAAAATGGAAAAGACAGAACTAATTCAGGTGACGAATTACAAGTAACTTTCGAGACTCGCAGTAACAAAGGAACTATAGTAGATGTTTCGAAACGATCGATGATATGGAAGTTATAACAATTTCGGGATTGAGAAAACCAGACATCCTTCCTGCCATTCGAACTACCCGTTCAAATTTGCATCAGTGGTCGTGCTGTGATATCAACATAAGAGGAAACAGACCTAGAATCCCAAAAACTTCTTGATACGCTCCCCCAGTGGCACCTTAAGTTTGTTCGCCGTTTTCAAGAGTTGGCCAAGCTCCTCTCGCCCCTGTTCTAAATCTTTGTCGGTAAGATGTTTCACTTTTCGCCTCTGAAGTTTAATCAATTCATCGATCGAATATTTCAAAGTTTGTCCAGCATCTGTTTGGGGTATAAATTTTCGCATCTTCACAAGTTCCTTTTGTATCGTCAGAAACTCGATCTTGGATTGCCTGATCTTTGCGCGGTCGAGTATGCTGTTTACTATTGCCCGGGGAGTGTCCTTGGCAAGGACACGAACAACCTGGGACCCTGCTTCGATCATGTCGTTCCAAAATTCTGACTTGAGTTGCTCCTCACGGTTGTGACCAAGCACAGAATCGACCGTTGACCACATCGTTGTCCCAAGGACGACACATTTCAGCGCATCTTCACCAACCAATTTCCGAAACACGGCCAGGTTTCGGAGAGTTGTGCCACACATACGGCGGTGCGTTATATCGTGGAGGTATATTACGCCGCCCAGTCTCATTTTGGCGGCATATCTAGTATTGAAGTCAGCATATTGGCCTGAAGTAACGAAAAGCCACTAACGACATCGCAAGCCAAACAGAGATACGCCGCAAGATTTCGGCATCATTGACAGTAGTATCGTCGAACCCGGGAGTATCGACAAGGACAAGCCGCCCTTTGTTGTCGCTGTTTGGATTTGTAAAGCCATGATCATGATCAAACTCAACAATAACGGGGTTTAGATGGGATGTAGTCGACCGGAGATCGTGTTTAACTATCACGCGTTGGGTTTTGCCAATCGACTCTAGAACATAGTTGATGAACTACAAAGATGGGCGTGAATATTATAAAGCGCGTATATGGGATAGACATACGGTACTCTTTCCAACACCTGTAGGACCCAAAACGCTTATGGATAGAAATTCCACATTTAGCCCATGAACCCGAATGATCAGAGGAGTTAAAATGTGCATACGGTATGACAACATCGAAAGGCTGCCCATTGAACACAGGATCTTCCGAGCGCGTCAAGCTCTTTAGAAACTTTGAAGTCTTCTTTGTGTTCTCCCCCGGCATTGTTCTAGGCGAGTTCTTGCTAATTGAAAGATGGCAGTGAAACGGAAAGCAAAGGTTTCTATGAAGAGGAAAGCGTAAGAGGGCATGCTAAATTATATTATATGCTGCCTAGCGGACTCCAGCCTTTCGGATCTACGCCGACATCCACACATGCATCCAGCATGGATGTTGTATAATTAGCTAGATCAAATCGTTGATATTTGAGTGACCTGTTCAAGTCAAAGGACAAAAAGGAACGGGCATATCCAAATTCGAAATCTGGCATAATTTTTTATATTATGCAACTATGGAGGTCTATACTGAAACTTCTCCGTTTGCTTATCGATATTAATTTTATCCGCCTTTAGATTCGACAAACATTTTGGGCATCTTCTCAAACAAACCCAAGTTTTTGAGATTAAATGATATTCCACAATCATGCGCTATATTGCTCTTTTCTTTAGATTGTGAGAGAACAGGTGGCCCAAAGAGTGTCAACGGAGAATAAATGGAGGAGAAGGGCAGCTCAAGCCTCAGTGCGGCTCACGTCTGCAGTTAATACACTCCCCTGGTTTTCGGGTCACTATCAAATGCATCAGACACCATCAAGACACCATCCAGGTCGCTCCCCCCTGCTTCCTCCCCCCCTACATAGCACGAGGCTCGCATGGTTGCATCAGTTGTCACCAGCACTTCTTCTCCTCATTTGAGCGCCTAAAATCTCGAGGTGCAGGGCGCGAGGTGCCGAAGTGCCGCGTAGCACATGACCTTCGTCGCAGACTCGTTGCCAATGCCAGGCTTCGCTTAACCTTGTTGAAGTCTTGAAGATGCATGAGCCTGTGCGCGACTGAACAGGACTGAACTGACTTCAGAAAATTCAGATATATCAACGCCACTACCTAGCTAAGTGGACAATGCATTTATAGAGCTAAGAGGTACTCAAGCATAAGGTTTGGCGTAAAGTGGGAACGCACAGCCCTCGTATTTAAAAGAACGACTCCTATAAATAACATGCAAGATATGGCTTTTATGATATTTTGAGATTGAGAAAACCGAACAAAATTTCTGCCATACGAACTAGCTACTTTAAAAATTGCGTCAGTAATCGGTCTGTGACATCAACATAATTCAGAACGAAACTGACCTAGAGTCCTATAAGATCTTCTTGACACGGTCGACGATATGAATTTTATAATATGCGAGGTTGAGAAAATCAGACATCATTTCTGCCATACGAAGTAGCTGCCTTAGAGATTTTTGCATCAGTGATACTGCTGTGATATCAACATGAGAACGAGACTTACCTAGAGTCAGTAGGACCTCCACTTACGCGACCTCAGCGTCACCCTCTGCTCGGTCGCCGTCATCAAGAGTTGTTTAAGGTCCTGTTGACGCTGTTCGAATTCGGCGTCGGTAAATTTTCCAGACTTTCGCGTTTGCTTTTGGAATTTAATCAATTTATCTAGCGAATCTTTCATAGCACTTCCAGCGGCTGTTGTTTGGGGAATAGATTTTCGCATCCGGACAAGGTTCTTTCGTGTCATTAGGAACTCGCTCTTGGATTTCTTGATCCCGGCGCGGCGGAGAATGATGTTAACTATTTCACGAGCGTCGTTCTTCGAATGGATGCTAACGATTTGGGACCCTGCATCGATCATATCCTTCCAAAATTCTGATTTGAGCTGCTGCTCGCGGTCTTTACCAAGCGCAGAATCGACCGTTGACCACATCGTTGTCCCAAGGACGACACATTCTAGCACATCTTCACCAACCAATTTCTGAAACACGGTCAGGTTTCGGCAAGTCGTGCCACACATACGGCGTTGCGCTATATCGTGGAGATATATTACGCCGCCCAGTCTCATATTGGCGGCATATCTAGTATTGAAGTCAGCATGTTGGCCTGAAGTAACGAAAAGCCACTGACGACATCCCAAGCCAAACAGAAATACGCTGCAAGATCTCCACATCATCGACACTATAGGTGTCGTCGAATCCGGGAGTATCGACAAGGATAAGCCGCCCTTTGTTGTCGCTATTTGGATTTGTAAAACCACTTGTGCCATGACCTAGTCTCCCGTTGGCAGACTCGCCATGATCATGATCAAACTCAATAATAACGGGGTTAAAATCGGATGTAGTCGACCGGAGATCGTGTCCAACTATCATACGTTCGGTTTTGCCAATCGACTCTAGAACACAGTTGATAAACTAAAAAGATGGGCGTGAATGTTATAAAGCGCGTATATGGGATAGACATACGGTACTCTTTCCAACACCTGTAGGACCCAAAATTCTTAATCGACAAAAAGTCCATGTTTAGCCCATGAACACGAATGATCAGAAGTGTTGAAATGCGCATACGGTATGACAACGTCGAAAGGTTGCCCATTGAACGGGCGACCTTCCCGATGCAGGAATCTCTTCTGAATCAAGTTCAGAAATTTTGGAGTTTTTTGTGTCGTGCCCATTGATTTTGGAGTTTTCTGTGTCGTGCCCATTGTTTTAGATGGATTGTTGTTGTTTGAAAGATGGAAGTGAAAGGTTTTCTGTGTCTGTGTCATTGCCATTGTTCTAGACGAATTGTTGCTGTTTGAAAGATGGAATGCAAAGGTTTCTATGAGGAGGAAAGCGTAAGAGGGCATGATGCCAAATTGTATTATATGCCGCCTAGAGGACTCAGTCTTTCGAATTGGCATCGACATCCACACATGCATCAAGCATGGACCTTGCATAATTAGTTAGATTAAATAGTTCATATTTTGAGCGACCGTGCTGAGATCAAGGAACAGATATGGACATCCAGATTCGGAATCTGGCATAGCTTTTTATATTATGCAACTATGGAAGTCTACACTAAATCTTCTTCATTTGGTTATTGATCTTAATTTTATCTAAAATCGACAAACATTTTGGGCTTAACTCCTTTTCAAATTGGTACAATAAACTGGTCACCACGGACCACTTAAATATATCCCTTAGTACTATTACAACATATGTATTTGGATGCGCATACAAGCCGCGCAGTGGTGTGATTGTTGGGACTTGTATTTTGCTGATTATGTCCAGCTACGACCTTATTTTGGTTGGTATCCAGAACAGTTGGTGAACTCATAAGATTGGCGTGAATACTAACAAGCGCGATGAAGAGATCAGCATATGGCTCTCTGTCCAACACTCTTGGGTTCACAAAAATACGATAATTACATGCCATAAACTAAGATCTTTTGGATCTTAAAAGAACAGGAGGTTTACAGAGTGTCAACCGAGAATAAACGAGGGAGAAGGGCAGCGAGGGCATTGCGTGGGGTAGCTATTAATAGGTATGCGGCTAGTCAAACCTTCCCACAGCCAGCCCAGTTCCAAGCTTGGCCCCATCAATGCATCACCCGTCACTTCATTTCTCGTCTCTCCACCCAGAATACAACCATCACCACTCTCCCAGGCCACCTGCTGCTGAGCTCGTACGCGTCATGTCCCATAGGTAGTACGAGCACTTCAATTGAACGTGTACTCCAGCGTGCCCAATGTGTATTACCCATCTCCATGCTCCGGGGTCACCCGCCACTCTGAAGTGGGATGCCTGCAGAACCAATTGCCTGCCCACCGCTTCCATCTCGCTCCCAGTCGCTCCCCTGGCCTCGAGGCGCTTCCTGTTGATCGTCTCGATCGTCTGATCGCATATGTTTTCTCTGACCCCGTCTTCGTTTTGCCAAAATGAACACAGTTTCCTTCTTATTCCATCTCTCGCGCCCTTGCGAGCTGCTTCTTGTCCGCATTGTTGCCGACGGTCGCTTTCTGCAGGCTGCCAGCACACCGTGACCGCGAACAATGGATATGTCAGCCTCTCGCTGATCCCGAGTCCTTACCTGATCTGTCCAGAATCCATATCTACATCTGTGATCTATCCAAGGCTTCTTATCTGTCACTGCCAAATCCCCAATCTATGTCCACTGTCTGCCGCATCTATATTTTCCGAAACGTCCTTTTGTTGGGCAGAAGCGTCTTCCGGACTCCTCACCACTAGTCTTAGACTTTTCTCGCAAATTGCTAGTGAATCGATTTCTGTCAGGGCTTTCAAGTGTTCACCGTCAACTTCTTCATGCTTTCGTAGCCTCTTCCAGGCAAGAACGTCCCCCCGCACCACTCCATACCGCAGGCGATGAACATTCCGATCCCGAATCCCCGGTCAACCCCCCGTACTAGCCTTGCGATCTGTTAATAACTCATAATCCATACCTACATTCTTCTATGATCTATCCATAGCGGCACGGCAACATCACGTCTCCTTATCTATCTATCCCTGGTACTGACACTAGTTGACGGACAATGCCAATGCCAATGGCAATCTGCTCCAGACTGATCTTTCCAGTCCCTGCGTCCACGTTTCCATCCCTCCCTCTCCCCAGCTCCTGGGCTCGTGCATGCATGTTGCAATCATTCACCGCTGTTGGTAGCAAGCCCACCATCATTCACAGTCCACCATGCATGCATGCATACATGCCCCTGCGTAACTGTCTCCCCCTCCCTGCTACCGCCAGCATCGGAGTTTGATACACGCCTCTCCCCATTCATTATTATGTACCAGTAAACATTCATCGATTTGACTACGTATATATGTCAATGGGGACCGCTACCGTTTTTTCCGGTGCGTCGCTCCGTTTCAGTGTCATGAACGCATCATGCATCGCGCGTTTTCAACGAGGATGCATCCACGAATACTCCACACCTAATGGGAGTCTCCTGAATGCATTTCATTTCCTGTAGCTGGTCGTTTTCATTAAATTATGCATCGCTGATCCCTCGTGTTCCGAGCTCTTGTCGACTGAGAGGGGAGTGGCATCCATGTCCTACGTCCTACATCCTGATCCGAAACCAGGTATCCTGAGAGGTCAAACAAATAATGAATTTAGTCTTGAACTTCGTGCTGTGGCACGAACGGGGAGCAGCTCGATATGCTGACAACTGAACGATTTCCAGTGATGATATATTTCGAATTTCAGGGAAGGATAGAGAACTAAAGTGAATATTTTCTTTGAAACGATCGATGATTTGGATTTTATAACCATTTCGAGATTGAGAAAAAAAACGTCCTTTCTGCCATACGAAATAGCTGCTTTAGCCTTTGCATGAGTGATCGTGCTGTGAAATCAACATAAGAAGAAACAGACCTAGAAGAGTCCGCGATATCCGAAGAACTTCTTGATACGCGCCCCCATTGGCACCTTCAGTTCCTTCGCCGTCTCGCAGAGTCGGTCAAGCTCCTTCCTTCCTTGTCGAAATCATCGTCGCTAAAGTTTTCCACCTGTGGCTTTTGAAGTTTAATCAACTCGTCGAGCGAGTATTTCAAAGCTTGTCCAGCGGCTGTCTGGGGTACAAATCTTCGCATCTGGACAAGTTCGCTTTGTATCATCAGGAACTCGACCTTGGAATTTTTGGTCTTGATACGGTGGAGAATGCTGTTGACTATTTCACGGGGAGTGTCCTGACCACACACGCTAACGACCCCCGACCCAGAATCGATCATCTCCTTCCAAAACTGTGCCTTGAGCTGCTCCTGACGTTGGGCGCCAACTGCAGGTTCGACCAGTGCCCATTTTGTTGTCCCAAGGACGACACATCCTAGCGCCTCTGTACCAATCAATTTCTGAAAAATGATCAGGTCTCGGCGAGTTGAGCCCAACATCAGGGTTTGCGTTATATCATGAAGATATATTACGCCGCCCAGCTTCATACTGATGGCATATCTAGTATTGAAATCAGCATATTGCCCTGAAGGAATCACAAAAGCCACTAACGATAACCCAAGCCACACAGAGATACGCCGCAAGATCTCCCCATCATCAACGTAAGTATCGTCGAACCCAGGAGTATCGACAAGGACAAGCCGCCCTTTGTTGTCGCTATTTGGATTTGTAAAGTCATTGGCGCCCTGACCAAACTCGATAACGACAGGATCCATTTGGGACGTAGTTGACGTGAGACCATGTCCAACTTTTACACGTTCGGTTTTGCCAATCGACTCTAGAAGAGAGTTGATAAACTTAAAAAGATCGGCGTAAATATGATTAAAGAGCGCGTAGATGGGATCGACGTACGGTACTTTTTCCTACACCTGTAGGACCCAAAACTCTTAATCGATAAACATACAAAATATTCAACAATATGAGCCCCATATGATTAGAGAGCGGTTATAGATTAAAGAGGGGAGAATGCACATACGGTATCACAATGTCGAAAGGCTCTCCATCGAATTGAGGATCTGACCGATGCTTCAAGCCCATAATGAACTTGATACTTTTTTCTGTATTTCTCCTCGACATTGTCCTGGACGAATTCTTGCTGATTGAAAGATAGCACCGAAATGGAAAGCAAACGTTCTGTGAGAAGGAAAGTGTCAGGGTGTGTCACCTTATATTATATTAATATGCTGCCTCGAGGACTCCTAGGCCGTTCAGATTTGCGTCAAGACGTTCACAATTTTGCTGCCCGGTACAGCTGAATGTTAATTCAAGGAACAGACATAAATCACCATGGCTCATCTAAATCAACCATGAAGTACTATTAGAATATTTCGCATTGATTTCGTGCGGGAATAAATGTGGACGCCATGGTGGTCAGTCATAAGCTCTGCTCGAAATCGACGCGTACTGTGGCATAAATGGGAAGGTGCATCATGTGCACTTATACCTCCTTGGTGCCGAATATTTAGTCTGGCAAATTTTCCGTTTCACCAGTAGCGAAAGAGCGACGAGGACAGAACTATTTCCAGGAACCAAGAACCAATAACTTCAGAGACTTGTCTTATTGCGACACAAAGAAATTATATAGTAATTATTTTACAGAGCAGCCGAACAGAAAAGAACAATGATATGGATAGATGAAAATTCGAGATTGAGAAAACCAGGCATCCTTTCTTTTTCTGCTAAGGAACTGCCCTAAAGTTTATATCAGTGATCGTGCTGTGAAATCAACGTAAGAACGAAGCTGACCTAGAGGAAGAACCTCTTGATACGCGCCCCAAGTGGTACCTTCAGTTCCTTCGCCGTCTTCAAGAGTTGTTCAAGCTCCTGTCGTCCCTTTTCGAATTCTTTGTCGGTAAGATTTTCCACCTTTCGCTTTTGAAGTTTGATCAATTCGTCGACAGAATGTTTCAAAGTTTGTCCAGCTTCTGTTTCAGGTACAAATTTTCGCAACTGGGTGAGTTCACTTTGTATCATCAGAAACTCGACCTTGGAATTTTTGGTCTTGACACGGTCGAGAATGCTGTTGATTATTTCACGGGGAGTGTCCTGGGCGCGGACGCTAACAACCTGGGACCCTGCATCGATCATGTCCTTCCAAAATTGTGACTTGTACTGTTCTTCACGTTTGGCACCAACCGCAGGTCCAACCAGGTTCCACTTCGTCGTCCCAAGGACAACACACCTTAGCGCATCTTCACCAACCAATTTCCGAAAAATATCGAGGTTTCGGCGAGTTGTGCCCAACATACGGGTTTGCATTATGTCTTGGAGATATATTACACCACCCAATTTCATGTTGTTGGCGTATCTAGCATTGAGATCAGTATGTTTCTAATGGGGTGACAAAAAGAAAGGCTAACGATAACCCAAGCCAAACCGAGATACGGCGCAAGATCTCCGCATCATCAACAAAAGTGTCGTCAAATCCGGGAGTATCGACAAGGACAAGTCGCCCTTTGTTGTCGCCCCTTGGATTTGTAAACCCGTTCCCTCCATGACCAAACGGAATAACGACGGGGTTCAAATGGGAGGTGGATGACTGGAGACCATGTCCAACGGCAACCTTGGCTTGTTCTGCTCTAAAAGAGCATTGATGAACTACGAATATCGGGATGAATATTAGGAAGCGCGAATTGGGCACGAAGAAAGGATAACATACGGTACTCTTTCCAACTCCTGTAGGACCCATAATTCTTAATGGGTAAACGTTCAATGTTTACCGTACGAACCCCATCTAATTAAAGGACTGTTGTGGACCGAAGAGTGATAGAATGCACGTACGGAATGATAATGTCGAAAGGTTCTCCATCATTGAAAGGAGGATCTGACGGGCTCTTCAAGCTCTTCAGAAACTTGAGAGCCTTCTGTTGATTCTTGGGCGACATTGTTCTGGATGGACTTTGTTGGTTAGGAGGTAACGAAATGGAAAAAAAAGTTTCTATGGGAAGGAAATTATAAGAGGGCGTGCTAGCTGGGATTATATTGCGCCTCGAGGACTCCAGCCTTTTGGAAATGCCACCTAGATGTGTGCTTGCAACGTGGTCTCTAATCGCGTCTATATGTTGCCTCACGGCCCTATAGTAGGTTTCAAGTACCTGCAATCGATTCACGTCAACCCAGCATCAGTCAAAGACTTGTCAAAGGAATAGACGCATCGAAATTTGATACTTTAGCGCACAAGTCCCATGGCTTGCCCATGACCACGATCCATCCCCCATTCCATACCCTCTCTGCATCGAGCTTTCAGAAGTCATTTCAGGTTTATGTTGGATTTATGCAACTTGATCTTATTTGCATCTCATACCCGGTCACAGTTGACCTAAATATTATTAGCATTATCGACAAAAGGATAGAAATACAAAACCATAAAGGCACAACACCCGAGAAGCGTAGAAGCCGTATAAAGTTATCGGAACCCTAGATCAGCCTACTTCATGCTGACCTTCCTCGTCAAGCTCCTTAACCTCTCTGCGTTCTTTCTCCTCCTCTCCACATCTACATCCACGCTCACACTCCCCCTTCCAATTCCAGCGTTCATCTTGGGAGCGACCGTATATGTCCCAAGCTCTCTTTGCGGTATCATTACAGCATTTCGTTTGACCCGCCCCTTCTCCGCTTCCTTCGCTCTTGCCAGAATAGCGTTGAGGCGTTCACCAGCGCGCATATCCACTCCATCACCTGGTCTTGTGCCACAGGTACAATGCGATCACGATACGACGCGGAACGCTTGATGATGGGCCGCGACCATACGGAGACGAGGTCGTTCGCTATCCGGGTGATATCAGGGGTGACGCGCTTGCATTTCGTGTAAAATAAGACGATACGACCAAGGCCAGACTCCTTGAGGACGGCGCTATCGATAACTCCATCTTCTTAATAATGTTAAAGAACTCGCGCTGAATGTTCAAAGCGGGAAGAGACGGTCTGGAAGAGGCTCAAGCCACCGCCGAACGGCTTCGAGCAAGTTATTGTCGATCATGGACTGTGCCAGAGAAGCTCTAGAGAAAAGCCGTGGATTGATGATTCATGGTGTAATGAGGAATCGACCATATCACTCACTTGCGTAAAGTGTCCATGGCTTCAGGGAGAAGTCGTAGCTTTGCCATCGCTGGAAGTTTGTCCTGGTTTGATCTGATATCTTCATCGGCCGCATTGTTCATGGTCTCTCTTAGCCTCGCAACTTCGTCATCTGCAAAGCTATCCAGGACCTCGTCATTGTTCTTTTTCTTTCTTGGCTTCGATTTTTTACTCCTCAAGATTTCATCAATCTTCATGTCCAACCGAATTTTATTAGCTACATCAGACAAAGTGAGCAGAATTTGGTTAGTAAATCCATAACAATGCAACATGGAGCATGAGGCGTCAACGTGATCAAGAAGCTCAAGCTGAAAGCTAAGACAACAACGTCACAAGGCACACTCACCCTGTTCTGGCGGAAGATCATTCAAATCCACTTCAACTGGTTGTTGCCGTTTCCTCTTCCTCTGCGTCTTGGGTTCACCGTCACCTTTGCTCGCAGACTTTGTCGACAGCCGCTTCCTCGCTTTGCCAACAGATGAAGGGCGAGTTGATTGGACATATTCGTCTTCAGATTCTCCAGCAGAAGATTCGTAATCATCAGAAGGTTTAGTAGGGCGAGGCTTCTGCGGTAATACTGGCTGCTCGCGCTGCTGGATCTCTGTTGAAGAAAGAGAAACCGCTGAGTTGCTTTGATGAAGGTACTAGGGGATGTGAAACTAACCGTCGTCCTCGTCGGATGAAAGCTCCGATTCGGAGCCTCCGAAGACTTGTCGTTCAAGGTCGTTGCGTGGCTAGACCTCTGTCAGGGATGAGCATACCAAGACTAGCTGGGAGACGCACCATGGTCGGTGTTGATGTTCAAGTTGGGTAGGCGATGCCCAACACCCTGGAGTCATCACTGATTTATTCCCACGCCATATTTATGCTCCAAAATTGTGGTGATTACGGCATGTGCTGTGACATCGTAATGCGGGCGTCAGTCATTTCAAGTGATGGTCGACGGTGCCTCGAGCAAATTGTCATCCATGTCTCCCTTTCCTTGCACAACCACACCATTTCTATTAATCCGCAAAGTACGTTATGTTCATCTCTAATGCTGTTTGGCCTTATTCGTTTTCTGTTCAGCTGGCGGGTACTCAGTTCAAATTTTACATTTAAGATGGCAATATATTCGACTGCGTCGCTACAGCCTCCTTCACTGCATTCTTTCCATCCCTATCCTGCATCTGTGGACTCACATACACAATCCAACTCGGAAAGAGGCAGATTTTTCGCACGCCGTAATCACAGCACCACGGACGGCCTGCCGTTATTCACTTCGCCGTCGACCACAACGCGACCCTTGCCCAACATCCCTGAACCGCCCAGAGTGACAACACAAATGGCTATGAATACCCGTGAATCGTTCGGTCAAGGCCAATATACTTCGTCATCCCCCTCTTCTTCTCCTTCGTGGCACCCTCAAGAACTCTCTGTGCTCCACCCCAGTCCACCACTTACGCACCCAAGCGGGTTTATCAAACTCCACACCCAACGACCCGCGCTTTATCAAGTTTCTTTCCTCGCATGTACCACTCCTCTACCTTTCTCCCTACCATTCAGAATCCCTCCATCCTGGGCGCTGTCATATCACATCTCGACTGGGTGGATGTATATCCTCTCCTCGTTACTTGCAAGGCCTTGCGCGATTTGTCCCGAGACACCATTTTAGGGACACTATCCTCGCTCGATATGTACCAGGTTACGCTCAAGCTCTGCGAGACCGTGATATGAATCATTACCAACACGTTCATATATCCATTCACGATCTGGATCTCCTCTGTACGTCCGTTCTTCACGGGTGTTCATCTATTTTTACCCGTTCGGTAACTTAAGCTGATAACACGCTTTTCGCGATATCGGTAGACATCTCTCAACGTGTGCCTCTTCATCGATATCCAATGCATGGTCTGCGGGCGTTAACGTCATTGTACCCTACTTTTGAGGACGATGAGCAGACGAGGAAGCTCGTTGCTTTGACGCAAGCACATTCACGTTTCGTCTTGCTCCTACAGTCCCTTGTCCACAGCTCATGCGAACCGATGCCCACAGAACCAGAAGAAATCAAATATAAATCACGCTTTTCTCCTGTCCAAAACCTGCGCGAGCTAACATTTCCAGCCCCGCTGGCCTATGCACAGCAGCCATCAATGCGAGACGCTATAGTCAACATGCGGTCAGGACATAAACAGAGCCGCAGTCAACCGGTCAATGGAATTAAAGAAAACATCGGCATCGATCCTAAATTAATGAACGTGAAGCGAGATGGTGACTTCAGTCGAAGGCACAGCATTCTTCTACAGGTCCATAACCCCCGCCCGTCGGCAAATAGCCTTTCCTCGATGATGTCAGCACCTACATCCCATAAACGACGATTATCTATTTTTGGAAACAGCTCCGTCACCCCTCCGCCACCGGAAGAGCCTCGGACGCTAAAGATCTACTCGAGTACTTGGCGCCGCGCTGCAAACATTTCTCATGAATGCACTAAAGCTGATGAGTATGGGTATTCTATGCCTCTCAAGCACCCATCCCGGCATTTTGCGCTTGCATCGACTCGCAATTCGAGCGACTCGTCTATATCGGACATTGCTGTCAGTCGTGATAGCTCACGGAATCGTCCACAAATATCGCCGTCAACATCCTCCCCATCCTCCCCTCATGAGCTATATATGGCGACTTCCCGTGTACGCGCGCCTATTTTGCGCGTCTTCGTGCCATGTACAAAGCTAGAAGACGGCGACGAGAATGTGGTCGGATGTGAGCGACAGCTCGAAGAATCTGGGCTCTGGGAGCATCTTTCGACTGGCGATATTGTGTGCAATCTTGGATACATTCCCCCGAATGCAGACGATGAGTCGTCGGAGGTCCTGCCTCCTGTCGGCCATGATACATTATTATCCAGCTTACGACCGAAATCGTCGCAAAAACATATTTCTTCAAGCAGCAGTAGCGGTATTTCCGGCTCCCCATCTTCACAACGGAAATGGCTATTATTTAATGGACAATGTCTTGTTCCTTATACCCCACCTGACCTGCTACCCTGGACCAACCCTCAGCCTTCCGTCCCCATTCTACTATGCGCACATCATGCCACCATCCACAAATCCGACGTATACAATCAACCGCTTCCATTCTGCGACGATGTTCCTCAGCTCACTCTAGTGCATTCAACGACCAAGGTTCCCAGCCCGCACTCTCCAAAGGGATATGCCTTGGTGAAGAAGTTTGCGTGGACCGCGCGGGTAGTGCGTCTACGTATGGGGGACGAAGGGGATATGGGTGAAGGGTGGTTCGGAGAATGGGTGCTGGAGTACTATGGCACACGGGAGGGTAAACAGACATTGCTCGATGCGCTGAATGGAAAATTCCTTGGAGACAGACAATGGGAAGTTATCAGAGAGAAGAGCGGAAGCGGAAAACTCTGGTTACGGTAAGGCATATAATCACTTGAACAGGGAGATTACTGAAATACATTTTTCATTGCTAGGCTTTTACCGTAGTGAAGTGTTTCTGGCACATTACGGACGATCTTTTTTTCAACATTTCCTGCTGGACAAGGGCTTTTTCAGATTTGGAACCCATTAATCCTGTTAATTCACATTGGATCTTACCCTTTACTATATATCATGATTAGCGACATTTAGGTTTCATCGGCTGAAATTTCGTAGGCAAGTATTTCTCCACTGTATCCTCGTCTCATCAAACACACGCTATTACGACTTCTCTCGACATTACTCTCTCACGTCTAGCATATTTCCTTTTCAATTAGAATACCTTATATAACTGTCAAACCGTTAAACATCCAACATTAGAACAGCTACTCATAATGACATAAGTATGCAGTTTATCTTTGTACATTTCATCCGCATACAATCAATCCGATTCCCCCTCCATTCACGCCGAAAGCATTTCTGATTGTTAACTATTGTCATAGTTGTCTGCATCAAAGACAATAGTATAAGGGAAAGAAATATGTAAAAGAACAAAACGAACATGTGAACTACAGAAACTACAAGTACAGACCCTCCGGCGTTCCTTCGTTTTTCCGGTACAAAACCTATCAACCCATTTTTAAAAAATCAGCAAACAAGAAAATATCTGGAAAGGACTGCCTAATACCTTCTCTCGTGCTGTAGTGAAATCTGCCTTGGTTACCCGCATTCTGCGTTCCCGAAGAGCAAGAAGACCGGCTTCCGTGCAAACAGCTTTGATATCAGCACCAGAAAGGTCGTCCTTCGTCATGATGAATTCCTCAAGATCGACATCGTCGCTCAGACTCATTCTCGACGTATGTAGACTAAAGATGCCACAATGTCAGGGAAAATATGAGAAAGTCATTGATTTTCTCGTACCGGAATATGTGACGCTTCGTCTTCACGTCCGGTAGCGGGAATTCGATTTTACGATCAATACGACCAGGCCGAATGAGAGCCGGATCCAGGGAATCGATTCGATTTGTAGCCATGATAACCTTGACATCGCCGCGAGTGTCGAACCCGTCTAGTTGATTGAGAAGTTCCAACATAGTCCGTTGAATTTCACGCTCTCCCCCGGATGTCGAGTCATAACTACGCAAAAACAGTTAGAACGAGATGATATAGTGCAATTATAAGACGGACCGTTTAGTTCCAATGGCATCAATTTCGTCAATGAAAACGATACTG
Source organism: Pholiota molesta (assembly GCA_014925825.1). Lineage (NCBI taxonomy): Eukaryota > Fungi > Basidiomycota > Agaricomycetes > Agaricales > Strophariaceae > Pholiota > Pholiota molesta. The sequence continues at coordinate 262,253 of JACGCK010000053.1, read as the reverse complement.
GGTGCATGTTCCTCTGCCACTCGGAATAGTTCTCGGACGAGCTTCGGTCCGTCTCCGAGGTACTTCTGAATTAACTCTGATCCAACGACGCGCAAGAAGGTGGCAGATGTTTGATTGGCTACAGCTTTGGCGAGAAGAGTCTTTCCTGTGCCAGGAACACCGTAGAGAATGACGCCCTTAGGTGGCTTGATGCCCATTTCTTCGTACAGTTCGGGATGAGTAAGCGGTAATTCGACGGATTCCTGTGATTAAAATGCGACAATGAGTGACTGGAACAGTGGGGATCGCTGTGTAATAAGACCTTAATCTCTTGGATTTGTGTTTCCAGTCCACCGACATCGGCATAACTCTCGGTGGGCGCTTTGTCGAGCTTCATGATGCTTACAAGTGGATCAGCATCGTCTTGTAGCACGCCGACAATTGCTTGGGTTTTATGATGAAGCAGAACCTGGCAGCCTGGCTCCAAGAGATCTTTGTCGACATATGACATGATAGACACGTAGGACTCGGGGCCAGACGCAGTGCTGATGATAGCATGGTCGTCGTCGATGATTTCTTCCATAGTCCCAACGGCCATAGGAGATCCACGCAGGTCGTCAACTTTAGAGCGATCCTCTTCATTCTTCTCTTCTCTTGTTTCTTCAGGCTTGAGGCGTTCCTGATTTTGGATGAACTCTTCCTCCAGAAGAAGGTAATCCTTGATTCGCTCCATTTTGAGGAGTTTCAAATGACACCGTGTCGTCGGGAAGACTGCAGGGAGTTTGGAAGCTGCAGATGGACCACGTCTTTTCTTCTTGCCGACACGAGTGGGTAGAGGAGGTTCCCATTTCTTCTTCTGGGGTTGGCCATCCTTCTTGTCTTTATCGTTTCCTCCATCCGCTGGAGGCATTCCGGAAGGTGAATTGCCCTGTAAAGTAAGGAGGTTCAGTCGCGTTCATTGTCAAGTTTCTGAATTACTCGCCATCGTTTTCTGGTTCTACTTGGATATGATATGAAGGCTTCTGGGAATTGTATATGAGAGCAATGAACTTAACAGAGGCGACGCGTCAGTCTTCTTGATTAGGCAATTTCTAACTCCGCTTCCTCGCGTGACACGCCCACATCATGACCTCAAAGCGTGGCACTCAGGCTGGTAATTCACATTCGTCGTGCTCAGTTTTGAACTCCACCTCCAGGCTTTCTTTATGGATCCTATCAGGACACCGCTGACTGCAAGCTCTCAGTTTATTCAAGCGGGTACGCAATGTATGTCTGTATCTATGCACGAGTTAATGTGCACGCCTTAGACGACGACGATGACGATCTGGACGAGGAGAACATTCCTGGCTTCTCTCATCCTGGTCTTGCCCAGTCACCCGTTGCAGACAAAGGAAAGAGTCGCGCAACATTCATGCCTGATCAGTTGGCGCCTCCAGCTACCTCGAATGGCCGGCCTATGAGCCCTGTAGTCTCTGGAAACATCGGCAGTTCTGCACAAAGCACAGCGCGCTCTCCAAATAGACAGACCTTGGGCGGTGTTCAAATTGAAACGCGGTTTGTAGCTCCTGGTTTTGCATGACCAATACTAATGAACTCCGAAGCTTTTCTGGGGAGATACTCTCGATGAACCCGTAACCACAACCATTGTACGCTTCATACTCACCCTATGTTGTATGCTGGTCATATCCAATCATTTCCAACTCAGGCTCGCGATCTTTGTCTATATATACCAAACTGTTCAAGTCCTATATCCAAGACGTTCCAACGGCCGCGAAGTTCTCAAGTCTGTATTTTGTCTGCCTATTCGCTATGAGGCGTTGCTGATAATTGCTTGAATAGGGACTGGGATCTATGGGGACCGCTACTGCTTTGCCTTCTTCTGGGCATCATGCTAAGCATCAATGTTTGTCTCAAAAACCTTCCATTATTTTGAGGTCAAGATTTACAGCATTTATCAGGCTCCTTCATCGCAATCACTGGGTGTATTCACGAGCGTAATCGTCATTTGCTCATTGGGCGCTCTAGCTGTGACCGTGCAAGCTAAGGTATGTCGATCATCGAGTACATAAATATAATCTCTGATGAAGTTTAGCTTCTAGGCGGAAGGGTGTAGGCCTTGCTTCCCTCCTGCGAAAGAACTATAATTAATCCTTTATTTAGGTCCTTCTTTCAAGGTCTTTGCGTCCTTGGGTATTGTATAGCTCCTCTTGACATCGCCGCCCTTATTTCCTGTTTTGTTCGAATCATTTGGATCAGAGCTCCCGTCGCTTTGTTAGGTTGGGCTTGGTCTATTTGGGGTACGTTTTAATGATTTGTTCTTGGCATTCCTATAACTGACTGCGTGCAGCTTCTGTTAACTTTCTCGATGGGACAAAAATTGAACAACAGCGAATCCTCCTTGCCGTATATCCACTTCTGTGAGTGACATCCTAGACTGAACTTCATAATTTATTAATCTTTTCTCGACAGTCTGTTTTACTTCGTCCTAGCGTGGATGATCCTCATTCAGTAAAATATCGAACCTCCTAATTTATTTGTTATCATCAAAACATGTTCAACCCCGCATTACCCTCTTAGGAGTTTCAAGCGAGGCTTGCATGTAAAGTTCTATTCATTTCTTGTACCACAGTTACCTACCTTCTGTGTGACGGGACCGCGATGCATTCATAGCCCTTCGTGAGGTATTCCTTCACCGAGCTTTAAATGCTGAGAGAAACGCGCCAAGGCCACCTACGTCTGGCAAGTTTGTGCATCATTACAGTTTCCGAATCTCTGGCTACTTTATGAACCTGTATAGGGCAAAGAAGCACGAAGGATGACAAATCTAATATCGTGCTCTGAACGAGGCATCCATCGTGTTTCTTATATAATTCTCTGCGCTGACATGCCACACGTTTCAATTTGCTCATATTTCCAGGAACGCCTCTCCTTCAGCTCCACCGAGAAGACCCCCGTTTCGCAACTTTGAGGCTCTATGTCACCGTCGACAAAATGGAAAAGAAAGGAGAAGATGATCACGAAAGACGACCCCGTTATACCGAATCCACAGGCCACTGATTTCATTGTTCCGTACGAGCTTCAGTTTTCCTGTCAAAGAGATTGATGATCATAATATTACGATAGAATCATGGGCGCCACGGGCGCTGGGAAGAGCACGGTCTGTTTTTCGCCTGTCCACATATTCCACGTTAAAAGTTGACTTGCGGTCAACAGTTCATAAACCGACTCCTGGGAGAGAGTAAAGTTGCGGTTGGACATCAATTACAGTCCTGCACTGAGAAGCTGCAACCAATTATTGTGGAAAAACATCCTCGTTTGAAAGGAATACCTGGAAGATTGGTAATTGTCGATACACCAGGATTCGACGACACGTATGTCGATGATGCAGAAATCCTCAGGCGAATTTCAGTCTGGTTGGCAGCATCGTAAGTGGTACATTTTCCAACCTTGGAAAATAGAATCTACAATCCAGTCTCAGATATTCCGACTCTATGAAGATTGGGGGCGTCATTTATCTTCACGAGATATCTCAAGTCCGCATGCTTGGGACGGCACTTACGAATACGAATGTGTTCAGGAAATTATGTGGCGAAGGCAGTATGCAATTGGTCATCCTCGCTACGTCCAAGTGGCCCGGGGATCCTACGAAATGGGTGGTCAACGAGAAGCGCGAGGATGAGTTGGCGCAAAAATTTTGGGGGGATATGTTGGGGGCTGGTGCACAGAAACGCCGTTTCCTCGATAACAGCGATTCGGCCTGGGACATCCTGAACACGATTGTCGACCGATATCGCGAGCAGAAGATGCGCGAGAATATCCTGAAGATCCAGGACGAGTTAGTAAATATGCAAAAGATCGTCCCAGACACGGAAGCTGCGAAGTCTTTGCGGATCAGTTTGCAAGAGATACTAGAAATGCACAAAAAAGCTGCGGATGGTGGAGAAACGCAAGAAAAAATCAACAGGATTCATCAACAAATTGCACAACTGAAAGTTAATTTTGGTCGGCGAATCCTGGTGGCACTTGGAGGTACCTAGTTGAAGAGTACTACACTCATGGTGGAATGTGATGCGCAACTAGTTTACCTAAATTACTGCTTTCCACGAAATGGCCACGACGTACGGTTTAGTATGGTGTAGCCGGGATCAGGGGGTGTCTTAAGTAGAAGAGGTTTTTTGCAATGCCATGTTACGCGAAACCAACCATGGACGCAGTTAGCGACCTCATTGCAAACACATGTATATATAGCAGTAGCTGGAGTCCTCGAGGCTCGAGGCAGGGTATAAGGCCAGGTGACACGACCTCTTACATTTTCCTCGAATTCTTTCCGTAGAATCGTTTACTTTCCATTTCGCTACGTTCTTACAATCAGCAAGAAATTCGCCATTAAAATGAGCAAAGAGACTCGGAAATCCATAAAGTTTCTAGTTAGCATGTCGCGCAAGGAAGATCCTCTATTTGATGGACTGTCTTCCGACGTTATCATACCGTATGTGCATTTTATTCCTCTTCGATCTACAATTGCCCTCTAATCATATGGGATTCATATGATAAGAGTTATGGGTCCTACAGGCGTTGGAAAGAGTACCGTATGTCGATTCCTTCTACGCGCTCATAATGTTCACGCCGATCTTCGTAGTTCATCAACTCTCTTCTCAAATCAATTGGCGGAACCCAAGAGGTTGTAGAAGTTGGACATGGTCTCGAGTCATGTACATCCTACTTGAAACCCATCGTTATTCCGTTTGGCAATGGGGAAAACGGGTTTACAAATCCAAGTGGTAATAATGAAGGGCGGCTCGTCCTAGTCGATACTCCCGGATTCGACGATACTTATGAAGATGATGCGGAGATATTGCGGCGCATATCGGTTTGGCTTGGGTTATCGTTAGCAGTTTTTTTGGTCATGTTTAGGAAATTTGTACTGATCTCAACGCTAGATACACCAGCAGCATGAAATTAGGTGGCGTAATATATCTCCACGATATAACGCAAACCCGTATGTTGGGCACAACTCGCCGAAACCTTAACATGTTTCGCAAGTTGGTTGGTGACAATGCGCTGAAATGTGTCGTTCTTGGAACGACGAAGTGGAAATTGGTTGAATCTGCGGTTGGTGCAAAACGTCAGGAGCAGCTCGAGACAGAGTTTTGGAAGGACATGATCAAGGCGGGATCCCAGGTCTTTAGTGTCCATGACCAGGACGCCCCCGAGTCATTGGTGTCCATAACCAGAATGCCTTCAAGATCATCAACGACCAAAACCAGGATGCCCCGAGGTTGTTAGCGTCCATCACCAGGACGCCCCCAATGTCGTTAGCGCCCATGGCCAGGATCCCCCCCAGATCGGTAGCGTCTATGACCAGGGCGCCCCCGGGGTCGGTAGCGTCCATAACCAGGATGCCTCCAAGGTCATCAACGACCAAAACCGGAATGCCCCCGATGTTGTTAACGTCCATCACCAGGACGCCCCCAACGTCGTTAGCGCCCATGGCCAGGATGCCCCACAGGTCGGTAGCGTCCATGACCAGGACGCCCCCAATGTCGTTAATTCCCATAACCAGAATGCTCCCCAGGTCGGTAGCGTCTATGACCAGGGCGCCCCCGAGGTCGGTAGCGTCCATCGCCAGGACGCCCCCAACGCCGTTAGCGCCCATGGCCAGGATCCCCCCCAGGACGGAAGCGTCTATTACCAGGGCGCCCCCAAGGTCGGTAGCGTCCATCATCAGACGCCCCCGACGTCGTTAATACCCATGGCCAGGATGCCCCCAACGTCGTTAGCGCCCATGGCCAGGATGCCCCACAGGTCGGTAGCTTGCATGATCAGGACGCCGCCAAGGTCGTCAACCTCCATAACCGGAATGCCCCTGAAGTTGTTAGCGCCCATCACCAGGACGCCCCCAACGTCGTTAGCGCCCATGGCCAGGATGCCCCCCAGGTCGGTGGCGACTATGACCAGGGCGCCCCGAGGTCGGTAGCGCCCCGACCAGGACGCCTCCAGTGACCAGGCCGGCACTTTGAGCCTCACTCCTCGTGAAATAGTTAATAAAATTCTCGACCGTGTCAAGATCACAAAATCCAAGACAGAGTTTCTTCTGACTATACAACGTGAACTTGCCCAGATGCGAAAATTTCTACCCCAAACAGATGCTGGACAAACTTTGAAATATTCGCTCGATGAATTGCTTGAACTTCAAAGGCGAAAGGTGAAAAACCTTACCGACGAAGAATTCGAACATGGACGGAAAGAGCTCGACCGACTCCTGAAGACAGCGAGGGACTTGAAGGTGCCATTGGGGGCGCGTATCAGGAAATTCTTCGGATTCTATAATAATAGGTCAGGTTCATTCTATGTTGATATCACAGCACGGTCACTGATCTAAATTTCAAGACCGCGAGTTCATATGAGAGAAAGGGATCAGGATGTTTCAATGATGTTTAAATCTATAAATTCAGATTATTATTTGCTTCGTATCAGCTATGTTGGAAAAACTTACTATATAATTCGTTTAATATGATATGGGCCTCAGTCAATACTGTACAGTAATTCCGTCATTCCCATCCCTTTCCTTGAACTTCGAAGTCTGTGGCCGCTGGATTTAACTGTCCGCATCAAAGGGTTAAAAACATAATCTATTCAGCTCTTTTGTGACGTATGTAGTCAAGGTCGGTCCAAGAAGTTAACTGTGATTATTTCAAGGCCAGAAAATCGGCACAGTGGAGCCGTGTTCAAGAAGTTCCGGATCGAGTCTCTAGTCGGAATCCGGATCATGCGTCAGGCATGGCTATTATAATTTAGGACAAGCTTAGGCTACTGAAACCAGCCGCTCATTTCGTTTGGAGGACATCTAGAGAGGGAATTGATAATATAATCGAATGCAAACAAGGATATAGTTTACATGGCTCCGAATTAGCGATCTCGCGAGAACGATAACGGTTTGTTACTGTCTACAATGTGATGAATTTCCCACTGGCATTTATCATTTCCTTTGTCTTCCCTAGGACGAACTCCTCCCAGCGGGATCCGATGATCATAAGAGCGGCTGGTTTTAGGAGCAATTTAGGAGCCTGGGACAGCTTTTGTTCAAATGCGTGCAGCTATACGAAAGATCACTTTCTTCGTGGTGGGGAGGACATTGAAACGGGTAGGACTTGGGTTGTGCTGTGACCATGAATATGATTGATTATGCGACAATCAGATTTTGACCAAATTTCGACATTCTCCTTGGACACGAATGCGACCACTGAAACTAGGAGTATTGATCATAAGCCAAGACCGTTGATTGGTTTGAAAGAGTATCAATAGCCATGCAAGCTCGACGGTGCATGCATGCCGTTGTTGACATGTACAAACGCATTTTATTTAGAAACCTCGTTGCAAACACACTTGCGAATGCTGGAGTCCTCGAGGCAGCATATAATCCATGTCTTTATATAGCTTTCCTTCCCATGGAAACTTTTGTTTTCCGTTTCGCTACCATCTTGCTATAAGCAAGAGATTCGTCCAGAACAATGTCGGACAAGAAGACTGCAAAGTTTCTAACGAGCTTGGCGCACCGGGAAGATCCTCCATTCAATGGCCGGCCTTTCGACGTTGTCATACCGTATGTGCATTTTATTCCTCTTCGATCCACGGGGCTGAACATGGAGTTATCGATGAAGGGTTATGGGTCCTACAGGAGTCGGAAAGAGTACCGTATGTCGATCCCATATACGCGCTTCATAATATTCATACCGATCTTCGTAGTTTATCAACCATCTTCTAGAGTCCATTGGCAATTCCCAACCGGGAATAAAAGTTGGACATGGCCTCGAGTCATGTACATCCCAACTGAATCCCATCATTATTGACTTCGGTCGTGGCGCAAACAGATTTACAAATCCATATAGCGACAACAAAGGGCGGCTCGTCATTGTCGATACTCCCGGGTTCGATGATACTTATGTTAGTGACGGGGAGATCTTGCGACGTGTCTCTGTTTGGCTTGGAATATCGTCAGCCATTTTTGGTCACCTTCAGGGTAATATATGCTGACCTCAACACTAGATATGCCGCCAATATGAAACTGGGCGGCGTGGTATATCTCCACGATATAACGCAAGCCCGTATGTTGGGCACAATCCGCCAAAACCTGACGATGTTTCAGAAATTGATTGGTGAAGATGCGCTGCGATGTGTCGTCCTTGGGACGACGAAATGGTCACTTTTGGCTGACCTTCATGTTGGTCACCAACGTCAGGAGCAGCTCCAGACACAATTTTGGAAGGAGATGATCGAAGGACAGTCCTATGTCGTTAGGGTCAGTAACAAGGATACTCCCCGTGAAATAGTCAACGGCATTCTCGACCGCATCAAGTTCAAAAATTCCAAGCTCGAGTTCCTGACGATACAAAAGGAACTTGTCAAGATGCGAAAATTTGTACCCCAAACAGACGCTGGACAAACTCTGAAATATTCGCTCGACGAATTGATTAAGCTTCAAAAGCGAAGGGTGCAAAACCTTACCGACGAAGAATTCGAAAAAGGACGGCAGGATCTTGACCGACTCTTGAAGACGGCGAAGGACCTCCAGGTGCCAATGGGGAAGCGTATCATGAGGTTCCTCGGATTCTATTAGGTCAGCTTCGTTCTTATGTTGATATCACAGCACGATCACTGATGTATATTCCAAGAACGCTAGTCCGCATGAGAGAAAGGGATCAGGATGTGCTCAATCTTCAAAAATCTATAAAAATCATGTTATTATTTGCTTCGTATCAGTTATGTTGGAAAACACTTACTATATAATTCATTTGATACGATATGAGCCTCAGTCAAGTCTTAGAGAATACTGCAGTGATTCCATCATATCCATCCCTTCCCTTGAACTTCGAAATATGTGGCCGCTGGATTGGACTGTCTGCATCAAAGAGTTAAAAACATGATCTATTCAGCTCGTGACGTAGTACAGGGTTCAAGAACTGTGATTATTTCGTCGATCCCCAAGGCCAGAAAATCGGCACTGAACTATGGAGACGATGAGCATCAGCGAAAATTAAAGATATGAAGGGCATGGTGCTGACTTCTTATAATGCAGCCATTTGGCATTAGAGGCAAACTTGTTATCCCCAGCACGCTCTAACGGCGGGACACCTGAGACCTGTATATATTACGAGTATGGTCAGTATGTCCCCAGGTAAATGCTTGGACCGAGTACTTGCATTACGAATCAGAAACCAAGTGAATAGAGGGCTGAGTGCAGAGAGGGCCACCGTGCCAACTGGGTATGCGGTAGTTTGGAGAGACCTAGTGGATAAAATCCATATGCCTATCCAAATTCCTACTTCTCCAACATAGCTACAGGCATGTATATGAGATGATCATGTAAACTTCGAATTATCTAACGACTCACTTGGGGTGCCTGCTGATGCTCCATAATCCACTGGATATGAAGTCTTCATCATGTTGTTTATTTTCTCTTGCCTTTCTCCACGCTGATTTTTGGCGATCTGCAATTACCTCGAGCAAGAATGAGCCTGCATATATCCCTAGTCCAATGTAATCACGTGGTCCAAGGCTAGGATGGACATGGGCAGGAAGTGCGTTGCAGAGAAAAATCGGCAATCCAACCAGAGTAATCCAAGTCGCTGGGGTGAGATAGATGGATCAAGCAAGGCATGGGCTTTTTCGGCTGGATTGATTTACCTTGAGCCATCCAGTAATAAGTAAACTTCTTGGGTTGCTTCTTAATTTCATCGAAGCGAGAGTCACCGCCAGCTTTGATAGCCCTCTGGAAATAGATCAGTGGAGACGACATCACAAATGCCATAACCAACCATGGCAAGAAAGCTTCCGAGGCGCAGAGACCAGATTCCAACAGCAGCACTCAGCAAGACTTGTCTCGGGGCAAAGTGTGTTAGCCTTGGAAGGGGCCAGGAACGCCATTCCAGAATTTGAGTTTCAAGGACGGGTAGTAAAGCGATATGAACGTAGACGACATCCAGCCTATGGCTCCTCCGAGATCGTAGAACATCTCATTTTGCTGAGGAACAAATACCAAAGCAAAAACTGCAGCCCGTTGCAGAGATTGGAGACTGTTAGTATGCAATTCAACGACTTCGCAGTCTTAGCAGGAGGCTTACGTGTTTGAAGTGCATACGCACTGGCGATTGTTGGAACAAGGCGGGAGAAGACGGCCATGATAGAATTGCGAGCCACAGAGGTAGATTTCTTAAGGTGCACCTGTCTTATATATTTATCTTTGGTGCTCAAGTTTCTAACTGGAGGGGTCTAGTCACTGCTGAGATGGGCTGAAGGGGTAGACTAAGAAAGAGAATGATGTAGAGACCCAAGAGGTGTAGGTAACAAACAAAAGACAACAGAAGAGTTAATCTTGTGTGACAGGTCGAGGTGTGACCACCGCCACGGTTGGATTCCTCGCACCCTCCCTCGTCCAAGACGACAATTTGGTCCTATCTATACCTCCCAAGCGACCTACCACGGGAATCTGAGATATTTATCCGAGGCCATAAATTTCAACTGCTCACCTGAATCAAGACTTTAGTCCTTGTCTTGCCTTTGTGCGTCCATTTTGATTTGTACCATATATTTTTTATATTTGATGAGAAACCTAATGCATACCAATAAAAGATTTGTCGACCCGGAGAAAAATTGACCATTTCGTGAAGCAGACATAGGTTCATTCGGGGCCTGTCCGTCTTTTCCTTTTGCCTGTCTTCCCAATGTGAACAATCATATTCTCTCCAGGTCTTATCCGAGCGTTTAATATCTTCTAGCTCATCGAGGCGCCTATCCCGGCTCAGGTTCACGGGTTCTGGGGTAAATTCAAGATTTCAACAAACCATAATCAGGCGGGTCTATCATCTGTGCACCCTGATTTAGGGCATCCATCAACTCTGCTATGGATAACCCTCAGCACTATCAGCCTTTGTCCCATGCCCTCCATCCTCCATCGAGCGCTTTAATCCGAGGACACAATAGCCACTATGCCAATACTAATCCCCATGCGCCCTATACCGAATCACAAAAGTCAGACGCACAAACCGCCAGCCTCAGGAGGAGGAGGAAGAGGAGGAGGCTGACGATGATGATGAAGGACTTGTTGAAGAGCAACTGAACCAAAACGATGCAGACATGCATGGAAGTGACCGGGCGTCTCCTCAACTTTCAACGTAAGCCTATTGATACATTTATTGATGAACGTCAACCCCTGCGCAATTCTGAACATCAATTCGGTAGCTCTACAGATGCCCAAACTTTGAACCGCATACCTTCCCAGGGTGAAACAGCATCCCCTCTTCCTGAACAAAAACGACGACCAGGAAGGCCCAGGGGTTCTAAGAACAGGCGGCCAAGAGTGGGCTCTGCCAAACACGAAAATCAGTTTTACTATCAACCGCCTGCACCAGGAGCCGCTAGCACTTCAACAGCCACATCCCCTCAACATGCAAATATAGTCCACAAAACCAACAGTATTATGAATTTCAATGGCGTGTTCTGAACCTTTGTGCCGAATTCTATGGAGCCGCTGAGGAATTGGTTGTAAGTAAAACTCAGTCGTTTTCCCAGAACCATTTATTTATGATTGCGATAGAAAGGGACATCTCCGCTGGTCATCGCCCATGCTATAGCATGGGTCCTGGGGTAAAAATCGATCCATTGACCATGCTCGCAGAGGCCAAAAGAGTCTGCGACGCGCTGGTAGGTTGAATTTAAATGCACCCTATTCGAATATATTTTCACAATGCTCTCAAGCTCTCAAATCCCTCGCAGCTTGTCATAAACCCACCTCCACCGGTTTACCCTGTTCTTCCGACCATATACCAGTCTGTTGTCCAACAGAATACTGCGCCGATTGCCTCGAATTCTGCTATCACTGCCACGCCTTCCTCTGGTCCTTCTGCAACCCATTCGAATATGATAACTAATCCTCAAAGTTTTGTAGTCCCACTGGGTGCGCAGCCTGGATATCCTCAATATCCGGTCTATGCTGCTACTCATGGACAATATCCTACAACACCGTATTATCAATATTCACATCCACCCTATGGGCAGCCGGGTGCATATTATGCACCACCTCCACAGCCAATTCCTGCTCTTCCTGCTCCTGCTCCCCCGACTGTTTTGCACACGTCAGGTCAGCAGCGACACCTCAGCCGACAGCTACAATTACGACGACACCAGCAACGGGTGGCACGGTAATCGGTAATCAAGGCGCATGGTCAGACGAAGAAACAGAAAGGTTAAAGAAATTGACAGAAGACAGTCGATCTAAAGGGTCATCTGGGGAAATTGAATGGGATTGGGTGATACAAGAATGGGGTATTAGCAGGACGAGGTGAGTTTGTCGACGCTGCTCTTAGATAATCCATTGATTGACAATCTCCGAACCAGGCATCAAATTCTAATCAAGGCGACTGCTATGGGGTTGAAAGAGAGCTCTACTCGGGGAATCAAGCGACGACGAGACAATGAAGAACCCACTACTGTGCCTCCACCCATGTCCTCTCTTCAACAAACCTCGACTCTACCTCCTCACCAGCTCAAAGCGCCAGCCAAGCTGCATCAACCCCTACTGCATCACCAGCCATGCAAAATCAACAGCGGCCTTCGTCGTCCAAAGGCCCTGGAGCTATCAATACCCCTGCCGCTCCAAAACTTCCATGGCCAATGCCTACAGTGGCCGTAAATACACCATCGCCCGTTCTTTCCACTACCAGTAACGCGCACGACCAACAGCGGTCCAGCTACTATCGACCTAGACCGAGTCAAGATTCGTCTACCAACCAGGCTGCAATGTCCCAAGCTCCTGTACAACATCAGTTCATGTACTCACCGAACGGGCAAATGCCTTCAAATTTGCGGCCAAAAGAGAATGGAAAATAACAACCCAGATTGTGGGTAGATGCCGAAGTGCAAATGCTTACAGCGTGCCCACATGCGTTGATTTCTTACGTGCATCCTTCGTCAACAAGCCTTCGTTGAACGCTGTCGCTCGTTTTGTTTCTTGCCGTATTACCTATGGTATTTTGTATTCGTAAGGACATTCGACTTGCGACCTTGGTCAATGCCTCTGTAAAGTAAAGTATGATTATACCCACTTCTTGTAATTTCGTAACTGATTTATTTCAGCACCAGCGACTGTAAATAAATATGGGTTGCTTTTAATGGAATATGGCGATATTTGGGCTATACATACATAGTCGGTCGAAGTAACTTGCCTCTGGTTCAAAAATATGAATATTGGTGTGAACCTGGTGTGAACACTGCTGTGATGCTGTGACATTGATCGTAACAGTTTCGAGTTTACATCTAGGTTGCTCTCAGGTCTAACTTCCATCTAAGTAGGGGCCGAGACGACTTACTCTCCTATCCAATATCTCACTAGAGGTCTGTATTTCCCCAGAAATTGAACATATTTATTGGCTTGGGCAACGATCAAGTGCTACTCATGACCTCCACTCCCTCGCGCGTTTCATCAATACCACGACCGCCTCCATCTCCCCTCCGCACAACATCAGGGACGTCTGAGAGCACGCAAGCAATCCTCAATGCGACGGGCTCGTCGTCTACAGCGACTGTTGGTCTCATCGCCCCGAAACGACAAACCTCCACGCCACCTCCCGCTCAGAAGACAAGAGCTAGAGACCTTTTACGGAAGCACTATGGCTTGGGTGTCGGGCCCCCACCTCCTCGTCCGGGAAATACACAGGATCCTATGGATTTAAGTGAGGGGTTCTCGGACTTGGCTATTAAATAATCGGTCGAACTAACAGCATATATTACCAGATTCACCAGCATTCGATGCCAAAAGTTACTATGAACAACTCATTACTACATCTTCCTTACCTGCACTCCTGAAGCGAGAAAACGAGCTTCTTAGTGGTTTGTCGTGCGCCATCAATTTATCCCGTTAGCTGAGCGCATATATCTGTAGAAATTCGCCAACTGGACAGCGAACGACAATCGCTGGTCTATAATCATCATCACGAACTCATTGCTGCCAGCGATACGATATCAGCCGTAAGTTTGTTTATAGACGTCTCATGCTGCCCCTAACAAATTCTGCTAGATGAAAACAAGGGCCGAGAGCCTTGATGGAGATTTGGATCTATTGCGAGCGGCCTTCTCCGAAATTTCAAGGTTGACAGCAGAAGTTTCAACGGAAGCCCGCGATACAACATAAAACATGGGAATGTTACAATCAAGGTTGCAAGCCAGAGAAGGGCTAAAACGAATATTAAACTACATAATTGTGTCTAATCTCTCTTTTCCTTGTACTCAATGCTTATGTTATACCTATATGCATAGAACACCATGTTATTATTCAGATAATTCGATGACTCCGCTCGTTTGAATACATGTAGCATTTGCACAGGACTAGACACCACATAGAAGTTTACCCAAACATCCGGCGAAATATCATTTTCATCTTGCCTACGATCGAAACATCTCGTCGCCTAAATTGCGGATAAATGGCTTCCAATGCTTCTCGGAATGTTTCCTGCTTCAAATCACCGTTGGGATATCTTTGTATTTCGGCAATTATCTGCCAGGCCGAGTCGAACGTGTTGTGGAATCGCATTATGGGTGTGGATGGGAAAATTGTTTGTAAGTCGCATTCGTGGTTGTCCTTTTTATCCATGTTCATACATGCGTCCCATTTTGTAGTCACAATAAAACGCCAGGAGGAGTAGGTATGTCCTTTGGACTGACCACCGTCGAATCTCTGACCAATCTATCTTGGTCAATCCCATGGAGAAAAATGATGCCAATGATCTTGGTTTGTGGTCTATTTCGTTGAACAAGTGAACAGAGGTCGCATTTTCTCTGGGCTACACTCACTCCTTTTTGAGCCATTCTATAATCTTGCTTAATTTTTCGCCGTCTCCATTGCAGTCTGAATCATTGAAGCCGGGAGTATCAACGAATCGCACATATTTCCCTGGAGCATATGGGATTCCAACTTGATATTCTTGTACGGTCGACGTGCACGATATCAGACTGTGGCCGATCTCTGGCTGTGCTGTCAAGTCCGGCCCTGCAATGGATATGAACTAGAAGTACGGGCTATATCATTCGACTATTGTGCTTCAACAACAGCTCTTACGGTGCTCTTTCCGGCGCCTGTTTCCCCCAATAATCTGCAACAAATCGTGAGGATGAAAATGCAGGTGATCGATGATCATCCTACATAATGACGGGATGCCCTGAATCGATTTCTCTCTTTACTTCCTGTCTGTCAAGTGCAAAGAAATGATACGTGGTATTAAACCCCTCGAAGATGAAGGCTAAATGAAACTTGCCTTTTATTTCTGGTCCTTCCTGGCATTGCTGATTTATAACAGCAGCTAAATTCTGATGATAGTGATTCTAGTAGTCCGGAAAACAAAGGAAGATGGGAGTCCGTTCAATACGGCACTGTAGGATACCTATCATCCTTTTATCAAGAGGCAACGTGTGCAGCCTGCAGGAAGCCAGGTGGATGGAATGTCAAGCAAGACTATTTCTTGTCATTAAACCTCGATCGACCTTGAGACCACTAGTACCCATTGCAGACATGCTTATGTAGCTAGAGTAAATTGCAGGAAATCTAAGAGAATGTAAATTTATAAGGCCTAAGTCGGATGATGCGTAGAGTTGGCATAGAGCGATATTTCGGCGTAGATTGACAATACAAAATTTAAAAGCTATGTAAATATCGGCTCCAACAGAAGATTCAAGGCTCTCAGCAGCTCTCAGAGATCCCTCTCCGTACTATGCGATTGCTGCTTCAATCGACATATTTTTTATACATCATTACAACATGATTCATTCCGACGTGCAAGTTGAATTTTGTAAAGAGCTTTCCAAGAGCAGCTTTTTGCCTCTGAAGTCCGATATGGAGCTGATGACACCAGCAGTAAACCGGTAAAAAAACTATATCAACCTTGGGGATGCCTACCATACCGTAGAACACAGCGGCCTCGGCGCCTCGTGGGCTCTCGTGGGGCGGAAAAACCTGACATCGGAATGATGGCTCCGAATGCCACTGATCAAAAGAAGTCGGACTGGGATAGGAATAAATACTTAAGTATTCACGAGCAAATGCGCGGCGTCTGGATTTTTTGGTGTTACTTGTCAGCTTCATCACGGGCCGTGGAAAACCAGGCCTTGTTTTCTTGTTTGACCTCATCTATGTAGACTTTTAAAATGTTTGAGCCATATTTATTAAGTAGCAGTGGCTGTAAATGCATATGTATGTTGCATGAGCAAAGCGGCCCGAATGTTCAGTATTCCAAATTTAACCTGCCGTCATATTTATTTATGCCCCTTCTGAAAACGTTGTCATGAGCAGGTTTGACAAATAGTATCAGATGAACTTCCGTCCATGCGGGCCCAGCTCGTATAAGCCCGTACAGGCCCTTACGACTTTACAAATGACATTGAAAAAAGTATGGATCTCAATCTGTATCCGAGTCTGAGGCTTGTCCAGGGTTTGTCTCCACTTTCCACCAACCTGGACTCAAAATCTGGCCCAACACTGAGCATTAACATGCCTAGTCGCTGAGCCTGACTAGGAGCTCAACGTTTGATGCATTGATCGGTCGGTATGTTCTCAATCTTATCTGGGACAAGTCTTGGCGCATTGTAACACGTGATGGCAGCAAAGTGGGCTGATGTCCGGAAAAGAAAGAATATAATTACAGAGCTCTATGAACACAACTGCCACCCAACCCTCCTCCGATTCATCTCCTCCAACATGGATCTCGTCCTTCACATAGCCGACGACCTAGTTCTCGATAAAATTTGGGCCCATCTTGTTCCTCTCTCTGCTTTTGCCTCGTCTTCCGAATTCGCTGCTTCTCTCAATTCAACGGCCAAATATTTTACATTCACGTCCTCATCAACATGGTCCCAATTAGTATCACATCTGCCTCACCCTCCGCTGTCATATGACGAATTTGCCTCATATTCTAATGCCCAATCACCACAACTGCTTTCCGCATGGCCACGAGATTATATTCCACGACAGGTCGTCTCCCTTTCACTTCTGACGTTGATTGGAATCCATGTTCTTTATTTCCTTTTCGCTGGGCTGTCGTTCAAATACATCTTCAACCACGAAATGATGCGCCATCCAAGATTTCTAAAAAATCAAGTCTGGCTCGAAATTCAAACAAGCCTCCGGGCTTTCCCTGTGATGACACTGCTCACGCTGCCCTGGTTCCAAGCAGAGGTAATGGGGTACTCCAAGCTTTATGATGGGCTGGACACCTATGGTTATGCATACTTGTTTGCTTCGGTTCCTTTGTACGTGGAATTCTGCTGTCGTCGACTTATACACCGCTAATAGAATTCGAAGATATCTGTTGTTCACGGACTACTGTATCTATTGGATACATCGATGGCTGCACATCCCCTTCTTGTATAAACACCTTCACAAGCCTCATCACAAGTGGATCAGTGAGCTCTCTTTTCTTTCTTTTTCTTTTCTTGTCAGGTGACTTAAAGTATTTTTAGTCCCCACTCCTTTCGGATCCCACGCATTCCATCCAGTCGACGGATACTTCCAATCTGTGCCTTACCATCTCTTTATTTTCATCTTCCCATTGCATCGAGTGCTATATCTCACTCTGTTCGTTCTTGTCAATTTTTGGAGTATCTTTGTGAGTGCTTTCTCCTCTCGACTCTGGCAGCGATTTAACCAGGTCGTTTAGATTCATGATTCAGACATGATCACCGGTCACATTTTCGAGAAGGCTATCAATGGGCCGGCTCATCATACACTACACCATCTTTACTTCACTGTTAATTACGGCCAGGTATGTGTTGCAACCCATTACTTCGTAGGCTTTCACATCTGACGGCCGTATTTAGTACTTTACATGGGCCGATCGCGTTGGTGGATCCTATCGTCAACCTGAATCACATTTAGATCCTCTATTGGAGATAAAATCTTTGAAAAAAGAGTAAACCAGCCTTTATTGCTTGATTTGTATATTTATTTATTAATTACTTACGAGAATGCTGCTTGTCGTGATAATCATGTATCCAGCTTCAATTTGCTTTCAATTTCTAGTCTAATGATTATTAGAGGACCGCTGATTTCCATTGTTATCAGGCGTTTATCAAGCAACCTTCTGGCCTTAATGCTCCAAATTCTAATGCATATACTTACAACCGCCGCATTCCACGTCTCGTAGGTACTCAGTACTTAAATACTCCGCCTTTCCTGGTCTGTTGGTGAATGGGATGCCCTTGGGCTGTCGGCAACTACTCAAGTTCAAGTGCCGCAGGATAGAAGAGACTACGGGTGCTTACAAGTGGCTGCAATATAGCTGATCTCAATAAATCTTGGTGCACTTCGCGCTACATATATGTATATCAGGGTTACTGTTATTGATATCTGCTATATGCTACCTCCCAGTCTTATAATCTATTGGTCTATTATTGGTAGAAGGGGTCGGGCATATATACAGCCCATGTACCAGGAACAGAATATTGGGATATTCTCTAACCTCGAGATATCATCAATAATTACCGTAGGCACTTGGTGTGGCGTACAAAATGACTGTAGGCGTACAATACATACTGCTCAAGTATATCTAGTTAGACTTATTGTAACATATTCAAGTATGCTATGAATTACCAGTATCTTGCCTTGCAAAGTTGTATACTTACTTGGCTTTTGGATTGCTTTTGGAAGAAGATGGGTTTAGTGATCTAAGAATAGGCTGCATACTATTGGATCAACATCACATGACGATTGCGCTTGAATATGGATGGTGACGGTCGAATAATTGGGCCTTTCGAATCCACTTCCACTCCGTTCTATGCAAGTTCAAGCGTTCAGTCATCTATTATGCGATATATTTCATCGTTTACGAAACTACTCAAGGATGGCCAACCTGAACTTGAGAATTTATGTTCAGATTCA
Source organism: Pholiota molesta (assembly GCA_014925825.1). Lineage (NCBI taxonomy): Eukaryota > Fungi > Basidiomycota > Agaricomycetes > Agaricales > Strophariaceae > Pholiota > Pholiota molesta. The sequence goes on along the minus strand of JACGCK010000053.1, from coordinate 243,355 downwards.
CACCTGGGCCAACGCGAGTCCAGGCTACTGCTACGGGCGTTCGATGCAAGGAAACGAGTATTCGCGGAACTGAGTTTTCAGGAATGCTTCAAAGCCTTATCCATTGACAAAGCTCCGAAGTATCCCGGTCTTTCCATCTCGCTTTGCTGAGGCCCCGAGCCTTTCTTCGTCCCATGAAAGGCGCTATGTATAGTGCGTGGGTCCAAGCTATGGTCATTGGATATGCCATATCGGGACCAGGTACATATGTCCTTAACTGCGAATTCTGCTAATCCCGCCCTACGGCAGTGGAACGCTTTAACACGATAAGTCTTCCCGTCATTCCTTTATTTGCTTGTCTGTTTATTCGTGGTCAGACAATGATAGATGCAAAACGGAGAATGACGATACGCGAGGCATTTGTTTGCTCTATAATGCTCCCTGATTGCAGGTTTTGTGGATTCGTAATGCTCAGGCCGATCACCGAGAGCACTCCCATGTCAGATTCACATTGAACGACATGACACCAGGTTGAGCATCAGGTGTGAAGTACATAAGGACAACTAACGGCAATCACATTGTTTTACAACCATCCGTAGGACGGAAAGGTTAGACGTTGAACATAAGGTGCTACCCCTCAGTTCCATTGGGATTTGTCTCCACTCATAAATAGCATTTTTAGTTCCCTTCGCATAGCGCAAAATCCCCAGCATACTTGCCAATATGTCCTTGCTTTCATTTTCGCCGAAGGATATCTTGTTCGGTGTCGTAGGTGCTGGTGTCGTACGTGACTTGATTTTATATCTTAGTTTAACTCGGTTTCTAATGAGTATGTGCAGGGTGTTCATCTTGTTTTCAAAAAGACAGAGACATACGAGCCATTACTCGCTCTGCCCCTCCTAGTTGGTGTACCGGCCGTCCTGACCAAATTCTATCTTCCCCACGCCACCAATTGCTAACAGCAACATTCACTGTATTTGCCACCTTCTGGACATCGCTTTTGACGTCGATAGCCATTTATCGTCTTTCTCCTTGGCATCCTCTGGCAAAATACCCCGGCCCGATACTTGGGAGATTGAGCAAATTCCACCTCGCCTATCTTAGCTCGAAGGGGAAGCAGCATATTTACTATCATGAATTACACGAGAAGTACGGTGACGTTGTCAGAGTTGGTACGTCGAGCATTTTTCGACCATTCGAGACTCTTTGCTGAAAAGTTCTATGCTCTAGGCCCCAATGAACTTTCTATTTGTGATGTTGATGCTGTTGCCCCACTTATGGGCAACCTAGGACTGCCGAAGGGCCAATGTAAATGATACCGCAGATCGAACATTAATTCCCTATCTCACTTCTTTCCTAGTCTGGGAGGGACGTATTGCCGAAGCAGAGGCCATCAAGCCATTGGTCGCCATCCGGGACAAGACAGAGCATACAAGACGTAGACGCCCCTGGACAAGAGCCTTCAGCACTGCCGCCCTCAAAGGTTACGAAGAGCTAGTAGTCAAAAGGTCCGCACAGCTTGTCGACACTATTGCCGCGCAGGCAAGCCCTGTCGATCTCACTAAATATGTATCATACTTCGCGTACGTTTTTTTTCAAGGTCTACCGCTTGTCAAAACTAATGCGTATATGTTTCCAATTAGTTATGACATCATGAGTGATTTGGCGTGCGTGTACACGTTTTTCATTCGAATTCAATGCTAAATCCTCTCGCTTATTAGTTTTGGTGGTGGTTCTGAGATGCTTGCTGAGGGAGATACCAACGGCTTATGGCATCTTCTTGAAGAGGGCCAAAAGTGGGTCATTTCTAGTTTAAATAGCATTCAGTTCCATCTAACGCAATATCAAGAAACGCTATTATCATGGCACAGGTTCCATGGTTGGGCAAACTCTGCCTTCGTTACCCTAACTTTGCGGAGGACGTCAAAGCATTCCGAGCCTACGCAAGGAATCGTGCGCTTCTTAGGAAGAAAATGGGATCGCCCCACAAAGACATTTTCATCACCTTGTGCGTTAATTCGTTTGTCGTCATCATCTCGTTAAGCTCATGTCCTGTGCTATATCTAGATCGATGAAGATGGCTTCTCTACCCAACCTCCGTCAGTTGCTGAAATCACCAGCGATGGTATGCAGTTTTAGCAAAATTATAGCACATATATTGACTTTATCATTGATAGGCGCTCTTGCTATCATCGCGGGATCCGATACAACTTCCAGTGCTATCACTCATCTGCTCTACTTCCTCATGACACATCCCACTGCATACAAACGTCTGCAGGCTGAGATTGATGAACTTGGAGACGATCTCTATGATTTCACCAAACAAGCTCACCTCCCATATTTGAATGCCGCCTTGTACGTCCTCATGATTGCGTTGTCTTGACCTATGACTGAACAAATGTGCAGGTCGGAAAGTCTGCGCTTACTGCCGCCTATTTTGTGTGGCTCTCAGCGTGAGGGCGAGAAAGGAAGTCGTGGAAAGATGCTTGGGTCATTGTGAGTTTTAGCATCCATATCATGCCAAAAATCCATGACTCATCCATTGCAAAATCAAAAGCTACCTTCCTGAAGGCAACAGCGCTTTTATCCCGACATACTCTCTCCAAAGAGATGCCCGTTACTTCTCTCCTCTCCCGGACAGCTTTATTCCTGAGCGCTGGCTCCCAGAAGGCAAACGCATGGAACTCGAACCCAAGATTTTCGGAACTGGGCAAGAATTCATCCACAACACCGCGGCATTTATTCCTTTCTCAGCCGGTCCCACGAATTGCGCGGGCAAAAATCTTGCATGGATGGAGATGCGTATGGTACTCGCGCTGATAATGCAGCGACTCGACATACGGCTCGAGGACGGATATAATCCTCAACAATGGTACGAGGATATGAAGGACCAATTTGTGACGATGAAGGGAGTTTTACCTACGATCCTAACTCCTCGCAAAACCAGCACTTAATGACGGGAACAACCTCGCTCATTTTGATCACTACTAGATGTTTGGACAAGGTAAATAATTTTTTTTAGCGTAATGTACTTTGTTCTTGTATAAAATAAATGATTTTCACATTGATTCGTCATATTGCATTTTAAGAGTGCCAAAAAGCCAGTGTAGATACAACAAAATATAGGACACAGGCCAAAGGTCGAGGGAGGTAAAGCAAAAATTAGAACTATAAGTATTGAGAGCAAGAGTCCCTCGTAGAACCTACAACAGCGAATTATCTCCTTGCGCCCCTCTTCCTAACTTCTTCATCTTTACAGGAGTGTAGCATGATCTTGTTCGGCATGCCAGGTGTCATTCCTGAATGGCCTTTAGACCAATCATAAGAGACGGCGTATGCGAAGATATTGCCAGTACGATTGAACGCTGTGGTGGAGATGGGTCCTGGAGCGGCATCGAAGGCTATATAATAAGGTTGAGTGTTGTGCGGCAAATCTGGCAAGGATAACCTACTTTTTAGACGGGTACGGGCGTCCTTGTCCCAAAAGTGGATAGTACCATCAGAACCTAATATAGCACTTCAGTATATAGTCAAGTCTGAACAAGTTAACTGACCGCAGGTTGAGAATGTGCCATGTACAGGGTGGAACGAGATATCGTTGACTGCATATACTAAAGCTTGGTCCTTGGAATTAGGGGTGGAATCGCGGCGATGGCACTTGAATGAGAAATTGTGCCTGGATTGTGATCAGCAAAGGCAGTATGTTTTTGGGAAGTACTCACTGTGCGTCTTTCTCCTCGACATATCTGAGAGAATCAGTCAGTTTGGAACACGTGGTTTATATAATCGACTTACTGGATGGCCACTCTTCCTTCCACACTTCCGACCGCAAAGCCGCTATTGACAGGATTCGTTGTGAAACAAGATACTACGCGTGTTTGCCACTTCAGCGGTGAGATTATAGTCTGAAAAAGGAAAGACGTTAGCAGGTAACTTTGAGACACAATCAAGGCATTCGCTGTACCTTGTAAGCTGTATTTGGGTTGGTGAGATTGAAGATTTGGATGTGGCGCTCGGCGGTTCCAACCACCATAAGAGGGTATTGGATGTCAAAGGTATAGCATCTCTCAGGTAGTGTTACAGTGGCGACTGGGTTGGCAGTCCGCAGATCCCAATACTAATTAATAGGAGATTAAACCAAGAACCTTTAGATAAACAAAAAGACGCGCACTTTAATTGTTTTGTCCCAACTGCCGGTAGCAAGGATCCCAGCCTGAGGAGTATCTACCCATTTGACGACTTTGATAGGCGCATCATGTTGGGCGACTTGGGTTGCTTGGCCGTTGTTACATCGAACATGCGACCAGCGTTATCAGCCCCTCCGGAGAAAATCTTGTTTCCCTCCTTTACTCTCCAAATCAATGGGTGGTCATACTATGGGAATGGACAATAACGAACTTTGTTCCAACACACATTCAACACCGGCCCTTGATGCTGATACATAGCCTTCCTTGAGTTTGTCCATTAGCGCCTACTTCATAGATTCGTACCTTCAGAACGCGTTAAGTCAAAAGAAAGTCGTTTTCTACCATAGCAGATGGACGTACGCTATTATCCCAGCTTCCAACAGCCATATAGTCGGCCTGGCTGGAGAAAGAGATAGAGGATATCGAATCGGTGGGCGGGTCGGCAACTTCAATGTCCTTCTCTGCTGTAGAGGAAGTATTGACAGAGGCGCCCACCGTGGTTGACGCGGCGTTCGAGAAGAGCGACATTGGATGATTAAAATGCTCGGCCTACGAGGAGGGAATAATGAATGTGGCTGAAAGCAAGTCGCGCTTGCGCACCTGTTTGAATTGATCCCAGTACAAACTAGTCTCGTGATTCAAACCTGTCCCTGGTCTTTCACCAGTCAATCTTTCACCAAGGCTCCATTCTCGCATATATGTCACTCTCAAATGCATATACCATCGTTCACCTGCCTTTGCAACCACATATGTGATGATCCTTGACGAAGATCGTTTGCTATTCCGAGGCCAATTTTTTGGCTTGGGCCTTGCTTGGGCCAGCCCTTCAGCCCGCGACTCACGACTAAAGCAACTCGCAACAGTTGCTTTTTTTTTTGGAATCAGCAAATGGTAATAAACCTCTCATTCTACTACTCGATGACCTTCCAATATTCTGATTAACAATCACTAGGAATTGATCAATTAGCAACTAATATGAATCATCAAGGAGCAAAATCAGACGAACCTTCGACCATTTAATGAAAAGATGAACATATTTCTGTATGCCTTTATAATCGTTTGGTACGAGTGGAAGACCATTTTGGATGCGTTGCAACCTTTCAATAATGAGCTCTTTCGTTGTCGTAGTGTCGGAGCACACTTCTTCAAGGATCTTCCAAGCGGATTCAGGGCTACCGTTAAAAGACTTGAGCTTGCAATCTGGAAACTGCTTTCAAGCAATTTTTCGCGATTCTGCAGTTCCTTTCCGTTTATCTGGTTCCGTTTTGTGGTCACGAATACGACACCTGGAGGACGAGAGATCTTTGTAGGGCCCATCGTGCCTGAACTCGTGGTCAACCTGCACTGGGTGATATCAAGCAGATATATGATAAGAACAGGCCCTACTTGTCTAGTCCTTTATGATTAGAGCTTTTGGCATGGCGTAGGTCGATTTTTCTTACCGACTTTGAGCCAATCTATAATTATTCTCAACTTGTCGCAATCTCCCTGGTTTAATTCGTCGTCATCGAATCCGGGAGTATCGACGAGTTGCACTGATTTTTTAGTATCTTTTGGAAAGATGGCTGCGTATTCTTCCAGGCCCTTTGTACAAGAAGATAGCCCGTGTCCAACTTTTGGCGTTTGGCCGGGGTGTAGAACACTCGTGGCTCCGACTGTAGAAATGAACTACGAGCGTATATATTCAAGTAGGCCCTTCAATTACCATGCAAGTCGGCTCTTACTGTACTCTTCCCAGATCCAGTCTGGCCCAATAATCTGCGGAAACATGTATAATGTGAATACAATCATACAACATTGTAGATATTGAAAAGTCATACAAAATCAGAGGCTTCGAGGTTGGCTGGAATTGCATGGCGGTGGCAGTTATAATGCTCTTTGAAGAAATGGCAGTTCAGGGAAAAGGAAAGTTGTGCAGGAAGACCTCAGAGTTACTCCTTTAAACCAAATCGCAACGCTTCTTAGAATTCACATCTAGGCACTGTGAGGGATTCATGCTTGATCATGAAATCAATGACACGAGGCAGCTTTTTGGCTGAAGTGAATAGATCGATGGATGATTTCTAGTATACCATTACTTTTGGGGTTTGATTGCATCCATTTTTATCGTCGATCTTCCATTTCCTTTGGATTGGACATATTGAGAAATGAGCGTGCGTATTCATTGACTACGACTGAACAACTTCTGAGGTGGTAGCACTTCAATAAATAACGTGTATGCACACCACATTTCATATGGAGGAGTATACTTATGACATTAAAACTAATAATACATGATTCGTGTTATCCTATAGCTACATCTCTTACGCTAGAAGCTAGCCAGATGCATCGGCAGTGGAAGTTGAGGTTTTTATATAGGTATATATACCATGGAAAACATGCCTTCATTGGTTTCTGTGCGTTGTAGAGGAGTAAAAGCTGGTCAAGAGAGCAAGACGTGAAATGCGAACGGTCGTCAAGAGAAATACTAGTCTAGTGATTGGGGAATAAGATAATAAAGTGGTTTCGTTGCTCTATGTTTGATACTTGATATGAGGAAGGGCGAGAACCCTGGTTGAATGAAGTGCCAAAAGATTGCGAGTGATTAAGAGTGCGTGGTATGTTGCCAGAAAGGTATCATGTCATTGGTGAGTCGCACTGGACATTCGCAGCTTCTGACTCGAAGCGATATACGCCGTATGGGATGACGGCTAACCGTATAGGACAAGAAAAAAAGTAAAGAGTTAAGCGATGTTCTCCTTTCCGCCGAATTGCTTGTAGACGGGATCATCTGCAGACGTATCGGGATGAATTTGGAGCTTGCCTTCCCAAAGGGCAGCTGATGAGCGAGAAGGATCGTTGTGTGCAGGATCCGACAAAGAACCTGGTTGGAGGTAGGCTTGACCAGCAGCCACAGCTCCAATCATAAGGGTGGGGGCCATCGTTAGAACAGATGATCTACGCGGAAAATAAATGATAAGCAACAGGCCTTTTCCAAATGAATGGAAAGAAAGAACTTACATTCCCATGCGCTCGTCCGAGCTTAAACGCGCCGAACGGCTCTTGATGACGAAAGATGAAGACCTCAAGCGACCGCCACGAAGGTTAGCGAACGTGCTGAGGTTGTCCCGGACCATGTTGATAGCGCCGTTCCATCCATCCTGGTCATGTTTCACGGTCGGAAGGATTTCTTTGGGCTCCTTCATAAGCCTCATGAGTTTGAATAGCCACTCGAAGGGCCCGTTAGGCATCAATCGAATAACAGCACCCCAGGGAATAGAGACAACGCCGAGAGCGAGAGATATACCCCATTCACGCCCGCCAATGCGAGTGACCTGGAAGGCAGCGCCACCAACGAAAACAATCAGGACCTGAACCACAATTTCTACAGATACAATATTAGAGAGATGTAAACAATAACAATCGAGAGGACACCATACCGAGCAATGTGATGCCAATAAAGAAGGGATTCTTGGTCATATTCTCAAAGATGTTAAGGTGGCTGTCAAGGCGCCTGCAATTGATCGAGTTGAAGATCTGAGCGAAGACAAAAGCATTGAAGACGAGTGTCTTCACGTCAAGCTGGCTGGCTGCGGTGTCTTCGAAGCCCAAGATTTGGACACCGCGGAAATGGAACAAGAGGATAACGATGACCTGATAAACGGACTGCATCAAAATCATCTTGTACATCTCCACGGAGAACAGAGGTGCATTCTTCTTGTCGGGTTTGCGGTCGAGGAGGTTCTCCGTGGCAGGGTCAGTAGCCAAGGCCAGAGCGGCGAAAGTGTCCATGATAATGTTGATCCAGAGAAGCTGCACCGCCGATAGTACAGATGTCTCCTGGACCGAACTGACGGCAGAGACGAAGGTGATAATGACAGCTGTGACGTTGGTAGAGATCTGGAATTGCAAGAACTTGCGGACAGCGTCGTTGACGCAACGACCCCACATGATAGCCTTGACGATGGAAGAGAAATTATCGTCCATAAGAATAATGTCTGACGCCTCCTTAGCGACCTCAGTACCAGCGATACCCATCGAAAAGCCGACGTTCGCCGTCTTGAGCGCCGGTCCATCGTTAGTACCATCGCCAGTGACACCGACAATCTCGCCGATCATCTTGAGCGTCTCGACCAAAACCTTCTTGTCCTCCGGCGACGAGCGAGCTAGAACCTGCAGGCGAGGCACGATCTCGATCCTCTCCGACTGGCTGAGCTGACGGAAAACGGGGCCTTCCATGATTATACCGCCTTTGGTGAAGATGCCGCATTGTGTCGCAATCGACCTCGCAGTGAGTACGTTGTCTCCCGTGCACATCTTGACAGTCACTCCTGCCCGATGGCATTTCATGACAGCCTCCGGCACACCGTCGCGTAGAGGGTCCTCAATACCAGTGATGCCAATGAGAGTTAAATCCTGGGATAAGTCCTCGAAGGGGATCTCAAAGAAAGCAGCAATCAGTCAAGAAATACGAGACAAGAAGATGAAAAAAAACTGACCTCGTGTTCCGCATTGAGGGTCATTCCTGGAGGCGGCCACGATGGGAAGTCACGGTAGCAAAGCGCGATAGTTCGCAAAGTCTGATTCGCGTAAAATATGATCGTCCGGCTGATGTTCTCTCTAGCCAAGTCGTCGATAGGCCGCGTTTCAATTCCATCTGGATACTTTCCATCCTGATATACAACAATGTGACGCGTAGATTTCTTCGCGAGGATTTCGCTTGCGCCTTTGAAATGCGCGCGGTAGCCTCCAGTAGGAAGCCGAATGACAGCGCCCATCGATTTACGCTCGCTCGAGAACGGGATCAGCTGCACGATGTCGGCGGCGTTGCGTGTCTGTTGGAAATCCTTCCATTTGAGTTCCTGGGCGAATTGCAAAAGAGCCGTTTCAGTCTTGCTGCCAATGAATATAGTCTCGCCTGTTTCAGGATGTTTATCTTGGAAAGCCGTTGAATTGATAGCGACGGCCTCGTTGAAAAGCTCGCGGGCGTCGGGCGACAGGATAGTATTCAGCTCGGTCTGGTCGATGGAGAAGTCTTGATGGTGCTTTCGTGGCACTTCGGTTTCCGAACCTGACTTTGTGTGATCGTCGGCGTTCGTCCGCGCAGCATTCTTCTCGAGCCGGCGGACAAACTTGGCATGGATACCGATGGAGCCGGCTACAACAGTCATAGAGTTCTGCGTTAACGTGCCGGTCTTGTCAGTGCAAATGACAGAGGCATTGGCCATCGTTTCGCATGAGCCAAGGACACGGACAAGCAGGTTCTCGTATGTCATCCGTTTCGTTGCAAATGCCAGTGCGAGGGTAACAGCCAGTGGCAGACCTGTCAAGGAACAAATCATGAGTCAATGCAGTGTAAATGCAACATAGAAAACACACCTTCAGGGACGGCGACAACAATCAAAGTGACGGCGATGATGAGTATGTTGACAAAAGCGATACCGTTTTGGCTCGGAGTACTAGTGGTAAAAGTAAACTGTCAGAGCTGAATGCGCAGAGAGAAGATGCTGTAAAGCATACCGAGCAGGTTCGCCTTGGGCGAGTTGAACAAAAAATCTGATCATCAGAGCCACAAACAGGCCTAAACCAGCCACTGAGCCAAGCTTCGCAATGAGCTCTGCAAGGGCATTGAGTTTCAGTTGGAGTGGTGTGTTCTCGGTGTCACCACGGAGGGCTGTGAAAGTCGCGCCAATAATCAATTTTACAATCGAACCGTACATCAGCTTTGACGCACCCATCATGATACGGCCGTTGAAGCTCTTCGTGCCAACCGCGACGACAACATATTTACCAACTCCTTCTAGAACCTTGCTTCCTGAGATTATGAAGCAGTCTGTATGCCCGCCCTCGGGGTCCTTGCCTGCAGCCTCAGCTTGAAGATGAAGTTCCATAACCTCGGCGTAGGATACTTTCTTGATTGCATCCGATTCCCCAGTAGCCCCCGATTCATCACATTTCACATTGTGTCCTGAAAGGAAAATTCCATCACAAGGGATAACTTCACCAGGTTCGAGATGGGCGATGTCGCCAACGACAACTTCCTGTATTCAATTTCAGGTGAGAAAAGTTGAAAGGAACACAAAATACGAATATATGCGCACGAACCTTGATATCAACCATTTTTTCGACGCCGTCGCGTGTGACCTTCACTCCGCGCTCTTCTTTACGTTCGTTGAGAGCCTTAAACTGGCGCTCCTTTTGCCAATCATTCAGAGATCCCACAACAACCTGGTTAGATGATTTTAAATGAGTCCTCAAGGTATGCAAACACCCAAACGATGGTACTTACAACAATTGCAATTGCAATCATGATGGCGACGCCTTCGACCCAATCGACGGGTGGCTCACCGGGATCGCGAGCTGTTCCAAAGTCCTGGAAGAAACCCAGTGCCAGAGAGATAACTGCGGCAACTGAAAGCAGGATCTAAAAACGATGTAAGAGCCTCGTCGAAAGAAAGAAAAAATAGGAAACGAAGCGCAACGCACCAAAACCTTGTCCTGCAAAGCGAGCCACATTAATTGGAGTAACGTCTTGCTGACGCGTGTGGGCAGAACATTCTCGCCAAAAACAAGCCGGCGGTCTTCCAGTGTCGCATTAAACGCGGCACTGTAGTCGGCGACAGTTGGAGGGGCGGGTTTACCTCCAGGTTCTGTTAGTGTGATTTCTGGCAGCTTCTCGCTGCCCGCAAAAGGTTCATGTGTCTTTTCCAACAGAGGAGCACGTGAAGCATCGTTATCTGCATTTGTTGACGCAGACGTAGAAGAGAGTCCATGATTTGCGTCGACACCCAGTCCCCGTAATAGAGTTTTCACGCCGCCGAGAGATGTGAGAAGAGGAAGGCTTTTGGGATCGAGTATATGCGCCAGTTGAAACGGTTTAAAATGAAAGGGGGCAGGGTCAATAGCATCATCCTGCGAGAGCTCCAGTTCATGAGCCGTCTTGGTGGGCTCGCCATCGTCGGCGTCGTCTCCCTTCTTGCCTTTCTTCTTCTTTCCATCTTTCTCTTTCTCCTTCTCGTTTTCCGTCTCCTTCCCCTGCTTCTCACTCGTAGTAGTCGCGTCGAGCGCTGTGATCTGAGGACTGGCAGGCGAATGATAGTCAACATGTGTCAAAGAACTCCTGGTTGATGCAACATGCCGGAGTTCAGCAGACTCTACGTCCGTGAGGGAAGTGGTGTCGCTGCCCTTGCGGTGATGACTATTGGGACTCAAGAGATTGAGCGAAGTGAGACCTGACGACTGTTCGGGGTTGTTCTGTCGTAGGTGTAGCGTGGTGGGATACTGGACGGAATGGTTGGAGAGGGTGGGGGATGGGGGTGCAGAGCTGTAGTCTGATGGCGTGGGGGATGAAGAACCATACGTCCTATAGGTCGTTGGCGACAAGAAAGCCCCAGAGTGTAGGGAGGGCACGACGTCGGCGGGATGGGGTGGGTCGATGGTTATGTTGATGGAAGGGATACTGTGGCCATCATCCGAGGAAGCCATAATGCGAGTAGAAAACTCTGGCGACGTAGATGGCGTGGAAAGCAAAGCAGGATGTGGGACACCCGTTCAAATAGTGCCGCCAAGCCAGCAGTGTGTCACGGTCGTATAGTACGAGGCTGTGCGTGCCAGAATTAGTTCTGCAACACCACAGATCCCAGATTAAGCGAACAGCTGGTTCGCTTGCCCAGCCACCTAAATTCCTGGCCGCTGTCTGCACTGCTCAGATGTAGGCGCAGTGCTATCCCGACGCTGTGAAGGCGGGCTGTGGACAGTGGACACATTGTTCAACTCGGACTTGTCAATGACTAATTCGGCAACCCCGTTTCGAGAATCCGTCTGAATCAACACGTGAGTCTGTTTACGCTTGCACTCTTGTCCACTTGGCTCCATATTTACGCTTCCCTACGCTTCCACCCATCTATTCCACAACGACAGCGGCATCGTCATTTCATTGTCTACCAATACAATCATCGTCATAGGGTACATATCGATGAAAGCTTAGGATCGCATTCATCTGGCTCCGGGCCGCAGTCTACGCAAACGCAGCATATTATTATCTAGGCTAGATAATGAAAACCCTGCAGGCGATGTAAAGTGATCTGGGGCCTTCATCCTTCTCCACCCCCAGTCCGATCAGGTCTGCCTGTTATACCAAATTATGCTGGCGCCGAGGGCACATCATCTAGGCGGACCCGCGGTTCGGATTTATGTCACCTCAGGCTTCAGCGCCGACTGAAGTATGCTTTCTTCAGTCTGCTCAACTTGCTCGGCCGCCTAGATGCATATCTCAAAACACATGCCTCATTCCGTCAATCATGTATAATTCGACAACTACACGCCGATGCAGCACAAAATCCTGGACCAAACGCGCTTCTACTTCGTTCCCTGAACTGAAACGACCTTCAACCTTACCCTTAGAGTGCCACTAGCTATATTAAATACGCATGCCCTCGAACTGCTCTTGATCCGTGAGCACGACTTGTGGGATTCGCAATTTCCCTCTTCGCGGATACCTCCTTTATCCGATTCCACCGCCATTTCATGATCCAAAAAACCAAATAGAGCAGTAATGCATAGTGCATCTCACTGCGTACCTTTGCTCTGAACCATTTCACAATTTCCGAATCAAGAAGGAGGTACAACCGTATTCAAGATCTAGTCGAGCGGCTTGATTCATTTTTCGCAAGCCACAAATACCCCACAGCCAACACGCCAAACACCATGTGTATGCAGGTATCTATCTTCCACTTGCACGCATTCCCATATTCAGCCTTACATACGCTTATAGGTAGATCCGTGTGCATAATTTGTCGGCAGACAATTTTACTTCTGGAAGTCGAAGATATTGAAGAAGCGCTAAAATTTACCATGCGAGGCTGTGCAGACACGCACTCAGTCATCTCTGCCGCGCCTGTCTAAATTTCCCCACCGTTCCAATCTGCTGACGCAAATGCCTGGCAAACGCGGCCAAGGTCAGGCCAAGGTCGTCTCGGCATACATCCGCAGCCCGACGACCATTCAGCGGAGGAGTAAGTGCATAAAAAAGCTTGTTACATAGCCCGACGCACAGTTTTCCGGTCCAAGTTAATGGACACAGAACCCAAGCCCGGCAATGGTCTGAGACCTATAAATTTATTAGCCCTCTCCGTATCTCAGAGCTTCACTGCCTCCCTCGCGCTGCGTATGTTTTCCAAAGTATCCCCATGCTCAGAGCTTTATATGTATATCTCCATTTTAGGGGTATGTATTCTTGTCATATTTGGGCTAGCAAAAGCGCGTATGTATTAGCCTTCTGTTGTGGACATACTCGCTCCAACATTGCTTTGCTTCTCGTGAAGATTTTGAATACTTATCTGTATGTCCAGCTTATTTAAAACGTCGTCCAGCCTACGTCCAGGTGTATCTCGGCCACTCGTTTTTTTTGGGAAGCCAGGTCACCTCGAGACCTGGTGCAGTGTTCCAGCGTCCTAAGGCGCTATTTTGACCATTCATATCTTTCGAGCGTTTGCCCGGGTTTGACTTCAAATTTTGCTTTATTATCATATTCCGTTGTTAATCACTTCATAGCTAAGTAACTTTCATTAATCCGATTTCTGTTGTTATGTTAATGATCCCACAGAGATATGCACATCTACATGCGGTGGTTGTTCAGCTTTGTTCAGTGCAGGTTCAGTGCCATTGAGGCGCCCAATTATATTTACCATGGCAAATCAATTCAAATACATATGAAAACGATATTTCTCGTGTTCAGAACACCTCCAATACATTGAGATATCAGTATGACGATGTCCTTCAAATGGTTACGCATTTATGACGCCTCCATCGCTTCATGCCAACAGCCAGGGCGTACAAGTTTGGCCAGTGACCTCATAGTTGCTAGGCGTCTAAAAATACAGGTACGATTATTCCCCAGATCGTATTAACTTATTGCGCCATGACTTCCAGTGGTGGGTTGGCGTAATGGCAACGCGTTAGTTTCCGGTTAAATAACCAGCTAAAGATTCTGGGTTCGAGTCCCAGGCCCGTCGTTTTTGATAAATTTGCTTGTAGTACTTCGTCAATTCTACATTGAACTTGTTCTTTTCTTCTTTTTGCGGTATTTATGTATGCAATTTTGCATCTGAATCGGAACTTGACAAATTCAATTGCAGTGCTTCTTGTCCTGTAACTACCGAACATCGCAGACATATTCAATTGAACGATTATAGGTCCTGATAGATAAGATTTGGAAGCTAAAATTCCGGATTCCGAGACTTGTGGCTTTTACAGGACAGCCGCCACCGGTAGCAAGCTTGATGTGGCGGCTTTTGGCAGTTTGTTATAGACAGTTTACTTGGAGCCCGGGCTGGAAACGGACAATGGAATTCTGAACGTGCGCAGTAATTTTAAACATGCACACTGCCTTTACTACTTACTATGTAGATCTGATAAAGTCCTGACGTGTGCATATGACAGGATGCGGGGTAGTCGGCGGCATTCCTCCCGTTGATTATTCTCACTTGATTAAGTAGTGTAGAGAACAGACTAAAGATGTGAGCCACCGGGAAGTCGGGAAATGCCCAATTAAGGTGGTTTGAAAGTCAAATATACCATAGTTTAGCTTAGTGGTGTATGCGTCTAGGCATCTAGAGGTTTGAAATTATATCTTGCCAATCGCTGGTGGATGAGGGTTGGGACTAATTGACGCGGGCCGGGCGCTTGAGTATAATATCTCGTGCGAACTTGAGCGCGCCACAAGCGCTCAATCGACCAGAGATGGACCGGTTCAATGTAAGCCGCTTCGTGAAGGAATGCAACACGACTCGAATGATCCTTGAGGATACTAAGATTGACATTTGGAGAGCTGGTATCCATCCACATAGACCTGGACTAATCTTTAGATGTATGTGCTATCTGATAGTAGATAATACAATCAGATATCGTTTGATGCATTTACGGGGCACTAATGTTTGAGTACTGATTTTTTATTTAAAATTTTTCAAGTGATCACCTGTAATTCTCTAGGTGGGCGGAATAAACAGACCATTTCTCTTCCCACCCTGGATACAGAAAATGTTTTGAGTTGATGGTGCTCAATCCCCTGAACCATTTTCTCCTTTCTTACGGCTTCTCATCGGATTGTTGTCCGTGTTCTGCAAGCAAAATGCTTCCAAGAACAGTGCGATATACGATCTCAAGATTGGTTTTTTTTGAAACCAAGTACCTCCTGTGAGTCAACGGACCTATTTTCGCGGGCATGAGAAAGTTCTTCCCCGTAGCCGTTGGCTTGGATAGTTTGTACAGCCTCTAGAGCGGCTTCGCGCATGGTGTGAGCCCTATATGCGTCTGAGGAGCTACAGGATCATATCAGAGAGTCATTGATACGGAGTTTCAACCTTGAAGCTAAGCTTTATTAGCGCAAGTTCCAGTTGCATAGGTGTCAAATCGATAGAATAATTGCACTTTGAGGATCGCCTTCGACTCCCTGCAACTTTCGGCAAATCCTTCAGGAGAATACTGATGATAAGTATACGGAACATGCGTATACTTTCCTGTAAAAACACTCAGGGCATTTCAGAGTATTCCCCAAAGTCATCTTAGTACTCCTGGTACTTCGATGGGAGTTCTACTTTCAAATAAAATAATAGGTATGTAGAACTATGATATTTCTCATTTATGCAGTTTCCTTAGGTGAGCCATCCGAGTCATGCATCTCATTGGATAGCGCTCATGCATACTACCTACGCGTTAATGGATCAATGTCTCGTAACCCATGCTTGAATAAGTGGACCTCGCATATTCTATCCTGCCATCGAAGCCTCCAAAAGCAGTCGTGTGCGCGCTTGCGAAACAATGGAACTGCTGTTTCACGAGGCTTGCGGTTTCGTCAAAGCTGCAGCCCAACCTTGTGGTCTTGGCAGCTATCTAGCGTTTAACAGACATCTCTAGAAGCACGAAACCTAATTGCAAACGTGTTGCCCACGCTGGCTTATGGCTAACGGACTAGCTTGGTATTCCGACTATTGTGAGCCAAGATATATAATTGTGCTTAAGAGACTTGGGGTGGACATTGTCAAGATACCATGCATCCAGACAGAAAGTTTCCATGAAACTGATAAGCTTATGAATCTTGGGCTCAAATTTCAAGTCAATAGGTACCTCAATCATTTACCGCGAAGAAGGTACCTTTTGGAAGTCCCAACATACTTTCTCGGCATAGTACCTGCTGATATTTTTACAGCCTGACAGCGAGGCTGTGTCTGCCTTGTGTCTTCTCATAAGTACCATTGTGCACGAGGCTCTTTCCAAACGGACCAACAAACCCGTCTTCCGAACCCTCATAATCTAGCACGAAAAGCTCTCAGTTAGAGTGCAACGAAGATGGACTGACTGTATTTTGTTTTATTCGTACCCGCGGCTGTAATGCGCAGATATATGTCATTCTTTATCGGGCAAACTCAATGCCAAAATGGGACTCCAGGTATTGCCGGCTTGCCCGATGCCGCATTTTCAGCTGCCTGCATGATCAGCAGACCGATTATTTTACTGCGCCTACGGCACCAAACGAAAAACAGTAAGACAACATTCGCATAGCTCTAGCGTTGACGGAATAAAGTGGGGTTACATTGGCAGCTATTGATTTGATTCGGCCGATAGGGTCTGAACACACCAATTCTTACAGGAACTGATGGGGTAGAGGCATATGTATCTATCGTAATTATAAATGGTCTACTACGAAAGTGGATGGCGCTACGTACCGGAGACCGGGTTATAATGGAAGGCTGGAATATGGCTATCGCAATCTTTGCGCGAGCAGTACGTTGAAATGTTCATGAGAAAACAAACATATCCACCAGACATCCGTGAACATGGTGGAATATATTGTGAATGACCAATAACGACTAGAGAAAGAGCAAACATGTCATGACAAAAACGGTCCCATTCGTACTCTCTAAAAGGGAACGAGCATAGCGGAGAATAGAGTAAGATAATTCTAGAAAAAATAAGTGATTTCTAAACGCGTATAATGACAACTTTCCTTTTGCGCTAGTTTTCGAGTTGCCTTCATTTTGGACCGCCTACTTCTACGGGAAAGCTGGAAGAGTAAGACGCTCTTACAGGATATTATAATGTTGGTGGCACTGGCTCTTTGACAATCAGGTTTCCATAGGACGCCTCGTCCTGAGCCTTGACATGAAGCTCCGCCTGCCCCTCCTTTCCTATATCCTCTGGTTCGATCTTGCTCATCTCCTTGATGAAGCTGCTTCCCCAAAAGGCAGCACTGTACTTGTTCACGTATTTGAATAGCTTGCGTTGATTCTCGGCTCGAGTCGTAGCGTCCATCGTGACAGCCTCGTGGATCGCGTCTGCGACCTCTTGAGAGTCCCATGGGTTGACAACGATCGATCCGTTGAGACTTTGAGCAGCGCCGGCGAATTCGGAAATAATGAGAGCACCTTGGCGCGCTTGTTGGCACGCAATGTATTCATATGATACCTGCATTTCTTCATGAGCACGCCATTTTACAGAGGTAAAATTAGAGACTGCGTACGAGGTTCATTCCGTCTCGTGTACTTGACACAAGACATACATCACTAACAGCGTAAAGCGCGCACAGTTCGTCAAACGCGAGGCTCTTGTGCATGAAATGGATGGGCATGAATTCGACAGTACCAAAACGGCCGTTGATACGGCCAACGAGTTCGTTCACCGTTGACCGCAGGTTCTGGTATTCTTCGACATCTTGCCGTGAGGGGACAGCGAGTTGCACGAGTACAACCTTAAAAAATTAGCCGAAATCACACGAACAGGACTTTGAAAACACACCTTTCCAATCCATTCGGGATGCTGCGTAAGGAATAACTCGAGCGCATGTAGCTTCTGGGGAACACCCTTGATGTAATCGAGACGATCAACGCCAACAATAACTTTCACTCCGCCAAAACGCTGCTCTAATTGCTTCACACGGTCGACGACGGATTGCTTTTTCAGGTTCTATAACCAAGTGAGTGAAAATAATGAAGAACGTCATGAATCCACACTTACGTCGATAAAACTGTTGGGCTCAATTCCAATAGGGAAAGTACCCACATGAGCAAGCCGGCCCTCGAATTCGACACCGTTAGGCATCGTAGGAAGGCCGAGAATTCGGGTACATGATGACAGGAAATGACGCGCATAGTCATACGTATGGAACCCAATGAGGTCACAGTAGAGCACGCCAAGAAGAATCTCGCGGCGCACAGGCAGGATTCTTCACCGCGTCAGGGAATGTCTGAGACATCAAACGATAGCAGCGTACCTGTAGATTTCGCTACTGGGGAAGGGTGTGTGGAGGAAGTAGCCAATCTTCACGCCAGGCGTGGGAGGTTGGGTCGAGGAAAAAGCGGTGACGTCAATGCCTTCAGTGATCTTGGTCAACTCCTCGCTGGTGAACGTCCCAACGTTTTTGCGACCGTCGATCATTCCGCGGAGCAGCATCGGGAGGAGCATAAGATGGTAGTCCTGCACCCAGACCATGGCGCCGGGGGTGATCTGCTGGCGAACGACCTCGGCGAATTGCATGTTGGCCTGGCGGTAGGCGAGCCAGTTCTCCTCGTCGAAGTTCATCTCGCCAGGGTGGTAGTGGAATAGTGGCCAGAGGATAGAGTTCGAAAAACCGTTGTAATGCCGGTCGGCGACATCATCGTCGAGATAGACGGCCTGACACGAGTACTCCTCCATGAGGCGCTTATCGACAAGAGGGCGATCTTTGGGCGGAATGAAGAAGCCGGGCCAGCCGATCCAGGTGAAGTTCAGAGACTTTTTGAAGCCAGAGAGGGCAGAGACGAGCCCGCCAGAGGACATTTTGAAGTGGTACTCGCCATTGGCATCCTTGTTGATGGTGATGGGGAGGCGGTTGGAGACGACGATGAGATGGCCACCCTTTCCGAAATCCATGTTGTTCTGGTCTTCTGGGATCGATGCGGAAGCCATGGTAGTCTGCAATATATATCGCTTTTAGGATGACAGTTCAGTCAAGAGAGGCCAAAAGTGAGCGGGGAACGCCAGATCGGGAAAGATAATCGGATCGCGACGGTAAACGTTTGATGGTCAAGAAGTAGAGTCGACGCTGCTTGGTCGGAAAAAACCATGAGGGCATGTTTGGCCAGCGATTATCTCCGTCATAGCCAGTGTCATCGTCACCTTAATCACAGTTGAATCACTTCCTGTTTCGCCCGTTCCCGACGTTGTTCCCCAAAAAAGTCACACGTAGGTTCGGAGCAGCAGAAGATATTTATTTTAGCGCTACATAGGACGACTACACAACACGTATATACCGCGGCGGATCTTCGGGACAACGCATTTAATCGAACAGTCCGAAGCCCTGCGTTACGAACGTGCTTTAATAAAGTCTCCTCTGATGTTGTTTGCATGAAGCTCACCATGTCGTCGTCGGACTCCTCCTTCTCCTCCTCCTTCTCCTCGGCAGGGGCAGCAGCAGCGGGGGCAGCAGCAGCCTCGGCAACGGGAGCGGCAACAGCGAATGCGTCGGGGTTGGCAAGATATTCCTTGATCTGTTGAAAAAAGCGTTAGCGCTGAGATATAAGGAATAAAGGAAGGCGGCAGTGAATCATGTCAAATGTTATATTTCCGCAGTGCATCCTTGAGATGCTCAGAATTTTCAGTGTGTATATAGGTATAATCATATTGCTGCCAAATCCTTCCGATATCAAGAAGACTCACCTTCTCGGACGCCTCGAAAGTGTAGTCGGTGGCAAGGGAGATAGCAAGGACGTTCTTGTATGCGTTGACAAGAGTGTGGGATACCGAGACAATGGTGGGGTAGTTGAGAGCCAAAGAGAGGGCGGCGATGGTCTTGATACCCGACAAGAAGCGGTCAACAAGCTCTTGCTCATCGATGTCAAGAACATCGGGCGAGAAGATGTTTCCCCTGTCGTAGATTTGGAAAACGGTCATACCGTAGGTGAATGGGGAGATGTTAAGCATGTTGAGGAGAGTAGCCTCGGAGCTTCCGACACGGGTACCGGCAGTGACGACCTTGACATCGGACACGATTTCAATGGTACCACGGGCGATCTTGGTGGGGATACCAAGAGCCTGGAAGAAGGAGGTCTTTCCGGGCTCCATACCAGTGTTGCAAGCAGGGACGGTGACATCCTTGGGGGCGAAGGCACCAGCACGAGCAGGAGCGGCAACCTTGTTGGCAACAATGATCTCGCGAACTTCCTTGAGATCATCAGCAGTGAAGACGAATCCAATGTTGCCCTTGACGAATGGCAGGAGACGCTCGTACTGGGGGTTGTCGGCGAGGATGGTGCGGAGAGCACGGCGAACCATGGTGTTCTTGCCCATCAACACAACACCCTTGCCACGGAGAGCGACACGGATCTGATGCATCTGGTTGGAGCCGACATTGTCGACGTTGACCAGGAAGATGGAGGCTGGTTTGTGTATCAATATCTAAAGCATGGATTGGAATATAAATTACTCACGATATTTGGCGAGGAGCTCCTTTAGCTTCTCGAAGTAGAGAGCTTTATCAGCACGGCTAGCACCCATTTTGAATTGTAGTTATCTGGCAAAGGTTGGTCAGAGACCGACCTATGTGAATTTCCAAGATGCAGAACATACAAGTTTGTCGTAAGTGTTAACGAGTGCCTCCCAATTGACCTCTGCGCCTGGAAGCCAGTAAATAATGACATTTAGGATATACAGCATCTTCGACGAGCCGAGGGACGTACCTGGTAGTGCCAATGGATTTTTCAAGGCAACAAGTTGAGCGTGTGTGACGACGAGCTTGATCTCGAAACTTGTGTGGATGAGAAAAATAAGGTTTAGATTTGGGATTGAACCTCCGCCACGGCCTTGTCCGACACCTCTAATCGCCTCAAGCTCAAGCTCAACCCAATCAATTCCCCACCTTCCTCTCACCAAAATCGCCGAATCCGTCCCTTTAACTTCATCTTCTACATGTTCTAAACATTTTGGAAAACCAGATGAGACTTTGGCTTTTTGGCTTCGCACAACATCGAAGCTCTGACGACTAGAAGCTCCTCACACATAATCAGTGCCACTCTCTGTGCCGGGAGAAATTTCGGTACTGAGGATGCTCTGAAAACCCATCAATTGAAGTATACAAACTCTCTGTTGCTCGCTATGTCTCGCAGGAAATAATATCACGCGCATATACACACCCTGATGGGTCAACTTCTCGACCTAGCCCTCAAGCTTTGCTGCAGTGGTTGTCAGCGATCAACTTGCAAACCAATGGACTCGGTTCGTGTCGCAACTCTAAGGGGTGCGTCCTTCCAGGAAAGAAATAACAAAAAAAAATCGCTTTCGATACGGACATTGAATTCCTGGACCTATCAGAAAGATGGATTGTCAATTTTATAAACATGTTTCTGACATCTTTTGGAGGACTTGAAATCGATCACAATTTTTGATTCCGGCGTTATAGATCTCTTCAAAGGAAATACATTAGTGATTGAATTCCGCACGAAAGCTATCTCGTCCCAGGGCATTGGCGTTGAGCACAGGGTATATGTTTTGCTTACCCGCACATATCAAAGCGGTTAGCTATTCTGGTCATTTCTTCTCATATTTCGTGGCCGATTTTCAAGGTGGCCGATTTGTTCGCTGAGGCACACTATGCCTGCAATTACGGCCAAGACAGTCACCACAAGCCATGCCCATTTAATATTCAGCAACAAGACAAACTACATACAGGCCGCTTTTGATTCGATATCGAAAAGAAGTCCTATCAGCTCTCACTTTTGCGAGAAATATAGTTTACAATATAAATACAGGCAGACCCCGCTAATCCCAGGCCGCTTTAATGACATCCGCAGCGCGTTCCGATATAATATACACCGCTGCCTGGGTATGCGCACATGGAATGAATGGCTACGATATGAATTATGTCAAAATCTTCGTTCACGTAGAGACAATCTATTCTCACCATGATTGATGCGTCTACCACGCGAAGTCCTGAAGCTTCCTTTAGCAGCAAATCGGGATTGACGACACCCCAATGTGCCCCTTTCTTCGACATAGCAGCAGTTCCTACCGGATGGGCACCGGAGCTCGTACTATTGATGATGAAATCATTCAAAAGTGCGTCGGTTGTTGCGTTTACAAGACCTCCAGACGGACCGACGAAAACGGCTTCCCATACTGGCGCTGAAAGGAAGCGACGGAAACCTTGTATCGCTTCTCGGGCGACAAAGAGGTCAAATTCCGATGCGAAATAGGCTGGATCGATTAGGGGTGCGTCAAAAGGATTGTTTGTCTGCAGTTTAACAGACCGCCTGCAGTTGAAAAGTAAGAAGCCGGCCTAAGAAATTAAAGAAGTCTGCAAACTCACGAGACACTGGGCTGACTATAGATGCTCCGGCACTAATTGAAGTAGCACTCCCCTATAGATAATAGGCAATGAATGTTAGCATTCACATCCCTGGTCGGGCTGTTGCAGAATATTTACTCCAAGTGCCAGTTCGTAATGGGCTGAATTGGGTCCAGAAGAAGGATCATCGAATTGCTGGAAAATAGGCGAATTTTCCGGAAGACGGACCCAGGCGATATGATCCAGCCTACCGAGCCAAACATCAGGGCCTGTTTTATTAGTATTCCAAAGCTCTAATGCCTTAGCCTGAAGTGTTGGATCGAAAAATATGCTATAGCCATGATGAGTTGGTAAACAAAGATCGATAGGCAACAAGCTCACTTGGCAAATGGATCAACGTCGTTGGGTATGTTCAATGTAAATGTAGGTGAAAAGTTTGGATGCTCTGTAAGATTCTTTCCGACACTAGGAAGATCTAACACAGATGAATGCCAAGCGCAGCCAGCTCCGTTTTCACCAATTCCAGAGTGAAGAAGGATATATGGTGTGCCCACGGATCCAGCTGAGAGAATGACTTCCTTGGATGCCGTCAGGGTTACCCTAGGACTTGTGTACCTGTTGCATATGTATCAAAATGTTATCCGCTGAAGGGTGCAGAGCGTACTATTTCCCGATGTTAATTCAACCGTTCGCAAAGTAAGCTTACTTGACCCAGGTGTCTGCAATATCCTTGTGACTAGAGTTTCCACAAGAATAACAGGTTTGGCGAGCTTGGAATTGAGGAGCTAAATAAGTCACAGCTGCACTGCTCCGCGATCCATGGCCATTAGTAGCCTGGAGCCATCCTGAAGATAGATTTGAGTACTGTTAACCAAAGCCCCGGTGTCCAATGACAAAAGAGAGTATACTGACCTACGCCCAATGGACTTCCAGAATTCATATCCAGGTTGAAAGCAAAATCGCCACCCAGTTGATCCGCAGCTGTAACAATTCTGGAGTCAAGTGGAGGGTTTCGAAAACCTGACAAAGTCGTCTCGATAAATCCATCGAATCCATGGACCAGCGGGTTGAATTCTCCAGTAGTGTTATGCCCATCAGCCGGAGCGGTCCATTTTTCGTGCTATAATTATCGACGCCAAGAAGGATTAGCCTCGCGTGGTCAAAACTTCCCATGTCAGTAAGTACAGTACCACTTGCGAACGTAAGGTTGGAGATTGGCCCATGACCAACTGGGTTCCCCAGTCACCGTGGCGAATCGATCAAAATCGGAGGAAGAACCGCGTGTGTAAAACATGCCATCTTCGCATTTTGAGTGATAGATCTGAGACGCTGAGAGGGAGGTGACTTACTGACTGAACTACTCCCTCCTAAAATATGCCCTCTTTCAAAAGGGATTACGCGTCCGTTAAGACCTACTTGAGGGGTAGTGGTAAAATTCCAGTCGAACGGACTATTCCCTAGACCAAACGCGAGCCCAGGGACTATGGAGTCAAGTACTCCTTCATTGCTAAATTGTAAAGTGTCAACTGTTGGCCACTTGAGATAAGAGAGGTGCTTTATAGCTCACGATGGTCCTGCTTCGATCACAAGCACTTTATTGCTCGAGATCTCTGTTAACCTGTTAGCTAACACCGAACCAGCTGTACCACCTATAAACCAAACAGAAAATGAGCATTTAGCATAGGAAGACAAATTTAATAGAGACAAAGCTATGTACCTCCAACGATAATGAAGTCAAACGCAATGTTAGGAAGATCAGCGACATTAGTGAATAATGCGCTGAGAGCGCCTGAAGTCAGCGAGAGGAGAAAAAATGTACGAAGCATTTCGCCCATAAGAATTCCTTGAGCAAGGTCAAGTTATATATGAAATCTGAGCCGGCCAGCGGCCTTGTTCACGCATATAATGTTTCCCAATTCGTTGCGATAAATTTACAGTTCGCCCTTATGTGGGTGAATCAATCGGGAAGGAGATATCGGAGGATTGGTGGAAAGAAAGGGCTTGTGACGGGAGCACACAAACGGTGTGTCAAGCGTAATGTGTCTGTTCTTCTTCTGACAGCATATTTTGAAGAAGTGCCTGTTCACGTACCTGAGAAAGGACATATTCGATCCCATGAAACGGCGAAGAAAACTCGTCATGGTGACTTTTACTGGCTGAAAGGATCATTTGTCAGAAAACATCAAGAACATCGTAACGGGCAACCACAACTCGCCTGTCAACTATAGCTATGCCATCAGATTGCTGGTCATCTGATAGGCATACTTTTTGGACTTATTTTCGATAGAGTTCTCGCGATACCGCTCCACAGGCACTGACAGTGGCACAAAGGTGTGTGTGTTGTGTGTCTGACCAATTGCGATGCGAAAGCACACATAACAAGCGAGGTTGAGTCCATTTTTAATCAGTTGCCGGGATTCTCATCATCTGTTGTTGATTTTTATCGGAAAAAAGTTGTGGACTTGTGGTTGCGGTTCGTTCAAGTTTCCATTGGCGGAGACGGGTCGGAAACGGCCAAGGTGCATGGGTACAGAGTGTGCCCAATTGATTGTGCCCATGCCATGTGTGTGACGGAGATCAAATGGCCCTGAGCGCTTCTTGCCTGATGCTACCCGGGCCGGGACGTTAACGCTCAGAAGACTAAGTGTACGAGAAACAATTGAAGACACTTGAAGACATCGTTCAGCCATCACATGTGTTCATTGTTCGGTACCACATAAATGGAGCGAGCATCGAGTGTTGTGTAGCTACGTAAAGGTATAAATATGCAATGATTAAATAAACTATTATACAGGAAACTCTGAACGAAATTGGACATGACCTTAGGGACATGAAAAGGCTTGAAAAGTAGGGCGGAATGCCACGCTCGCCGGAAAATCAATCTTTCCGAGCAATGACTTCGCCGTGCTCGTTATGCGTCGCATCCCAGTCCGCAAGCTCAGCATTGGGCACTTTGACAAGACGTGTCGCCTGGGCGCCATCCGGTAATTTCTCGAGGAATTGGCGGATGGTGTAGTTACCCCACTTGGGTAGGAGAAGAACGACGAAGACGTAGGCGAGTCCTGAGACGGCCAAGCTGCAATCGCCGCGTTCCTTAATTAGTTATGTGCGATCGTCGGCAAAGTGAGAGGTTACTTACATTCCTAGTCCAACAATGCAATATGTAGCATAGAAGAAACTGACATCGCCGGCGTAGATACCGCTGGTAGGTGGTACCCAAGGAAGGACCAGCAAGTAGACGTTAACTGCGAGGGCAAACACCAGCACCACATTCCATGCTCTAAATTCTGTCTTCGGTGCGCCAATGCTCTGACGACGTCGGCGTACCCAGAAAAGCCCTATAGTCATCAAAAGCTGAAGACATTCGCCGGATATGATTGGAGATCAACAACTGAAAGGCGATGTAGTCAAATATTTTGAAAAAGGGGTACAGAACGCACTGAAGTTGAAGGCGTCACCGGCCGGGGGTGCAATGATGACGATAACGGTCAAGATCCACTTGAGAAGATATGGACCTAAAGGCGTGTTGAATGGCCACGTCGACGCCCAGAATCTTGGATATGGGAGAACACCCTGTCTAAATTGAGAGAGGAATAAGTTCTGAGAAAGCCAACTAAGGTTAGTCACATTAACAATCCCACCTTCCGCATTCCCGAATAATTCTGGAGGAGCCAATGATAACGGCCAACATGTTTCCAAAGCTGCTGACAGCGACAAGGACGCTGAGCGCAGTAACTGCCTTACTGTTGCCAAAGACGGCTGTGAAAAACAGGCTCGCAGTCAACTGATTTGATGTCCTGATGGATTCTTTTGGAATGGCTGCAAATACGCGATGTTGGCGAAGAAGTAGAGGATGAAGACAATCGTCAGCGAGAGGGGCGCGTATCGCTTCATTGTCTTTATAGGATTCTACACTGGGTGTTAATAATGTAGCGGTAAAATGTGATGTTCCCAGGACTACTCACTCGAACTTCGTTCAGCACATTGAAGGCGTTCTTCATACATTTTCAGCAAGATAGAGAAAAAAGTCGAACTTCATACCTCGTATCCGGCATAAGCGAAATTGACTTTGACGAGAGCTGTGGCAGTCCATTTCCGTTGGAGGTTGTTCCAGCAAAAGAGTCCCTGAAGTTGGCATGCGGGTCTTTGACGCGGGTATTCCCCCTAGGACAACTAGCCCGGTGATAGCAATACTAAAACGTCGACCGAGCTCATTAGCGCCGAAGTCTCAGTGGAGATCAAATAAACTCACAAAATTAGAGTGAGGACTTTCACGAGACCAATTGCATTCGACAGCCGAATAGACCATCTGGTACTCGCGATACAGACTATAGCATATATGCTCACGAAATCTGGCTGATAAGTTGACCCAGCTTACTGATGACAATGCCTGTGAAAACACCAACAGCGACACCGCGGACGTTCCATGTCGTTTGTGGTGTTCCTGCTGCTACGAGGAGGTAGTTGGCAAGTACTGAACAAACAGATGTGTCAGTATATAATCAGGATTCTTCAACATATAGGGACAGTATGTTTACCAATGGCGTTACTGCTGCTGAATGACAGAAGAACAGACTGCACGGCGAAAACAGTAGGCAACAAGAATTTGGGTTTGGGGAAAGCCTAGCGTAATATGAGTGTCAGATACTGGTCAGCAGATGTCGTCAGACCGATTTCACCTTCTCCAGGTATGCGACTTCGGCACCGGAGCGATGGGGGAAGTAAGTTGCGTATTCAAGATAAACCGACAAGCTCGCTAGACAAAGAATACCAACAACGTCAGAGCCCAGACTCTTTGTGAAAAGGAGAGTGCACACCTGCAGCAAATATGTATCCAATGACCCAAAAAATTAGGCTCAGGCCGACAGAACCAACACCTTTCAGAATGGCTCCAGCTACGAACCTTATCTCAGAATTTGTTGTCTAGAAGCGAAGGGTGTATTGCTACTTACGAGTTGTAAACACTACCGTTCCAATCATTTTGCTGACGTTCTAACGGAAATTGCAACAATACATTAGCCATTGATTTCGTATTTTCAGTTGTAAACGACCCACCAAAAATACGACAGCAACCCAGTCGACATGGTAGCCCAATGGACTGATTTTTTCAATCGGCGCACCATTAGTCACGGCGGCGTCTTCAAAGTGAAGGTCATCTTCAGAAGCCGACTCGACGACATAGGACCCCTTCTCGTTTCTGACCGTGCTGAGCTTTTCGTCTTCAGAGGACATGGCGCACCGAGTAGTAACCAAGCAGAGAAGCGCTGGATTTAAAACGACGAGAAGCTGCATCACGCCATATCTATGTAGAATGGTAGGACTGATGAGAATCCCAATTTCATGTCAAATCGTCATTTAATTTTCTCCAAGCCCAGTCCAGACAGATAACGAAGCGTTGAACCATGTGCTGAGTTTAAGCGATTGTGGTTGTAAGAATAGACCAATGAACTAACATAAGTAGCTTCAAGCTTTTCATCTTACATTTCAACGGAGACCTTAGCTTCGTTGGTCTTGCAAACAGAGGGGTTTACATCACCCGAAACAAAGAGAGCCGATGACGCTAGCAGAACAGTTGCAATGTTCATCGAGTTGTTCGTATTCTGTTGCAAACGATATCCCTGCATTTTGTGGCAAACCACCTCACCCTTGGACAGGTTGACGCCATCGCTGCAATCAGAAAGGGCGAGGTGGTGCTGATGTGCACATAAATGCAGGAACAAATCCAGAGGCCAAGAGTATTGCGCCACCTATTATCCCCTCTCTGAACATTGACCGAAGACGAGTGATTTTGGAAGATGCAAGGATGCAGTGTTGAATGCCACAGTTTTCAGTTGTCGGTGTTCCAAATTCAGCCAAGTATAAAAAGCAGCAGTTCTCTTGATGATTATACTGGGCTAAACTGGCATTGCCAGAACGAGAATTCCAAACGGATCAGAAGTGTTTGGAGCGAAGGAGCCTGTTCTGTGATGACGGGCACAAGTTGGGCACAAGAAGGGATTCCAAGTCGAGCTTCCCAATTTGGACACCTGCTGACAAAGCGACATAGTGCAAGAGGCGCGCGACTGGGCACTTGCCTGACTCTCTCATGACAGACGCCTCAGCCGTTCCTGAAGTGCCCTCTGCCAATGAAAGCAAAATAAGGTCTACCAAGGCAAGTAATATATTCTCTTGTATAACATTTAAGCCTAATTCCATCTTCTTTTATTCCAGCGCAAACTCGAGGATGCGTTCCAGGTATTGGACAACGCTGTGACTACCACCACACCCTCAGAGAGGCCCTCTCCCCCTAAACGTGCGAACACCATTCGCTCTCTCTATTCAACACTTGCAAAATATGGCATCAGGTCAGGCCCACGCCTGCGTAGGTCTATGTTCCCTGGAATACGAATTCAGCCCAATTACTGACATCAAGCACTGGAAAAGTGCCCAACCCGCCAAGGTCTCGCACACCAATAACACACCGCATCTGAGCGCCATTCTAGCCCGAGCCGCATCCAAAACCAAACACACGTTTTCTTTCAAGTTTCCTTCCCCAGCGCAGACGCCTGCTCCTCCTCTACCAGCAACGGCAGAATATCGACCGTCGTCACTGCCTTCCTTTCTAGCGCGTCTCGCGACCTACAAACTTACAACTTACGCCAACAAGCCACCCCCGATTGACGCTGTAGCTGCTTCAAAGTGCGGTTGGATTAACGATGGGAAAGACCGTTTGGTATGCGGGTTGTGCAACGCATCTTGGGTCGTTGCTGGTAGGGAAGGCATGACCGCGATGCTGGTGAGTAGCATCAACGCACACCACTATCAACGAACTGTAGACTTACAGAGGCTTCTTTTTGTAGCGAATGCTCTCGTTGAGAAGCAACGCGCGTCCCTTGTTGAGGCCCACAAGGATGGCTGTCCTTGGAAGACGCGTCAATGCGAAGGTGAATACTGCCAAATTTTGACCAGACAGCAATTGACGTGTCTTTAGATTCTATATACTGTATCCCATTGCAATCGCCCACAGCCATGATTAAAGACATAAGATCCAGAGCCTTGACCATGGATCCAGTGATCAAGGACATCCAAATCAAACACCCACTCGTCAGTCTACAAATCCTTTTATTCATGGATGCTTATTGACTTCTTCTCCATAGACGTCATCACAGATTAATTCTCTTCGAGAGATATTCTCATCATTCACACCACAACCCACCCTCGACACGTCTTCCGACTCAAGAATGGACGAAGATCACCCCTCCACCCCGCCACCGCCCCCGTCCGAACCTTCCGAGACCGCAATCCTCGCTGCACTATTTGGCTGGTCACTCGTCCCACCCGCAGCCCCCGAACCTCTCCGACGCGCCTCCACCACCCGCGCCCCCTCAAGAGCGCCATCAGTCCCCGCCAGTCCCGCGCTCTCCCGTGCCTCCTCCGTGTCCCGCTCCCACACGCCTCTACGAAAGCCACGGACTTCACCTTCGCTTACCATCTGTATTGACCCAGCTGAAGCCTGAAAATGTGCTCCTGCAGTGCGAGCTGTGCCAGCGCCGGCTGGGGCTGTGGGCGTTCAGCGCCCGGTCTCCCGCCGACGAGTCGACGGACACGCTGGACTCGTCGCATACCGCCGGCAGCGTCGACACCGCCGATTCAGCAGCAGCATCCACACCGCGCCGAAAAAAGCCCTTCCTCGGCGGACCTTTGATTTGCTGAAAGAGCACCGCTCGTACTGTCCATATGTCGTGCGTTCAACGGTGGTGCCTTCGCTGCCCGTACCGCCGACGGCAAGCGCGCCTGCCAAGTCAGGAGCTAGTGCAAACGGCCACACGAGGGCGGCGTCGAACTTGTCTCTGTCTCAATTCCATGGAAAGAATGGTAGCGGCACGATGCACCTGGGGCGGTCGAGGGCTGGAGGGCCGTTTTGATCGTGGTTCTGCGCTATGGGATGGCGCAGAAGCAGCGGATTGAGTATAGCTTTTTAGCTACTCGCAAAGAGACCGCGGCGGATGCGAATGAGGCAGGAGATGAGATGGAAGTTGATAGTGTGAAGGCGATGGTTGCTGGTGTGAAGACTCGCGGGGTATGTTCTTTCTGTTAACCCAGTTGTTACCAATGAACTAAATTGATTTGCAGGGAAAGGACCTCCTCAGATACGTTCGAGGTCTACTTGGCTGATTTTCAGAGAGGTTTTTCTTTTGGGCAAGGATATCTGTATTTTTTTTGTAGATTAATAGCTGTCATGAATATACTGCTTTGAGATTATTTTGGATCTCAAGATTCACATGCATATCCGTCTAACTCTGCCTCGTGTAAACTTCCTTGAGTTGGTTAAGAGCAATCTGCAAAGCCATATTATATCAGAAACACAAGAGTCAGAGGAATAACGAACATACCTCATAGTGTGGTACCAGCGGCGCAAGATCTTTCTCACTCAGTCTGATTCTCTTCACCCTCTCAAGATGATCTGCCTCCTTTAACATCTGCTTGAAATACCGTGCCTGGAGGACATTGCTCAAGCATCAGCAATCGTGGCGTGCATATAAGATAGCAGATAGCTAAGACAGCTGACGCACCTCCTGCTCTTCAACGAGCGTCCACGCATCACCGTCCCTGCCGGCACGGGCAGTGCGTCCCACTCGATGGACATACTTGCGCATATCGACAGGCACGTCGTAGCTGACGACATGGGATACATGGCTAATATCAATCCCGCGAGAGATGAGGTCAGAGCACACAAGTCTGATTAACAGATATTATTTAGTCAGCAGGCCATAATAGGGAGCGAGGAACGACCCACATATGAATTCTTTGGTTCTTGAACTGCTCCAGGATACTTTTTCGCTCTTGTACAGGTAGGTCACTTGAGTACGAGCGGACAACGATGGGTGCAAGACTGAGAGTTTTCGCTCTATCCGCTTCGAAGAAGTCGAACAAGCGAACAAGTCTCGTCGTCGATTCGGCAGACTTGGTGAAGACCAGGGCATTTGTCACACTGAACTGATGAACAAGATGGAAGAACACAAGCGGCTTTTGCGTGGACGCTGATACAATCATATGTTCCTGCGCAACGAGTAAGCGTAGCGGGAACAAAGTGTGGTCAGGGAATCAAAAAACCTTCAAAGTCGATGGCATCGAGAATTTCTCCATCACCACATCCAACACAGTTGAGTCTACAGATTCCTTTTCGCCCCGCCTTGGACGATGAATATTTCGGATCCTTCAATTCCAGCGCGCTAATTTTCCCGGATCACGCGTGAGGGTCGCAGAAAAGAGAAGCTTCTGGCAGGAAGACGATTTTTGCTCCAAAAGAAGGAAGGAGTAGGCGCCGATAGTCGATGAAGGAATGCTGGTGCGATGCCATCTGGAACCATAGTGCTCAGAGGATGTGATTTGAAGTGCCTATGACGTCGTCTCCATTACCGGTACACTCGTTCTGGAGAACTCTTAGGATGAGGTCGAGTTGCTGCTAACACTTGTGCGAGCCAATCCTGGAATGATTGTGCCAGAAGTCGTCGGCTTCGTCAATGACCTGTAATGTGAATGTATGTCAAACTTGGAAAAGCAAACAGACGGAGACACTGGGCGAACCAGAAAGCGAAGGTGCTGCAGAGAAAAATTGGTGTTCCCATATATGATCTATGAGCCTCCCTGGGGTACATATCAAGATATCAACTTTACTTGATCCACCAAGCAGGCTAGTAGAGCAGAGGTCAGGTTTGAGGAAGTCAAGAGCTGAAACAAAGCGTACTCAGATGTTTGGTCTTGAATTAACTGAGATTGTTCATGAGCGAAAGAATGTTGCCCAGTAGCAGTACCAATCTGAAGAAGGTTAGGAAATTGTCACCAATTTATAAAATTGTTTGATACCTTCAATTTGGTTCCTTTGCTAAGCGTCTCTATTGTTTCCGCACCTGAGCGACGAGGTCTCTCGTTGGTAAAACGATCAAAGCGCGTAATCGAGTGACTATTCGTGAAGATAGTGTCTTTGAAACTTATGAGTCTTTAGAAAGAAAGAAAGGAGCGAATTCCCTACCTCAATTATCGGCAATACATAGGCCAAAGTTTTCCCACTACCGTTGGTGCAGAGACACATACATCACGAGGGGGGTTAAAAGGGAGATATAATCCTCTAGATTGTTCGTTTTCAGGGATGAGAAACGGTAAAAGGGCCGTTTGCACTATCAACTGTGTTAGAAGCGAGATATTTAACGTTGCTCGTGAACTCACCAGCAAATAGTTCTGTGATACCCAGATCTCGCAAGCGTTTCCTCATCCTTTCACTGAGCCTAGTCCCTCCATCATCCTTTTCGTTGGTATAGGTAATATAGTAGACGGGGAAACCAATTCCGCACTGATAAGTGCTTGATCCAAGCCTTGAAGGGCTAAGAGGGATTTGGATGGTGCATTAGGTAGCGCCGGAAGGGGGAAGGATGGTAAAGTTCCGCGTAATTCAGGACTGAGAGATCTTGCGGGAGGTATCAGAAGAGTTTCTTCGCCAATCATAGCTTCATCGTCTGAAGGAGGTTCCGCTTCAGTCAAGGTCCGTTTCTTTGAAGTTTTCTTGTGTTCTGAACTAGTAGCAATATTGCCTGTTGTCAGCGTCGAGACAGAGGCTTCGACTTCAACTTCCATAGCCTCTTCGTCATCTTTATCTTCATTTTGTTCCTCCCTGGTAGATTGTTTTGGCCGCAACTTTCTGCGTTCCTTCTTTTTCTTTAGGTATCGTTGCTTGGCCTTGGTCTTCTCCTAGTTTTCTGTGTAAGATTTATCTAGCATTGTAAATACATTTTGCGAAACAAATTGACGAACTTTTAAAGACTGTGTAGTCGTGGTCGTGGTCGTTGCTATTGTTTCCATGAATGAGAAGAAGGAAGAAGGTCAACGTAGGTCAACGTCTTGATCAATACTAAATGTGTTCAAGTGAAATTTGATCGCGTTCAATATGACATCAAGCGTGGCTGTGTAACCCCATAGACGGCGCGTCAAAACAGTGCAGGGGCGCTTGGGGGCGCAATCATGCTACAAATGCACACATCAAAAGGATTTGTTATGTTTTTATAACAGTGCGTGCATTTCTAGATACTCTAAGGACATGCACAGAAATGTAATCTATAAAATGATATGAAAGGATATGCTAGGTCCTCGCGACCTCAATTAGGCTAGCTCTAAAAATCAATTGGCATGACTTAAACCAGTCATATCTAAAGGTGTGCCACTAGCGCCAAGTTCTTCTGAAAGGATGTGTGGCACGTTCTTCGCAACGTGCTTATTGAATCGATTATACTTGGAGGAAGTCCTTTTCTGTTATATTGCTCTTTTCACATAACCCTCGGAAGAGACTGCCGGGGTTCGAGTACAAAGCGAGTGGCGCGTCAAATTCCTGTATTTCAACAGTAAGACATAATAGAGTTGCATGATACTTTGCTTCTACTGACCAGAACGTTCCCACTGTCGAGCACTAAAATGCGATCATATGAGAGGATAGTCCTGAGGCGATCTGCAGGACGTTAAGCTGGTCTCCTCTATTATCAATCCTTTATGACTTACGAGCGATGCAGATTAGGGTTCTGTTCTTGAATTCGGTCTGAATGGTTTGCTGTATCCGTTGGTCCGTTTCAAGGTCCACGGATGCTCTATATCCAGTTCAATAAATAGCTCGAGAACTCGAGCAGAGGATAACCAAACTCACGTAGCTTCATCCAAGATCACAACTCTTGTATCTCTCACCAAAGCACGCGCAAGACTGAGGAGTGATCGTTCACCGACGCTCAAATTCAAGCCATCCGATTCTATCACGGTATCGAGAGTGATTTTTGCTGACCCTCGCTGCTTGATGCTTCTCCTTGAGATGCCTCTTCGACAAGATACGACCGTCGCAGTGCATCCCACAAACGGGCGTCATCATACACAAAGAAAGGATCCAACGCCGTCCTTACGGTGCCTAGTCCAATTCGTGTTGATCAGCGTATGAACCTTGGAACATGACTGAAACATACCGCTGAAGATTGTGGGCTATGAAAAACAAAATGCGGACGTCAGAAGATAGAAGGATAGAACAGGCATGTTACGTACATCTTGGGGAATAATCGCAACCTTCGTGCGTAAATCTTTCAAACCAATCTTCGAAATATCAACACTAGATCATTTTGTTAGCTTCGTATCAGGACAGTTCAAACACGATTTACCCATCGATTGTAATCAAACCTCCATATTCAACAATTCGTAGAAGGGCCAGAGTTATGGACGACTTTCCAGCACCTGTCCTTCCGACAATTCCTATCTTTTCGCCCCCACGAATTGACAGGGATATTCCATGGAGAACATTAGGAAGTCCAGGTCGGTAGCATAATGTAAGATCTTTGAGATCAATAGCGCCTTTCGCAGGCCATTCAGGAGGTGGTTTCATTTCAGGAATTTCATGCGGTGCCTCTTGCTCCAAGAACTCCCTTTGGCTATAATGCACAACTAAAAAGACAGCTCAGACAAAATTCAGAATAAGGAAACAATTTTTGGAACTTACCCCGTTCCACAGAGTTCAAATAGTTCTATGATAGACATGTAAGAGGATATCCTTTGTGAATGCGATGGTTTCTAACTTACTTCGACTTCCGCAGTCTGCCTCGTAAGCATACCGCAGGCTTGCGTCAGCGAAGCTGTAGATTCTTTAGTTTGGATTTCGTTGACAAAAAATAAAAAAGCGACATACTTGTATAGGTGAGAATGAGTCCAACTTGAGCTGGTGTAATACCTGAAACTCCGCATATGGCAAACAATGCGACCTTCATCGGGTTAGTATAACGAGACAGTAAAAGATATCTAGACCTACGATGAATATTAATATTGCCCCGCAGAAGTCGAGTCGAATTGAAAGCCATCTAGATAACCATGGCCATTAGAAGAAAAGAAATAATTCGTTCGCCGGAAGTTACCTTTGGTTTGTAACGCTGAGGACTAGAGCACGATTTTCAAGGTCAATATAATAAGCATTTTCCTTGAGGAAGCGAGGAATTTCGCCATATGTTCGTAGCGTTGGTAGACCTGAAGAAAGTTGTCTAGTTTGTGTTCACAAATCAGAGGATTTGACTTACCAGTCAAAGATTCGGAGAGATGCGAATATAGCAATGACCGAAGCATTGAATCTAGTACGTAGAATGTAAACGTAAGGAATCGGTGCATGGAGACAATTCTCAAAGGCAAGTTCTGACGCACCTAAGCGTTTCACTTCTCTCGCGCTAGCACGATAGTAGGAAGCGAAATACTGATATCCAAAAAACACAAATACCACTACAATGACTATACTTTTTTCAGTACTTTAATGAGAGAAAAGAAATAATGGGCTTACTGAAATAATGTTCCACAACTGTTATAAGGATGACGGATCCAAGGACATTGGAAATGGTCAGGACAACTAGAGGATCAAATAAGAAACCATCGTTAATCACTACCAGTGCAGAAGCCACTAACGCATTCGCATTGAAACTGAGAGGTAGATCTGTCAGTGCAAGTTTGTATATCAGGCGATCGCGAGAAAGGAATGTACCTGGAAGCTGGTTGTCGATATCTGCATGGAAATCTTAGTTACCCGAAGTGTTCATGGATGAAATTTTGCCTCACTGTCTATGTCCTTTCCGAAGATTCCGATGATCCGACCCATTGGCTAGATGAAGAAAGATTAACAAGTGATATTACAATGCCAACAATATAAACACTCTTACCGTTGTATCAAAAAATGACATGGGGGCATGGAAAATATTGAAAACCGCGGCATGATGCAGGTGCGTTGAGACAAGATATGAAAAAATATCAGTCGCCCAGCCACTGTGGAAGTTGTCATGGATTAGTTCTTGGAATAATAGAAGGAGACGTACGCTGAAAAGGTAAACACAGCCTGCGCTATTCCCATTCCAGCATATAACGTTTGATAGAAAGAAAAAGGGCGATCGAAGGTACTGCTCGAGTTAATTCCAAAGCTCAATTATGCGAATAGCAGTCGAAAGCTCACTTTGCTTGCCACCAGACCAGAGTGTAAGAACTGGTGATTAAGCTTCCTTGCAATAACACGATGGCGAGAACAAGAAGCGGAGTAGTGTACCATCCTTTACCCGCATGGAAATAGGCCTTGTAAACTGACACATTATGAGCAGGGAGAGATAAAGAGGAACCAATACAACTACGTTACCATGTTTTGATATCGACCCGGTTGACCTATGCTCCTTTATGATCAGCTTTCCTTCCAACTTTCCTGTACCGGTAGCTGCCTGGCGACGACTGGTAGATGCCAAATTTTCCTTCAAGTCTTCTGTGATAATTGTATTTTGGTTGGATGGCTCAGGCTCCTCGGAAGTTCCGCCGCCACCGAACTCCTTGTCGAGTCTGGCGAATTCTCCATTTGCTTCTATAAGATGCTGAAAGGTTCCTTGCTCAGCTATGCGTCCATCGCGCAAGGTATAAATATAATCGCAATAGGAAAGGAAGTGCAAGGCGTGTGTGACAAATATGACAGTTTTGCCTTGATTGCGAAGTGACCCAACGATAGCGTCGTGGAATAATGATTTTCCAACATGAGCGTCCACTGCAAAATTTACCATGAATCTGTATCAGAGTATGAAGCAAATAATAGCAATAGACAGTATTTCACCTGCAGACAAGGGATCATCCATAATGACGATATCGGCATCGTAGTAGAGAGATCTGGCGACGTTTATCTATTAGGAAACGTATGCGTCAAAACAAAGCTAGAAAACCAGCAACAATGATAGGACCTACCCGCTGCTTTTGACCACCGCTTAGGTTGACACCTTTTTCTCCAATCTAATGCAGTCAGATCGAAAGTCGGGAAAAGAAAAGCTCGACGTACTTCGGTCAGGTCGCCATCTGGTAGTAATTCAAGATCATGGAGAAGGCAGGCAGTTTCAATCACACGCCAATATTTGCCTTCCTCAAAAGGTTGTCCAAATATGATGTTATCTCTCTTTGGAAAATAGAAATCAGATGCACTTCATAGCCCGTGTGATAATGAGCTTACCAGAGAAGAATTTTGAATCCATGCAGTTTGTGGACAGTAGGCCACACGTCCTCCAAAGCTTATAGATCCAGAAATCTTCCGCATTTCGCCGATCAAGCCCATGAGGAGGCTCGATTTACCGGATCCCACACGGCCAACTACAGCCACCAATGATCCCCGCTGGACATTCATGTCGATACCCTGAACTTTGAATGGTACAGCTGAGTTTCTGCCTACGTCACTGGATCGGCGTCGTTGCTTGATGCGCTCTCTTCCCATACAAAACTAGCATCTTGTACTTGGAGCGCCCATTTAAGCTCTTCATCAATATGTAGAGCATCGTCCGTCCGTAATTCGGCGTGGAAAATCCCTTGCAGGCGAGCCAACGCATTGCGAGCATCTGCGGTCGCGGACAACGCACGAGGAAGGAACATCATGGGCTGACGAAGAAGCTGAATTGAAGATGTAAGAAATAAGAAGGGCACATATGTTATCAAATCATGTCGTACCTGGAACAAGCTCAAAGACGAGAAAATAATCGCAACGTCAAACCCAGCAACGACGTGTGTGTATGTCACGAACGCGAGTGTAGCAGCAAGAACTGGAAGCGAGAAGGCCGCTGCGACACTGTTTCGTTAAAAGTAAGACCTCTTTTCCTATTCTAAAAGTCCAA
This sequence comes from Pholiota molesta, assembly GCA_014925825.1. NCBI lineage: Eukaryota > Fungi > Basidiomycota > Agaricomycetes > Agaricales > Strophariaceae > Pholiota > Pholiota molesta. The sequence continues at coordinate 205,241 of JACGCK010000053.1, read as the reverse complement.
GGGAACCCACTTTGCGGATTGAGACCAAAGGATGTTTTTAATGGCATTTAATTCGTGACCGCGAGTATCATAGATTCCTGAGAAGGAAATCAAGGTGAGCCCAGATGATTGATGCAGTCAGATCTCACTCACGGTCAAGGAAAGGCGTTTCGTACGAAAAATATTTCACGACACGCATAGACCCTAGGTAAACCAGGTCGATAAAGTATCGCAACATGATAAAGAGGTGATCATACCTAGGACTTCGAGCAAGGTTTTTGCGCGCTGATCGGTATACTTCATAGATTTCTTCCTGATCTGAAACTGTTGCGCCATAGCGCGCTCTTGCAGAGGCGCGAGAATGAGGAAAAGCGCAAATCCAGCAAGCGCCGAAGGTCCAAGCTGTAGCAGATTGATGAGCAATGGCCCGCACATTCGATCGCGACATATATACCTGGGTAAGCAAGATAGTAAGACAGACAGATATCTGAATAGGAGCTGTCCAGGCTAGAATTCAGAGTTTGAGTCATTCCTACGCGTAGCATAGATTATATTTGCAAAGTCACCAGCATGCTGCGTAATTTCGAATAGTCAAAATCACGAAAGACACATGCAATGACTCAAACTTACAAACCACTGTGCACAAGAATCTATTCGACTAACCTAAGAAAATATTCAATGTAAGTCTATAAAGCTCAGAAGGTAATGCTCACATCGGTGGATATGTGGTTTGTGATGTCAGAGTTGGTGATTGACGTCCGAGCTTTCCCGGTAAGGTTGACGCCACGTTTATAGATAGATTTGATGAGAGTACCCCGAGCCAGAGTACCCGTTAACATGGAGCGCCAGAAGAACTATTGCATATATTTCAACACAAAAATAAACCAGTATAAAGATGAACTGAATGCTTATTACCTGATGGTTACCGATACTTGCCATGGTTGTAAGACAAAAAAGACCCATTGCCATCGCAATCCCAATACCGACGTTTTCTTCAGGTTGATGATTAGCCTTTGCCGTTGCTCTTCTTTTCGCAAAATTAATCACGGCCTAAAACGAAGAACAATCAAAATTCGTCCTCCCTAAATTGAATATGCATACTTTAACCAGTACCGGTCCTAGCAGTTGGCAGGTATCTCCGAAGACCTGTCAGGATGAATAATGCTCAAAAATAATTCCGCAAAACATAAATGCAATTGAAGTCACCTTGAATGCACCTCCTGTCCAGAAGAAGAAACCAAGAGCGTCGTTCAGAGCAAGGGCAATGCTTGGATGCTTTTGACCGTCGTGTTCTCTCCATTGTTTCTCTAATTCTTCTCGACGGCGCGAATAATTCCTTCCAGCCATTAGGGAGTAAAGGAACCAAATGAATTGTCTGGAAGTGCTTGGATTGATGAGTCCTTTTGCTAAATCAGCGTTCCAAGCTTGTGCTTTCGCTTTTCGGAGCTCCCATGCGTTGTCGAATTTTGTCGATAAAACTTCGGCTGAGTGAGATTCATCCAGTTTCCATAGGTCGGTAGCTTGTAATGTTCTTTGATAACCCAAAGTCTTGAAGAGGCGAATTAAGAAATGGTCAACGTGAAATGGATGCGAATATAAACGCACCATCATCGGAGAGATCCAAAAGTAGGTCAGAACAGAGAGCCAGGATGCTGTGGTTAGAGGTATTTCCTAAGCGAACCAAAAATTGTTGTTAGATAGCTTCCAGTACTCATGAACAATAGCATGCATACCTTTGCATCGTCTAGTGATGCTGGCGGGGCAGGAGGAATTCCTTTGGGTATCCTGGAAAAGAAAATAAGAGACTATGTTGATTGATACAGAGTTTGTACACATACCATATCTTCCACCAGCTCGTTCTCGACCTGATTCGCGTCTCTCCTAGATCCAACTGAATTTTGAGTGGATAAGTATTGGACGTAGCAAGCCCAATATCCCCCTTTTCATCAACGACGTCAGTGGAGGCGATGGATTGAGCAGCAGATTGGGCCTTTTCGTCATGTTCCTCCCGTTCAGGCGCGTTCGCTTTGGCCCTCAAAACGGCCATTTCTAGAGAACGTCCCAGGAAGGTACACGCAGAAACATTGCTGCATCTGGTTTATATAGTTCGCTATCCTTGCGGCGAAGTCCCGCAGTCGGCACAGTGATTAGTGTGGATTATTACTTTATGAGGTTGTGAAGGCCTCATTTTTTCGACAATGACAGCATTTTTCCAACGATACGGGTCCTTCGTGCGACTTTAACAGGCAAAAGTGGATGCTTGGCCCTGAAATAGAGATGCCATCGTAATGCAAGAAGGCCCGTCGGAAGCGTATCCGAGGCAAAGTGGCATTTCCGATAACTGTGTTTAGTAGGTACAAACGGGACGTCATCCGGGAAATTTCTTGACACAAGCAGCTTCACGAATGGCAGCACAATGATCTGATAAGATTGCGAGGTTTGCGGTTGTTTGATGGCTTGGTCGTCCTTCCAAATGTAGCCTCTGCAGTCTATCGAGATTTTCCTGTATAATAATACCATATGTTCAATATTGGCTTGGAAGGTTTCAATCACGTTCACGTCTTCCTTCAAACCACTTTCAATCACGTCCTTTCACCAACTTGATCCCCAATCGACTCGTGATGCCTGTCCCCGTGCCTCCCCAGGACTTCAAGCCACATGAACGAGCTCAATTCGCTACCACGGCACGTCTGTTGTCTTGTCTGGTCACAGAATCGCTGGTCCGCGCGTTTTATCAACCCTTGGACACTCCAACGCCCGAGGCTTTGCTATCATACTTCAGGGCGAAGTAGTACTCGATGCTGCTCCTCTTATTATGGACGACATCCTCGCCATTGTGCCTCTACATCATGCCCGATATTTAAACCAGATGGTGGCTCTCTTATCGGAAGGGAGATCGGGCTGTTGGATCCTTTGGATATGATACCATCGATCTTCGAGAGTGGTAGTGAACAATTTCCTTGGGACGGAACTTCGCCCGATGTAACACCGCTATATTTTTCGCTTTACGACGGTCTAATCCTCAGTCATAGCATGCATCTTTCATATCTGCTGTGCTCGACTCTGTGAAAGATAAACTAAGACCAGACTTCGGCAAGAGCTCGTTGTTCAAGTCAACGGATGCCCTCTCGATTTGGAATAAGTTTGCAAAGAGTTACAAACTCAATGAACAAATACAAGTCGATATTGCTCTAGAGCTTGCAAGTGCAGTGAAATGGCAAGGTTTGTACAGCATATAAAATCTCCTTTTATTGCTCTGATTTTCTCGTTTTAGCTTATTCTTACGAGCACCCACCAATGGCTCCTTCTTTCCACGACCCTAGCATCGTTTGGGAGCAGTCTATTGTCGAAGGGCACCCAACTCACCCGGTTCATATCTATTTTGAATTCACCACTATCCACATTCTTATGCACTCGTACAGATGCACAAAACGCGTCACTTCCTTCCGCCACTTCCAGATTATGCACCTGGCTTATACGATCTCCTCCATCCCAAATTGCGATTTGTCTCTATTCCGCGCACCAACCTCAAGCTTACATATAACTTCGAAGAGTTGATTAAACCTCTACTGCAAGAAACATCCCTCCGTTGCGGCAAAGAACTCTTCTTAGAAGACGATCGCGTGGTCATTCCAGTTCATGAACTTCAACTTGTTCATATCCAAGACAAATTTCCAGATGCCCTAGTATACCCTGACGAATTCAGTCTACCTTTATTGGCCCAACAGAGCTTGAGGTATTGATTTAGTCAATGCACCGGGGTGTATTAAGTTAACCTAGTGCGCAGATCAGTCGTCATTCCAGATACATATCGCGGCTTGCATCTCAAACTAGCAATAGGAGTCAGGCTTACATCTGCAGTTCGAACAATTTCACCCGAATCGGCATACTTAGGTCCTCGGTTCTCAGCGCAAATCGTTCCTGCACTTACTATGGATCGCAATATTGTTACTGTTGCTCGAGAACTGGCCAGCGTTGTACATTCTCATCCAGATGGAGAGATCGCAAAACACTGCGCAGCTATTGTGAGGGAATGCCACGAGTCCACAAGCGAAGATCACAATGAGCGATTGATTGTGTGTACCTCCTTGGTGGAGAAAGGCCATACAGGAACAGATGGGAATGTCTATTCCGTTGTGCGAGTTTTCGACCTGGATACACAGGAAAGACGGCTGCGATGGCTCGAGAAGTAAGTCTACCAACCCCCATATACACCGTCCACTAAAGCCATTTCAGATTTGTATCTGTCTTCCTGCGCGCCTTCTTACCTCCAATGTTGCAGAATGGAGTTGCTTTTGAATGCCATCCTCAAAACTGTGTGGCGCGTTTTGATATGGAAACAAAGGAATTAAAAGGCTTTATTGTCCGAGACTTCGGTGGCTTGAAGATTCACCAGCCAACTCTGAAGGAAACAACCGGCGTCGACCTTGATTTCATCGAAGGCCATTCGATCATCGCAAAGACTTTGGACGACGTTTATACCCGGATGTATCACACGATTATCCACAACCACTTTCAGCAGCTGATTCGCGTCCTCGATCTGCACTACAACGGCCTTGGATGGAACGTGGTTCGCCGACAATTGCAACAAAACATCCCCAGAGAACATCCTCTATATGATGCTTGGCTATCTCCCGAGAGAACTAGTCTGCCGGGGAAATGCTTCATGCGGATGAGAATGTCGTCTATGTATAGATTTGTGCGTCTTGCATTTGCTTCTGATTCTCTAGCTTCGTGCTCATTTTTCGATAAAGCATCTCCATGGACCTTTCCCGAATCTCATTCATTACACAGGATGCGAAGGAGAAAGCAAGGAGTGATATGTTCAAAGATATGTCTTGAAATGAGAATATTATAGATATAAACTTTGGGCCATTAGCCTCCCCAGCCTAATCAAGGATCTTGCCAACATTCTTTGCATTACAGCTGCCCACAAGCTGAGAACAGCAGGATCACAGCAGAAAATAGCAGAGAACATGACTGCGGAGTTTGAAACGCTCTCAGCTCATGATGAAGAGGGCTAATGAACGGTTCAGAAGACAGGCAACTACTCTTCGTTGACGCTGAATGATTCATGCGACTTTTTATTCTTCCTGTGCCCGCCCTGTCACTCTCACTATTCAATCTGCGAGTGTTTTCAGTAGAAATACGACAATTGAAGTGAACGAAAATTTCTGGCCAATTCTGAATCTACTCGCGAACTTGTTCAACATCGACGCGCTCTCATTCCGTTAGGGCTGACCAAGACTCCATAACCTCCACTGTCCAACCTTGACACCATTCACACACTGAGCACCACCATCATCGCGATCATGCAAAGGGAATAAATTGTGTTTCCAATTTAGTACGCATATATATCTTTCCTGCAGTTCATATGGCTGAATTCAACCTCGCAGATCAAAGTGTCATAGAGAGCTTGGCTTGGGACTCCAAAGAACCACGCGCGCCTTGGGGTCGGATCCATATTACCGCCTTTCTTGATTGCCCCGTCTTTCTGTGGGCCATATCCGCGCAATGCGCCCCAGTTCTCTGGATAGAGGGTTCGAACGTGCACAAAGTGGCAAGCACCGACTCTGTGCCGATAGCGCCGACAGTCGGACCATCTTTGTCAAGGAGATAACCGGAATCAAGCTGCTGCGCTTATCAGATAACTCTCATCAGACGACATATTGTATCGTAATATTACCATCTTGCCGTGGCCAATATTTGAATCCACCGGGAGACAAGCTGACGTGCTCATACTATGGATTGTTCTTGTTATAGCTTTCACCATATCGGAGATCTCCCCAGCTAAATAAAAGGGCGACATCCTTCCAGCCTGATCTTTTGGTACTGATTAACTTTCCCTCAACTATTTTCTATCTGGCGCTTTCTTTCAGTTAAGGGAGTTGAGCTAGATTAAGCTCGGAAAAGTTTCTATGTCAGTACCTCCTATTACATTTCCCCTCATGTTTCAAAGTCTTGACATTTTGAAAGTTGTAGAGCAGCAATTATCTTCCAGGCCAATTCAATTCAAAGCTGTCAATTCGGTCCCCACCCATCGTTGCCAGACATCCCGATCCTCTTGATCGAAGTCACACTGGTAATTGGTTTCACTCTATCTTACCTCCTTAACCAACGCCAATTCTCATCCCAGGCATATTTTACCAATTTGAACCATAAATCCTGCCCGAGTTCGGAAACTTTGACTAGCCCACGATCTCATGTCTTCTGGACCGGTTCTTCCTCCTCAAGAACATGCAAGTTTCGCAGTGCTATCGCGCTTAATATCCTGCCTGGTAACTGAACAAATCCTTCGTGCTTTTTACGTTCCATTCTGCGAGCCAGTCCGCGATGCGACAGGTCTCATGGTGGTGCTTTCGATTCACACAATCTCGGAAAACGTCAATGTTTATCGACCTTTCCGTTCCGAGGATATATTCGTTATGATACCCTTGCGTCACTCCCCAATTCTTAAAGATCATCAAACTCGCAAACATGGCCAGCTCGTCGGTCTTGTCGACCCATTAGATATGCTGCCCATTGTATATGAATTCGAAGATGGAAAGAAAGAAGACTATGATGTACGTTCCCGTCAACTTTTGAAAACAGAAAATCTAATTTGTATATTAGGACTATTTGATCCCACCTATATTCGATTGCCTGCGACCTCCTCCATGGGACATGTCCGCGCGCGGAAGCCTCCAACGGGTTTCTGATCCAGTATCGTTATGGCGAAAATTAATCGAAGGTCTCGTCGTATCGGATAATCTTTTGGAGGTAATTGCTCTCGAACTGAAGAGCTCGTTCGAATGGCAAGGTGCTTTCTTTAATACTTATATCCCTCGTTACGGTATGCTGAAATAGCTTTAGCTTTGGCTTACGAGAATCCGCCATTGTGCCCCAGGTTAGATTCTCCCGCAATTGAATGGGAACAAAGTCTTGTCGCCGGCCATCCAACTCACCCAGTAAGTGTTGTTTCCCGTCTGTCATGATATTGTCTGACGAGCATTGTCAAGATGCATCGAGCCCGAATGTTACCTACAAACTATGCAACCGAAAATTCTATGGCTTATGATTGGTATCATCCTCGCATTCGCTTCGTTCGAGTCCCAGCATCAGATCTCGACGTTCTTGGAAAGTTTAAAGGAATCAGTCAACAACTAGCGATGAAGGCCTTCGAAACGGCCGGCCGTCCATTTGTGGAAGATGACAATTTTATCTATATGCCTATTCATGAGCTTCAAGCCAAGAACATTGCAGTGAAATTCAAGAACATCGAAATATTGAATGCCGAGATTTATCTTCCTACATTGGCGCAGTCAAGTATTCGGTGAGCTCGGCTACCCCTCGCATTGAATAACTCTCATTTTTATTGAAAGAACTGTGGTCGTTCCCGGTTTTCCAGACATTGCGCTCAAATTGGCTGTCGGCGTGAAAATATCGTCCGCTTTGCGTACCATTTCTCATTTTACGGCAGACTTTGGCCCCCGATTTTCCAAGGAAGTGGTTCCGAAGTTGGCTGTAGATCCAAAGATCCTGGTCGTGGAACTTGAACCCAGCAGCGCGGTTTATCGTACATCAGATCCTGAAATTGCGAAACACTTCACGGCTGTGATCAGAGAAATGTATCAACCCTCCGAAAACGAAGCAGTTATCGTCGTAGCTGCGTTGTTGGAAACAGATCATGCCAACGTTCCTGCAGACATTTCTGCTGTGCAGCACGCATTGCAGCTTGACACGGTCAACAAACGAGAGGCATTTTTGGAGCAGTACGCCTCTTACCACCTTTAAGTGTACTTGTAGCTGATCTGCCGCCTAGGTATATAAGGATTGCATGCGATGCCTTTATACCAGCACTCATCCACAATGGCGTAGCCTTTGAAGCTCATGCTCAAAACGTCCTCGCCAGGTTCGATCTCACCACAGGAGACTTGAAAGGTTTCGTCATTCGCGATTTGGGTGGCCTTCGAATTCACCCGCCCACCTTACGTGAATCAACTGGAACGGACTTCCAATTTCTTCCTCAGCACTGCGTTGCGACAAATACCCTCGAGGAGATTTTCCCAAAATTCTATCACACGTTCGTCCATAACCACATTCAACGGCTCGCTCGGGTACTTGGATTACATTATAACGGGCACGCCTGGGAAATACTCAGAAAACATATGGGACGAGTCATCCCTAAGGATCATCCTGTTTGGAAAGTCTGGATGGAGCCCAACAGCACCAGCGTCAATTCGAAATGCTTGATGCGTATGCGCATGCGAGATTCTTATCGGGATGTGAGTCTGAAAGGACCACTGGAACGCATTATACTAATTCTAATCCTCTTATTAGATGGTGTATAGCCCATACCCTAATATGATTCAGTACCGCCCTGGTATCATCACATCAACAAGCGGAACCGAGGGTGTTGCTAATAAGAACGCACTGCCTGGGCCGCAGTCTTTGGACATAAAGATTATCTTGACAATACTTACAAGACTCAGTAATTATTTTTGTTTGCTTTTATCAGACATCAGTAATTATCTGTAAAATGTCGTCTGCACCTTATTTCTATTGCTGAACGTAAATTTGTTGGCTACTGAGGGGTTGGATTGAAGATTCGGCTAGATAATAACATTCATATAAGTAGCTGAACGTTATGAACGTTGAACGTTATGAACGTTGAACGTTGAACTTTGAAACGTTGACGGTTGTAAAAGTAATGATGGGGCGTGACGATGTCAAGTTACTAGTTACCCCTGGCGCTCCTGCAAATGGATGTCAGAGTCACTACAAGTTGCTCCGCACACAGCTTTGATATTGGCGACTCTGTCCTTCCGACCCATTGCTGACCCTAAACTCTCCACGGAACTGCCGCGGATTTCCTACGCGACTACTTAAAGCCCGCAGAATGTCTGTCTAATGTCCTAAGACTCTGCTTGACGACGCTTGATCACCATCTCTGAAGATCTGATAGTGCACCTTTGGCCTAGCACTATCTCGTCCCGATGTCCAAACCAACTCCCTCCAAATCGCCTCGAATTGATTTGAATGATAAACCCAGCAAAGAAGATTTACTCGGAACTCTAATCGTTGTGCTGCTTAAAGCAAGAAACCTCCTTGACAAGCACTCCTTTCGCAAATCCGATGTGTTTGCACAAGCCATTTTGAATGGTAATTCTCTTTTGACTTTTTTTTCGGTCCCTGATTCACTTCGTGATTATTTACTTCACTAGGCGTCGAGAAACGCACTCATGTTGATATCAAAGGGGGTCAGCATCCAGAATGGGATGGCGAAGTGCGCTTCCCCATTCTCAAGAGCACTGCCGCCAAACACAGAAAAATGGAAATATCATGCTATTCCATGGAGCCAAGATCAGAGGACCTCATGGGTAAAGCTACAGTTGATATCTCTGAGACTCTACGGACAGGCGAATTTGATGGTCAGTTCGATATGTCGTGTGAATAATTCCATCTATAATCGATAAAACTGACCTTTCCATTTTTACAAACGCAGATTGGGTACAACTTGAAATCGACGGAGTGGCACGCGGTGAATTATACCTGGAAATGACATATTACGCCAACTCGCCTGCACCATCGCCCGCAATGCCCAATAAACTGCTCTCAGCTGTTGTAAATCAAAATACAGGCCTAAACAGACGCCCATCAAAACTTGCCCCTGCAGAGCGTCTCTCGCGACCACACCCACAAACTAGCCATCCTACTCCAGGATACTCGCAAACTCAAGGATACCCAAAACACCTAGAATACCCACAGCATCAACCTCAAGGCAACGGTCCTTCAAAGCTTTCAGCGACCTCCAATCCTTCACGTCTAAGCAATCAATCAGCACCCATTCGCAATAATCATGATCATACCCCTACGATGCCTGGAGGCTACCCTGACAGCTCCAGCGGCAGCCCAACACAACCTCAAGGAAACCCCTACACACAGCCTCAACCAGTACCTTTACCCACCATCCTACGCCCTGGAACAGGAGGTGCTGCCTCATCCCCCACGCCTATTCCGCATCCACAGAATGGGCTTGGTCACGGTCGAAATCCTACGGACCCGTTATTCATGACAATACCCGTCGCTCTTCTCAAGGCTCTCCTCCTAATCCCAATCCATATCTGGAGGAAGTGCAGGTGGCTCTCAACTATCATCGTCTCCGCCTCGTAACCCCGATACCCGTCGCTCTTCTCAAGGCTCTCCTCCTAATTCCAATCCATATTTGGGAGGAAGCGCAAGTGGCTCTCAGCCGTCATCGTCTCCGCCTCGTAACCCCTATATCTCTGGTTCCACTACTCCCCCTAAGGCTAATCCTTATGTCGTTGGTTCAAGAGCACCGCTGCCAGGTCAGCTTCAACCTGGCGGGTATTCGCCAGCTGTCACTTCGCAGGGTAGCATAACTGCTCAACTAAACACAACGAATCCCTCTATTACTTCTCCCGTGCAAAGTCAAAATCCATATTCTGGATATCGACTGAGCGGACAGCAACCAACAGGTGCCCCTCTGTTTTGGCAAGATAACAGGACTGTCTCTGCTCATTCATCATCCCATGGTCATCTCTATTTCCCCCAACCTGCCATGGCACCCGGAAGAGACCCAGGACAATTTGGCTACACCGATAGTGGTCATATGGCACACCATAGAACAACATCTGGTGGGTCCGCGCTGCAAAGTCTAAATGTGGGCTATGGACAGCGCCCTCCTTCAAGAGAAGATGCAGACCCTTATCTACAAACGAGATATCAGACACCACTGCCTTTGCCTCCTGGTGCTGTGCGCTCCGCAGCCACAGGAACGCCTACTCCTGCCACCCAACCACAACAAGTACAGATGTCTCAAGCAACTCCCGTTTATGCTCCGCCACCGCCACCAAAGACGCCTACCCCTACTGTGGACAAATCACGGCTAGAAGCTCTCCGACGGGTAGAGGAGGAAGCGGCGAGGCGGCATGAACAAGAAATCAAGGATCTGGAACTGGCCATGCAGCTAGATAGGGAATTCAACCTACAAGACAGAACGTGATCTCTCATGCATTAATTACACTATCTATTCATTTCTTGCATTCAACACCTTATTATTATTGATTCGGCAGGTTTGATCATGTCAGGATGTTGGATTCACATTGAAAAGATTTGTCTATTCCTTTCTCCAGCATACTGTAACTTTATAATACTTTATACCGTTCAGAGCCCACCTTATACCTAGTACTTCAATTTATCCAGAACATATTCTGTTACTTACCACTGCCGCAATATCATCGCATGCTAGGATTATTATATGAAATACTAAACACACGTCTGGCTATGGCTTGTAGTACTTCACTTAAGTACAGTGACGGGCGCTTATCGGGGTCAGCGGTACTGGTGAACTATGCCCGACACTCACGCCGAACATCGTGAGAATTTTGACTTTCGTGAAGGCAAACGTCGTGAATAGCAGCAACTACTGCATAGCTTTTCTTTTACCTCCATACCTCATTATAAAGCTCCCTAAAGCTCCTTCCGAATTGGTGATGAAATACACGCGTCCGCCTATATTTTCGCAGCAGATGCACGTTTCATAGCCAGAAACAACGATACATGCTGCCTGCCTCGTGTATTCGAAGAAGATCCCATATATATAGATCGCTCCAAGGTCAGCCTTGGTCCACTGTCCAAGACTGTCCAGCTCCAAAACCAGCTTTTAATAAGTATCTATAATCTGGACCAGCTAGCCGACTTACCCTTTCTTTTGACCCCACCACCGGTCGAACTTCGCCGTTTTATATTCTGTTGCGAAATTCTTAGGATCGTTGTCGTCTGACGATTCACGAACCACATTCTTAGGATCGTTGTCGTCTGACGATTCACGAACCACCATCCAATGCAGAAGAAGACTGCATTCAACGCCCTTCGTCTTGGTCTTTTGCTCTTCTACCTGGAAGCCATTTTGGTTCTATCTGTTACACAAACTGTCGCCAAAAAGCAACAATGCCGCATTCAACCACACCAAGGCCAAGTCATCCTTCAACCACTTACAAACACTGGCATAGGAGGAACCTCTACCGCTACCTACCATAGCTCAGCAACATCCATTGCCTCAGCCTCACCCCAAGCCCCTACTTCGACTTCATCACCCTCGTCGACGCTTGCTCCATTCGACTATGGAAACCATAAAATTAGGGGTGTCAACATGTATGCTTTTCTATCAAGTTATTGAATTTACCAATAACTGACGTAGGCATGTATAGAGGTGGTTGGCTTGTCTTGGAGGTGTGTAATCTGGGTTCATAGAAACGATCTTCCTATCTCTTGATATCTGATCCTCCGATGATTTTAGCCTTGGATAACTCCCAGCGTCTTTGAAAGTACGGGAAATAACAATGTCGTGGATGAATATACCCTCGGCCAATTGGTGGATCAGCAAACGGCATCATCGATTTTGACCAACCATTGGGAGACGGCAAGCCTTGCATTCGGCGATCATTTGATTTTTTTGTTCATGTTTTTCTCGAGCACAGTGGATCACTGAAGATGACTTCGCGCAAATCAGTGCAGCAGGTCTGAATCATGTTCGGTAAGCCTACCTTGACTATCTTAATTCATCATCGCCACTAACCTTCTGACATCTACTTACCTTATGTCTGCAGAATACCGATCGGCTATTGGTCCATACCTCTGACATCCTCTGACACTTCAACTTCAACTTCAATCGCCCCATATACTGCTGGAGCATGGCCTTATCTTCTTCTCGCGCTCAACTGGGCACAAAAACACAACATATATGTCATCCTCGACTTACATGGCGCTCCCGGGTCGCAAAATGGCTATGATAACTCAGGACAAAGGACCAGTAACCCACTATGGGCAGTGAATCCAGCCAACATAACTCGCACAGTCGATACTCTTGCCTTTCTAGCCAAGGAAGTTGGCAGCCAGGTGTCTGTGCTGGAGCTGCTGAATGAAGGTGCAGGTTTTATTAACAGTGATTGGGCAGCCGCGATTCGAAGCTATTTCTTGGATGCATATGGGGCTGTTAGGAACACAGTTGGAAAAAATATGAAGATCATGATTGGCGATGCATTCCTGGGTGTCGATGTAGGTGGCATACCTCTACCAATGTGATGTGTATGAATTTAGGGTCTTCTAGAGTTGGACCGACTTTTTGACGGCTCCTCAAGGACAAGGTGTTATGATGGACTTTGTGAGATATTCACGTCACTAATGATTGCGCCGCACTGACAAACGATGCGAATATCCAGCATGAATACCAAATATTCAGCGACGACGAACTGGACAGGTCATTTGACGATCACATCAACGTGCGTTTTTTTCCATCCTTTTTCGTTATTCCAAGTATTCATTCTTCAAATTCAGTTTGCTTGCACATATACGCAAAGCCTAACATCATACGCTAGCTCCAATCTGTGGACAATATTGGGCGAATGGTCAAATGCAGTTACTGATTGCGCGCAGTGGCTTAATGGCCGCGGAGTGGGCGCACGATGGGATGGCACTTGGTTCCCCAGCTCCAGCTCTATCGTGCACGGGAGATGCTCGAATTATACAGGAAGCTACACTTCTTGGACGGATGACTATCGGACCTTTCTGCGGAAGTATGTTTGTTCTGTTTCCATATCTTTTTCCATCTTCTTCTCACGTCGCTATTATTATGTTGTTCAAAGATACTGGGAAGTTCAAGTTGATGTTGGAGAAGCTGTGCAAGGCTGGGTCTTCTGGACATGGAAGGTATGTCATCTCTGCATTTGTTTCTCTTTACTCGAGTATATCGAGCAGTGCACGAATCTTGAGCTCCCTGGGAGTAAGGGCTAAAAATGGCCATATCGTATGGCACGATGGTGCTTCTTTCCAAAAACACTGCCATCAGGTCTCCATCTATTCCATTCGAAAGACACTGGGCGCTATTATTGCCCGTATCATTTTTCTTTTCAATTCAACAAGTTGTTATCTTTCATACAACCAGGAACACTCACCATCTTCTGCTTCCAGGCTGAAAACGCCGATGAATGGAGCTACCAGAAAGGCCTACAGGGCGGGTGGATTCCTCAGGATCCCACGAATCGCCTGTATCCCGGGATTTGCTCCTCCTAAGATCCTGGATATCAGTCCGAATCCCATGCTGTAACGCTTTACTCCAGCCTTCTGGACAGTCGGGTGATGGGAGGAGATCAAAGTGTACAAGCAGCCACGAAATATCCGCAAGCCATTTGGGTTTTCGGAGAGGCATTCGGACATCCAATGGATTGTGAAGTCTAACGGCAGACGACTTCACAGCAATGTCCATCGACTCGAACGATGTTCCAGCACTATGTATTATAGTATGTATATACATACATACCACACGTCTATCTTTCCGAGTGCGGATCGACGGCCTGATACGGCCATGTGTTCAGAAGCACATATGTGTCGACTTTCACTTACTTAAAAAAGTTCATCCACGTCTACGACGGCCATCGGATTTGTTACCTACTGGAGTAGGCTATTTCGAGTTCAAATCCAACAAGACATCAGCACAAATGACTTTGGCTTGTCATTTTTCTGATTCATGGGCTTCCGTGGTCGAAGGATGATTACTTATGTCGTATAAGTGCATTCAGAAGATCATCTCACCACCTCTGATGATCTACTTCGACTCCTTCAAAAGGCGCAGTTATCTAGGATCAAACATCTTAGTTCCTAAATCCAGGGTAACTCTGGGTCAATGCCCTGCCTATCGAAATCTAGAAGATGAAGACAGACCTGAGCTTCCAAGCTGAGCAATGATTGGCCAGATTCGAAATTTGCTTCTCGAGGTAGTGCAAACCAAAAATACCACCGCAAATCCAAGTGGGTCCAACGTCGGATTGGCCGCCGGACTTCGAGGACCAGAGTAAGGAACATTACTGCAGTAATTTTATGGATTTTATATATATATTAACTTCTTAAGTCCACCAGGAATTAGAACTACGATCTTGATTTAGAGTTGATAGTACTAGAATCGGAACTCGAATCCTGAATCTTCAATGCATAATCCGTGTAGTTACTAACTGTGCATATTCAAGCCATGCCCGAACAAATTACAAAGTAGCCTTGGTGGCTAATAAATCAGGAAATTCTGATATGCTGAGAAATCAGCGGCCAATAACCCAAGAAAGATAGGAAGTACACAGGTCTAGTAATAATCAAGTTCTACAAATAACATAGGAAATGTGATGACTAGTGTCGCCGAAGACCTAGACAGATAGTACAATTGGAACATCAAATGAGCAAAACATTGGAGGACATGTGCATGACATGAAGTCAGCGATACACACAAGGTAAATGGTTACAAAAAAGGTGAATCCCTAAGAGTGAATATTTAAGACGGACCTGTCCAAATCGATGAACACCGATAAACAGACAATAACTGCAAAGAATTAACCTGCATCAATAAGGCTGAGGCCAGCCCGGTAAGCCCTGGAGCGATGCATTTGTTGCCTCTCTGACGCGGCGCTTGCCATTCAGATCGCTGGACTGTCGGTATCCCTCAAAAACTTCCTTGATCTGAAACGTCGAAGCAGCAACAGTGTCTATTGAGCAAGAAAGTGATTGGCATCAGTTGACCCCAAGAAGGACTGCTGCATTTAAATGTGCTTACCAAAGTTGTCTTGCGCTTCTTTCAAGAGCTGAAAAGAAATCGAGAGAATTAGCAAAGGTGTTCTATTCTTAGAAACCACGGCGTGTGCCATAATGAAATGGGATCGACAGCACCAGAGTCAGTGGCAGAGAAGGAATGGCATTGCCAAGGACAGCGCAAAGACAGCAATCCGAAAAATAGAATGTACATACCCCTTGTATACGAGAACCCTCCTGCTGTATTTGCATCACATAGTACTGGCCATACGCCATCCCAGCCTGCATCTGCTGACTGAGCTCCCCGACGCGTTGCGATAGCTCGTTCTTCCGGACCTCCCAAGCCTGCATAAGCGCCTCGAACGCGCCTATCAATTGCTTCCACGCATACTGGTCCCAGGCCTCCACCTCAGCCTTGTGGGTACGGATGTAGTCCTTCGGATGTGGATTTCCTGTCGATGACATACCGTAGGACGCCGCCGAGCCAACACTCCCAGAAGTAGAAGACATCGTCGATCCCGTGTTCATCCCCTGTACGGGCCCACCAGGGTTGTAGCCCTGATTCATATTCCCCGAGTTTGCATTCGCATCGCCCAAAGCTTGTCCGAGAGAGGAGTATGGATCAAACTGGGCGATGTAGCCCGGGTTGTTCTGCAACTGCTGCTGCGCGGGGTTGTACGCATTCGGGTTCTGCTGCTGCTGCTGGCCTTGGAGATACCCATAGCTGCTTCCGCTGACATGCGCCGCGAGCTGCTGGCCAAATGAGCTGGAGGGCTGGAAGGGCGCATTGGGCCCTTGGGTTGGGTAGGATTGCACTGAGGTCGGCGAGAGATAGCCGCTACCACTTATGGCTGCGCCCATCTGCTGTTGCGGTTGCCCATACCCTGTCTGCTGCTGCTGAGGGTACTGCTGCTGATACATGCCCTGCTGATATTGTTGGGGGTACCCGCCCGTAGATGAGCCGTCATTCCACGACCCAAACTGCTGTTGCTGTTGCGGTTGCGGAGGCGGCGAGGAGATATCGGGGAATCGGGCACTTGGGTTTCCACCGGGTATGAAAGGATTGTTCGTTATAGGAGGACTAGCCGTTCCATAGCCGCCGTACATTGATGATAAAAGACGAAAGGATGAGAGTCAAAAGAAAGGGATGTTGCAGTGGCATAGCTATGTACTGCGCATCAGTCTGATAGTCACTCATCACATGTCAACTTCCAAGAATCCAAATTATTTTATAGACTACATATTCGGACATTAAAGCAACAAACATCTCTTCGTTATCGGAAATGACTACCGTACCATCTCTGAGCCCATCCGAAAGCAGTTTTGATGATTGTGGAACAGATCGAATCGTACAGTGCCTTGTCCATGGAAGTTCAAAGCTGCTACATAGCAAAAATACTGTTGGGATCGAAGGGCGTCCATAGGTAAAAGAATAGAAAGTGGGGGTGAAGTAGGTCAATGGCTTTTAGCTCGATTGTTTCGGGGGACAGGAATCAATCCTAGAAGTCCAAACGTCAAAGCATAAAAAGCAGAGACTGAGATGGGAGATTGGCTCATCAGTGTCGGCGACAGATAACATGGACGGCAACGACTCACCTCCTATGGTGCCCTTTACATATCCCAATGATGACCATTGGCCTAGTGTGCTCACTGATAGCAGCCAGCCCACAACGATAGATCCAGTCAATACCTAAAACGCGATTATTGACTTAGTGATGTCATCGCGCTAAATATCGAAAACGGGTCGCTCACAGGGATAACGGAGGACAAAATTCCAGATTCCCTCCATGTTTGATACTGTGGAATTGAATTTCATGTCTGATCATTGTCGAGGTGAATAACGACGTACGTTTGGCTCCTCTCCCGTTATCCATGGCATGAGCAGGACGTAGAGAAATAGGGTGACGGTGATGAATCCGAGTCCAGAAGCACCCAGGCCAGCAAGGCTTCAATTCAGAATTCAAATGGAAGCACACCAATAGAAAGCAGGAAAAGATGGGGAGATGATTTAAGCTGTATGATCATTGAAATATATCAATGACGTGAGACTAACCGTGCCCATGAGCCTCCAGTGCCGTGCAAGATACTGTAGAAGTTATTCAACGTTCCGAGATAGTAGGTGATAGCAGCACCGGGGAGGACCAGCTTCAGCTGCCTCAAAGTGTGCTCTGTCCAAGGAACATGTCTTATTGTCTTTCGCGTCGTCGTTGTCCCCGAGCCTGCGGTAGTGTGATGCGAATGTGAAATGGACTTCGAGCCCAAGGCATGTTGCGATTGCGACTGAGATTGGGGCTGTGAAGAGGTGCTGCGAGCGGTATTCGCCATCGAGGAAGTGAATTGTTTCGGAGGGCCGTCGAAACGTCAACGGTATGGGTCAATTTCGATTCACCTTGGTCTTTAATCACATGTGTCCAGCATCATTTCCACGTGTTCTCCTATTTTTGACCAGTTCGCGATCATATTCAATTACCTCCGCGGACCTTACATAGAACGTTGGTAGACGTTGGTGGCCACTGGCGGTGGAAATTTTTTGAGGAAGGATGACCGCAGATAACCACACTAATTATTCTCCAATAATTTGCTGTTGATCAGTCCAGGGACAAGTACCATGCTAAGTACTTGCACATGTTACTATAGTGCGGGAATGCGTATGTTGTATGTGTCGAAATACTTATCACAGAGAGGTAGTATAACATTTCAACGTTTCGACTGACACTACTGTCTGCGCATGGCGCGCAAGCATCTGCAAGCATTTTATCAGATTTTGCACGCCAAATTAGATTCGTCAGGTTTCTAAAGCGTCGGATCAATAGCAATCCACCTTTTCCGAATAAGGCAAATAACAATCCGTTTATGTGCTACGTGAAATATGTTCTGAAAGCCCTCTGTTCTCTCATTGACAACTACATTAGAATGACACTAAACTACTAACTACATTCCCTCTGAGAATCAATTGAACAGGACTTGAGAGAGGGCAGTGGACAGATAGCTAGAGATGCAACATATATCTAAATTCTGACCGTCACTGCATGAAGGAGGCATACCAGGAGACTTTGTGCGAAACCTGACCTACATGAGTGCTGAATTCCTGGAAATCCATTCTAAATATAGAGGTCTTCAAGCAGCCGTGAAATCTCAAGGGATTGCATGTGGGGTGCGACTGAAATCGTCGACAATCAATTAAACATACTGGCATGGTACCAATAATGTAGATGCTTAACATGGAGAAGCGCTGTCCGTTTATTTAGTTTTACTTACGCATGTATACATATGTTTTGTGGCCGAGCTAAGCGTCGAGAGTCCATCAATTCATCTGTTGGTATACCAGGAGGCAAATCAAAATCTTGAGTGTTAGCTGAAAAGTTTGATCACAATCTACTTCCTTGTTACTAAAGACATATCGTGTAGGAAATGACTGCGCCTACCATAGCTTGGCCTTGGTCTTCGGCTCTTCCGAGACTTTGACCACCCTACAAAATTGGTGTGGACTTGAGCACAATGAAAAACGAGAGGAGCAAGCAGAAACAAACGCACAGTTTTCCAGTGTTCCCACCGCTGAAGAGCATAGGGAGAGCTATTGGCGCCTGTTCAATTCCTCCTTCAACAATATGGAACTTCCTTTTGATAGTCCCATTGCTGAGCCCTCTCGAGAGCTCATTGATAGCCACGGGGTATTCAGAAGCATAGTCAAACCTACGAGAACATGCATCGATTGGTAGAAATGTCGAGAATTAGGACAAGGTCACATACACAATAAAGCCTTGTATCTTTGCGCGTTGAGAAATCAGATTGAGGTAGCTCTGCAGACCCTTTGGCTTCGCCGCATCTATAAATAAGGACAGAGATGAGCATAGTGGGGTGTAAAGCAAGGGGTCACGCACTATAGGCAGATATAGCACCTATCAAACATAGACAATAATGATTCATTACACGGAAATTTGAACCGGGGCAATGATAGCGTACCACAGAGAATGATCCTGGCATCCTTATTTAGTCGCGTTAGCATGTAATCCAACATGTCGCCTATTATGTGTTTCACAGTAAGTTATGTGCATTGATACTGGGCTATTCAACATACCACCGACATTATCGAAGTACACATCGAGGTATCCAACATGCTTCTTGAAGTCATTGAAGAAATTTGGGCTTTTGTAATTGAAAGCACGATCAACGCCCAACTCCTTTTCCAGCCATTGGCATTTATCGTCACTGCCTGCAATAGCGTAGACCTTGGCTCCAGCTGCTTTCCCCAACTGGCATGCGACGGAACCTACAGATCCAGCAGCGCCAGAAATGACCAACTTTTCACCGGGTTTGAGCTCGCCGATCTTTTTGAGGCCCTGCAAAAACAGAATACCAGGTCAATCATAAAACGAAGTCTGACGAAAGGGGTAGTGGTACAAAATATGCGGTCAAACCTAAAGGCAGAACATGGCACCTGAGCTTCGTAATGATGCCCTTCAAACATGATCAAGACATACCAGAGCTGCCCAGGATGCTTAGGTAGTCAAGGGGCTGAACACCAGGTAGAATTCTGCCAACGCGTCGTCAGTCTCCCCTTACTTGATATAGATCGTTGGACCGCACTCTAGCTTATCCAACGCCTTGTCAGATATCACAGCATACTCAGTCATTCCTAGGTTAATGGAAGAAGGGATAAGTGTGGTGAATTCCATGACAAGGGCAAAGGCGCACCCCAAGGACCACTAACAGCGTCTCCAACTTTGAACTTGCTGCCCACACCCGTTTCAATGACCACTCCCAAACCTAGCGCGCGCATAACCTTATTGAATGTATGATATGAATTCAGTTTCCCCGGGGTGGTAGTTAAGATGAGGCCGAACGCTGACTACATACCTCCCCAATCTGCACGGGCGGCAAATAACTCCTCACATCACGAATATAACCTCTCATCGCGGGATCCAAGCTAAGCCATGTGCATTGTACTAGCACTTGTCCCTTTCCTGGTTCGAGGCCAGCGAAAGGGACAACCTCAGTCCGAAAGGTGTCTGGTTCGATGTCGCCATCAGGCCGCGAGTTGAGCACGATACGCTTGAAGTGGGCCGGACGCGGCATGTTCTGAACACCAGGTACGGAAAACCGTTGGAAAACCGTGACAGTTTTGATAGTAGCTATGAAGCGATATTCGGACAGCGAAACAGACGGGATGGGGGGTAGGGAAAGGTTATTATTACCCTCCGTCAACGCTCAAAACATTCAACTTTATATGTAGGCCGTCTATGAGGCGCGCACCGGTTATGCCGGCCATCACATTGCCGACTCGGCGCTCAGGGCTCCGGGTGTCCTCTACAGGCTCTAGTTAGTGACCGACCTTCGCAATACACATGATAACTCGTCATGAATTTTTGTTTGGGTCTTTTCTTGTTCAAGTATTATCTTGACTAGTACTATTAGTCACCTATTGTGGTTATGACATAAATTTGTTGGAAAGCAATAAACGTCGGCACTGCCAGTGCAACTTTTGCCGCAGCTATACCCTATAAGTACCAGTGCTGATGTTTCCAAAGTTGAATACAATTAATTCATTTCATATTAAGTACGTAGGCACTCCAGAATGTCTTGCAATGTAGGGCTGCGCAGCTCGATACAAGAAAACCACGAGAACTTTATGTTCGATAATTTGAAAGTAGTACAATTACAATCCGCTACTTAGCTCAACGGTAGCTAAATATGGCACCTACGTACCAGATATATGCATGTGTGGTGTCCACCCGTAATAACCACCGCTATAGGAAAGATTTCGTCCATGTATCATGATTAACACTAGTAGTGTGGCTAATAGATTCCGAATCCTAAATGATATCATGATCTAGTTACCCTAAACATCTGATGGCGAGTTCTCGTATGTGGCGACATTGGGTTTTTCGGTGGAAGCAGTTTCAGCATCGTAGTTACTGCGGTTCGAATTCTGCAGCTCAAGAGCATGCCTGGCATGGTTTTGATGGTGGCGAATGAACTTGATGTGCTCCTCCGAAACAACTAAGAGAAAAACTACGTCAGCGCTCAATCCGCGACATAGACAATAAAAAAACCAACCAGCATCAGAGTCAACGAGGAAAATCTCATAAAGCAATATACCGACAAGGGTGGCTGGAATATTGACAAGCGCTGAGATGGCGCTGTAGCTCGTTCCGCCAGCTGGATCAAATATCAGCAATCATGGGCAGGTAACTTATATGGTGTTACTTACCTGCTCTGCCCCAGATAGCCATGGCTCCGAGACGAGCACCAATATCACGAGCAGCGTTCAATGAGACTGTAGTTTAAGTGATTTTAGCTATCGATCTGCTCTCTGGTATCAATTCGGAGCAATTTTACCTCCTGGAACAGCGAAACCCCAGATTGCGGCACCGCTAAAAGGGATTGTCAATTGCTTGAAATAATATGTCTTTAAAGGGGACCCACTAGCTGAAGGCGACAACGAAGGTTGCCGCGACAGGGGGGAGGACAATCTTGGAGGGGTCCAGGCAAGTCCAAATAATCATGCCAATGATTGCGCACTGCATTGAAGTTTTGTCAGCTTTATCAAAGTTTGAGACTTGAAAATAATCGTACATTCATAAACTCATTCATAAATACACGAGGAATGGTTTGGCCAGGGAGCATATAGTTTCCAAAGGCACCAGCAGGGCCATTAGGAGTGAAGAAAATGGCCTGGAGAACGCCGGGGGCTGCTGCTTCAGTAGCGTTTTCAGCTAAATCGATAATAGCTTTCCACTGGTTATACACAACGATTGAAGCCACGAAAGAGCCTAAAATTTGCGCGACGATGTATCTAGTTATTGGATGAGCCAAAATCAATCATTGAAGCAGAGTAGATCGATCTCACCTCAATGCCTTCAGAGGTGGGAATCCCCTGAAGATGACCAGGGCAATAGAAACACAGGGATTGAAATGTCCGCCCGAAGTACTCGCGCAGACCGTAAGAGCGAAGACGATACCGAATGAGTACGCCATACCGATTTGGAAGATACCTATAAGACGAAAACCATGCCACCGGATCAAAGACATACTCGAAGGATCATGAATTATAAGACACCTACTTGAAATTCCTTCTTGCTTGACGAGGTTTCCAAACACCCAACCAACTTGGGAGCCGAGACCGAAGTAAACGTAGAAAAACACCCCCAACTGGACACATACACATCAATAGGAATCCACTAGAGGTAACGGAAGTTACTTACCGCCTCAGCAAAGCATTCCATAAGCCAATGGACTTCCTTCGAATTCCTCTTCTTCTCCCATATAGTGAACAAGCGCGGGCGCTGCCCAAGATCACGAACATGAAGTACTGGAGCTGACATGGTGAGAATTCCGAATGCTCGTTCGAACTTCGAAAGCACTGAGGGAGGAGGTCTAAAATCCGAGTCGGAGGACGAGGGAATGTCTGCTGGAGCAGATTTCGTATAACGTCTTTATACCTGTGCCAGGTTCCAAGATCTCATGTCATGTCCTGAATTTGATGTGAATGAATTACTCCGTTGAGAGATAAATAATGGGGGAATCAAAGGTGTACCTGTGTGTACCATGGTAGGAGTGATGGATCTATTTTTACTTCGCCGCGTTCAGCGCTCCTGTCCGGGTGCTGTCACTGATCAATGCATTCCTGCATATTTTAAATCTCAGGATCTATCGTAACGGGTGCCTAAATGGAGATGGAAAAATCCCGGATTCGTCACGATGATTCGTAGTCGGAGGCCGCACCTTGATAGCGTGGTTGCCCAACAATCTTGACGTTTCGAGATTCCTCCAGGAAAACATCGAAATCTTGGACATGCTAAAGAGGTCACTATCGTTCCATGAGCTGTCGTTGGTTTTATTCACAAATTGTCAATTTGACCAAAGCCCCAAAACATACCCCATGTTCACGAGCTATGTAATTCTCAAAAGATTTCATTGTCATAGACTTCGTGCACATGTTAACTTGGCTCTAACGACGCTGTCGCCCCATGACCCGTCATTTCCTCAAATCCATATCATAATTGCGGACAACCGCCCGCCTCCGGATCCATATGGAATTTGCACTTGCACCAGACTTGCACTAGGTTGTGCTACCGCCAAGTCGTTACAAATTCATGTGATCTTTTTTTTTTTACTTGATGATGTAGTCTGATCATCGATATTACTCAATGCTGGGGTATGTATGCCAGTGGCTGCAGGAACTCACTAACGGCGCCCTTCAAAAAATTATGACTAAATGATAGTTATACTTATGATGAAAAGACCAAAGTACATACGTAGAATATGAGAGAATATGCTCCATACCCCACAAAAATGCGGGGTTGATTTGAAAATGCGAACGGTAAATGTGGGGAAATATGAAATTAACCCATTTGGAGTCGGGAATGCGGGGGAACGCATGTACATGATAGTACATGATGTACTATCTATGTAAGTACTACTATCTCGCCAAGCTTGGCCCAGTAAGTAATAAAGCTAGACAGACGCCGATATCGATTGTTATTTTTCTCTTTTTCTATCTGGGTTTTAATCTGCTCCCGCATATATAGAGTCACGCGCTTGAAAAGATCTGCAGAAGAAGAGTCTGAAGACTGCACCCGTACCTTAGAGCCTAGGATGTATGTAAGTAGGCTGGATGCACATAGCGATGCATACTAAGTATTTCAATCTATCATGTTCAATGCTGGGCAAACGTCGAAAATGAAACTGGACGGGGCACTTGATCCAGCCACATCAACGTCAACTGACCAGAGACGAAGTCAAAACAGTATTTTTGGCGAGAGACAGTACGTATAAGTATGTACCTGTCGCACGCCAATTTCAGCTGAAAGATAGAAAAAGGATCAGATGTAATTTGTGTACATAGTCCAACTAGGTCCAACTCTGCCAAGGGGAATGAGGGGGAATGGTGATGCTGTTCTTAGTTTATTTGGAGCGCAGTTTCTTGATCTGGCCCGTTGGAGGGGTGACCTCGTTGTGGCTTCATACTGGGTTCTCGAGTCAACCAGATTCAGAGCTATTCAGAGTTTATGAAAAGTCCCAGTAGATGTACCTTTTCTGGGTTCATTCACATCACAGTAGTTCATATTCGCCAAAGAGGTTTATCTCGTGGCCAGAAATTCAGGAACTACATAACTTGCATATTGTTGCTTAGTTCTTGGTGAAATAGCTAGACTTGTTACCCAATGGTAGTCTCTCAAAACAGACCAAATAATAGATGACAATCGATCTGCCAAACAGCAAAGAAGGGGGAAGTGTGTGAGATTCAAATGACTGCGCAATTTCCGCTGATAGGACATCCGATAGCGATGGCAAGCATGTGAGCATTTCATTCAATAGCTATTATGTAGTTGCAGCACATATGATGCGTTTTAGCTCCATAATGGCTTGCCTTAAAAGTGCATAAAAGTCCTTAAATAAGTGAACGAGAGTGGGAACGAATCCCTTCATTGACAGGGGCGCATGTATTGTTTGCGAAATAGAGAGGGCCGGGTGCAGTGGCGCCATCTCGTTGCCGTTGGTGAATGAATATTCACCATAGCCAGCCATTGGCCAATATGAATATGTAGGTGGACCGTGGAGGGGAAGTAGAACAGGCCTGAGAATTTCAGACGACAAAACCGAAGGTTAAATCCTGTAAAGGGAGAATCAGAGAAGCTTGTCCAGAGAAAGAAGCACATACAATATTTCCAGCATTCAATTGTTGCGATGTCGATGGTTTCACAGCAGAAGCTGGAGGAAAGTGCCATTGATCAGGACTTGTCAAAAATCGAATATAAGCCACGAGACGAGAAAAACGACGCTGCAACGGGGATCGAGTAAATTGTCCCGCGGGGAAGGGTAGTTGACTGAGGCCTTGAAATTATCAGTTTCATTTGACTAGATCGTCCTTTTTTCATTAATGAAGAGTAATCAGGAATGCCCACTTCGCCGTCATAAGAATTTTGATCATGATCAACGAGTGAGCTAGCTCCTCCAAAGGAGGAATTGGGCAGGATCTGCATCCTATCATTTACTTGACATCCAGTTTACCCCGCAACGATAAGATATCACTCGTCGGCGACGACACCTCAAGAGATTATAAAAGTAGACACACCAAGCAGATTGTGGGCTCGATTCGGGAATATGGAATAGCCCAGCGTGGAACCCTAGCATACGATACCTGATTAAATGACAATGCGGAGAACAAAACGAGTAACGACTCTCTCACAGAGATCTCTTTTAGTCCGAGGGTGCCAAAACCTTCGTGGGCCTAAGTCTGTACATAAAATTAGTCCAAACAATCAAGGGGGATAAGGCAGCTTATTTCGGGCAGAGCTTCCGCCTCGAATATCATCTCAAAGGGTCGCCGAATTCCGATATTTAACTTGCATGATGATATATACTCAATTGCAGTTCTGGGTGCGGCGTTTAAGTATATGGCTGGGGATGGCGGAGATGGTAACTCACAAATAATAGATCGGAGATTTCTTCTTGAATCTGCGCGTCCATAATCTCACGTGAAGGAAGATAGTAGATTCGTCAAACTCACAACCGACTCCCGAAAGACCAGATATTGCGAACTCCAATCAGGAAATCAACTGTCTCGTTGACGTTACCAGTGTATCCCTATCTATTCACAGCATCCATGTCGCCTTTCAACAGTAATTCAATTAGAGCGATACCCTAGTAAACAGTTTAGGGATCTTCGTATCCTTGCACTTGACGCCTGGGTCTATTGGGTACTGTTGGGCTAAATTAGGACATTCACGGACTCCAACCAAATGACTTCACGAACTAGGATAAGTTGTAGGAATCATTTCTGCAGGTCTGTATCCCAGTCTCTCACGAAGAGGCAAAATGGTGACAGTCATAAGTGGTCCAATGGACCCAATGATTACTGAGTAGAAGATGACAGGGTTTTCATGGGCCTGACGTTGCTGCAACATTGCTTGATTAGACCAATACATAGTAAGAGCAGCACGAGAGCATACCAGGTAACGGTATGTTCTCCGAAAAGGGCCGGTGAGGGTGGACATCCTTCTATGGGCGATGTGTTTGAAGAGAGCAACTTGCAGGATGGCCTCGGGAAACAACGTTGAGCATTTGGTTACGTAATGCGATCAACCTGAATAACTCAGTAGCCAACCGTGACATTGCTTTCTGACTCCTACTGCATCCTTACGACTCTTCCTCGCTCAGAATACACCACAATGTCTATGGAAGAGAGTATTAGCTTGGAGGAGACGAACAAGATCCGTATTTCTCTCGGTCTAAAGCCTCTAACGGACGACAAGGCTCCTGCAGATAGCGACCAGCAGGCAGAAGCTAATTACTCGAAGCTCCGCGAAAAGGAAGCGAAGGAGCGGGATGCAAAGTCAGTGGTTATTTCTTCACTTGAAGAACCCATCTCATCATCGTATTTTCCCTCTTACAGGAAAATTCAGGATAAAATAGCCAAGTAAGTTTTGTTTCTATCTTCTTATCCACTTTGCTTCATTGTTTCCATTCGGTCTACCAGAACAACTTTTGGCTATTTTGCAACTTGAGACCGCCGACGCTCATATATTACTCGACAGGGTGCGAAATCGACGGGAACTCAACGCATCACTGAAAGGAACAACTCTGGGCGATGCAGACGGGGAGTAGATGACACGCTGAAGTGGATCAAAAGAAATAAGAAGAAGGAGAAGGAACTCGCGAAAAAGCGCCAAGAAGAGTTCGAGAACAGAGATAAAGAAGTTCTACAAGACTACACTGAACGTAAGTCATTTATTGTCATTCGCATTTCGGCAATCCCTGCTCACTATAGTATTTATCATGTAGGCGATCTTGTTGGCCTGAAAGTTAGCCATGACTTCGATGAAATGGACGAAGGCGAAGCTCGGATACTTACGTTGAAAGACAGTAGAATTCTGGACAATGAGGGTATGTGGTCAAAACTTTGACGCTCTGTCGAATTCTAATAGCCTGTTTTCTTTCGTACATAGAGGATGAACTACAGAATGTGGAGATGGCTGAGGAAGAGAGATTGAAAGAGCGCAAAGAACTCAAGATCAAAAAACGCGATTATACGGGATATGATGATGATGAGTTCGTCGAGGGCAATCAGGGCTTAATGAAACGTTCCATTTTGGCGAAATATGATGAAGATATCGAAGGGCGTCGCAGCTCGGTGAGTCATTAGGTCATACGAAATTGGAGGAATGCTCATGATATATTTCTAGGAGTTCCGTCTGGGTAGTTCGTCTACCCTATCCAGTAAAGTAAAGCAAGAGGAACAAAAACAACAAGCAGCGGCTTCTCTCAACAAGACTTTGCTCTCGATTGATTACACCAGTACGTAATCAATCCGCTATTGCTTGATTTTCAGATGGTATGCTAATTATACGATTCAGAAAACCTAGAGACTGCCGATTACATTCAAGAGAGTGATATTGGTTTCAAGAAGCCCAAGGTTAGTGTTTTTACGTGACCATTTTGTCATATATCTGACTTGAGCGACAGACAAAGAAAAAGAGATCTAGTCGCAGAGCACCCGTGGAAGCTGAGCTCGATACAGATAGCATGGATGTCGACAAACCCATTATTCCTCTTGTCAGAGACCTTAATGCTAACTTCGTGGATGATGATGAGCTCCAAGCCGCGCTTGCCCGCTCGCGCCAGGCTAAACTACGTAAAACAAAGAAGCTATCGCCGGAGGAGTTGGCCAAAAAAAGTAAGGCACACTGTTTCACTCATTTCCATGCATTGATTAATTTAATTTTTTCAGTTTCTAAACAGCGAGTAAAAGAAGAGGAGGCAGAAAATGAAGAGTCAGCCAGAAAGGAAGACCCAGGTCATGAGGAAGAGGGAGGGTTGACCTTTGATGAAACTTCCGAGTTTGTTCAAGCAGTTGGCAACAACCAAATCGTGAAACCCAAATCGGAGCCAAAAGAGCCTGTACTCTCCCAACTACCAGAAGTACCGCGACCGAAACCCGAGTCTCGCGATGTCTCCATGGCGCCTGGAGATGTGGCTCTTGATGAGTTGGAGGCTGGTGAAGTCCGCGTAAAAGACGAGGAGGAGGAAGATTATGACATGAACATGCTGGATGCGATTGAGGATGCCCTCAAGAAAACGGAAGAAGAGGAAAACGCCGCTGTGAATGGTGGCGGCGACGAAGTGGGCACATCATCTGAGCAGACATTCAGCACGGGCATGGCATCTACCTTGAACATCCTTCGTCATCAAGGCATTCTCGCTCAGCCTTCAGCGGATCAAATGGAGCGCGAAAAGACGCAGAGGCAGCGGGATTTGTGGTTGGCAGATCAAAGGCGGCGCGTTGCCCAGCGAGAACTAGAGAGGTTGCAATCCCGTGGAGCGAATAAGGATCAAGCACAGCGCGAATACGAGAACCGGCTCCGTGAGCAGCAAGAAGCCAAAGAAGCCATGGATACTTCAAGAACTACAAACCAGATGTCAACATTGTTTACTATGACGAATTTGGACGATCACTTACGCCGAAGGAGGCCTGGAAAGCCCTGTCGCATAAATTCCATGGCAAAGGATCAGGCAAGATGAAAACGGAGAAGCGTCTGAAGAAGATCGCAGAGGAGAAGAAGAAAGAGGCTATGGTGAGCGGCGACACCCCCTTAAGCATGAACAGGGCATTCCAGGCCCGCCAGGAGAAGGCGGGACAGGCTCACTTCGTCCTGTCAGTTGGAAACAGAGGGTAAGTCCTTTAATTCATACCACATTTTCCAAAATAATTCATTTCTATTGTCCAGTGCTGTGCCTCAAGCCGCCGAATTTTTGGACGCTCAGCCCCTTGCCAAAGGCAAAACCGAGAAGAACAAGAAAAAGAAGGAGAGTAAGGTCGGCCCACAAGTGCCAGAGTCTGGTTTCATGACAGTGCCCGCTCCGCAATTGAACTTGGGCTCCAACGGCATCAGTCCCGTAGGCTCGACTTCCGCTTCACCTGCACCCAAAGCAGGCTTCTCTCGTATATCGTCTGCAATCGTCGAACCTTCATCACAAAACGGTACACCAGTCCCTGGCGATCGTGTAAAGGTCGCATTCGGCTTGGGAAGAGGAAGGCAGGCGACGAACCTCAAGGTTCGCCACCCCCGAAGAGGAGATAAGGTTCAAGCGAACCTAAATCTCCTCGCATTAGCATAGTATACCCTTGATTCTTGATCATAAATTGTCTTGAAGGTACATAAGACCTTGATATATAATAGAATCATTCAATTGTACAGACGATCGGAGTTGTCATTTAAACAATTTTGCGCCGTGGGCTCGCATTTTTCCCTAGGGAGTTTAATGCGTATGATAGAGCATAACGTTTGAGGTCTTCGAAGGCTGCTTGGTTTGTGGCGAATCTAGAGGGGCTCCTGATTAAACATCTCATTTGCGGCTCTTTCGCAGCAAATAAAATGCAGATGATGTACCATTCATGGGCATTTTCACATTCTCTTCACAGTCCGAGTACAAATTAAATAATTATGACAAACGTTAATACACAGGTGGGGTATTGGGGTATCTTTCTCGAATGGAGAGGTCAGGGTCTGAGAATCAGAGGACGTTACGCTCCTGAGATGCAACTCCTTCGTCACTACAGATCGATCCTTGTCGAGGCCTTTCCCGCCCTCGAAGGCTTTGACCAATGACGCTTGACCTTCATCAATCCTGGTAGAAAATATGAAAGATGAGAACTAACAGGAGGGATGTATCGAATATTGCAAACCATTTCACGGAATGTGCACTCTTCTCTAGAATGACTTTACTGTTGTCCACGAAAAGCGCACAAGGTTGGGGAATCCGAAGACAGGATTTACAGCGGTTTTCAGCCACGCCTGGGTATTGGGATCTAAAGAAACAGTTTATATGCTTGAATCAGTGCCAAATGGCCCATGCAGACATACCAGACGGATACCCCGATCCAAGTGCTGAGCCCCAGGGCGATTCCGTCTGCCCTTCACTCTCTTCGAAACGCCATCCTTCTACACATGCATCGCGAGTCACTTTAGCAGCAACACTAGCTGCTCCAACTATCTTGAATTTGGAGTCGGCTTTCGTGGTGACAGTAAATTGGATTCCCGGAAATAAAGATGATAGGTATTTTTCGTATGTTGTTGTCGTTCCTAGAGCATCCACGTAGACCTAGACAAATATAACAGTCTTAATGGGAATGAGCAAGGATTCGGTTCATTTACTTCGATAGTTGGATGCCCTTCGCTAGAATCTCCCGGATGAGGAGAATAGTAGCATTTTCAGATTGCCGATTTAAATTGATGGGCGGACGGCGTAACATGCCACTAGATATTGCTTGAGGCTGGAGGAAATAAATTCATTGGAAAAAGAATACGCATATGATGCTGGGACATACCTTACTACTCGCACAGACCATCCGAGGTTGATAGGGTCGGAACTGAGAGTGTCCAGTAAAGTTGATCTGCTTGCGGCGGTCAACGTTTTAGAATCTGTCCAGTAGATGTAATCCCCATTCATCCGTATTTTAGGAGTAAGAAACAACGCACCTGCAAACCCTAATTCTTCCAAAGTATCTTGGTACGCTGCTGGACAGTAGGCGATTCCGTAAACGAGCGGGCCCAGCACTGGTCCTCGACCTGCTTCGTCAACGCCGAGGATATAGGGACCAGGTGCAGTTGGCTGTGGAGAGTGGTATGTATATGAGTCTTTGAGAGGTGTAGATGGGCCAGGCGCTGAGGGGACTTGTTGGACTTGCTCGGACATCGTTAAGTGGATGGCGATAGTTGACAAATAAAAGTATGGTAACGCGACGCGCCTGTTGTTTACGCGTTGTTTGGTGTTCCATTCCTGATGAACCGATCCAACAACGACTCGTATTCCAGGCAAGTATATAGCGGCATCACAAACCCAAAAATGACAAACAATACCACGAATAAGTACGGTGAGTGCAATGGCAAATAATCTGACGTGTATGTATGTCCGATCTGGGAAGTTAAAATGATATCCATTGTAATCCGTTCTACTAAGTAGTGTACTTGAACGCCAGCCATGTCGTGTATTGGGCTGACTGCCAAGCTGCGGGGTATGTGCATCGTCCAGGTCAAGGTTGGTCAATGTCGATAGTCACCAAATCAGTATCTGAATACGCGACCAACTGCAACCCCAAATTTCGTAGCGGTTTGAGGGTCGGGAGTTCTGGATTCGAAGCATAGAGCTCTATCACTCGCAGAGGCGAGACGCCCAGTTGTCCTAACGTAAATGCTTCGACCCATCAACCACTTGCGTGCGCTGAGTAGGCCAAACCGCAACCGCGAGCGTGCCATGCGCGCCAAGCGACCGGGCGAACATGAGAGGCAGTCATAGAAGGCAAGAATCTCGAGGCGTGGACATAGCACGTCACCTAGGCCCGTATATGTTAACTTGTCGAGCAGGACGTCCGTCACAGCGAGTGGAGATTTCGTTTGTACTGTAAGCTCTGTAAGCGTGCCCTGGATGTACTGAAGACATTCGATGAGGTCCAACTCTTGCAGCGGCATAAAAGAGAGATTAAGAATTTGTAGTGGGAATTTCGACCGTTGGAGAGCCCTAATATCGATGAATATTGCCATGAGCGTAAATTGATCATAAGGTGTTTGAGATTAGGCAGAGTGATTGCGTCAATGAGATCCGACACGTTATGATGAGAGGATAAGGACAAGTAGGAGAGGTGCAGTAATGTGATATCAGGATAGTGGGAGCGTTGTTAGACCGAAAATATCTTGGAAGTGAACGTGTGTCGCCTTGATCGCCAACGAAAGAATTTTGAAGCAATGTTCAAGACTGATTGTTGCATGAAGTATTAGATGGGTAATATCAGACCAACGAAGTTCGATTGGTGGAGGACGAAATACTCCACTAGTCACGCTCTCCCAAATGAATCGACGAAGCTTTGGGGCACGACTCATTGTCTGCGAAAGGGTAGTGGAAGATGTAATTTGAAGCCCCTTTGGAGTATGGATTTCGAAACTTTCTAGACGGGGGTAATCATGATCTGGAAGGCTATCCGAGGTCTTCTCGGGGACCTTGACTTTTAAGTGCTGTATGCGCCCAGCATACGCACCCAATATGTGTCGAACATCTTCGATTGACAGAAGGTCGTCCTGGATGGATAACGAGAGCGGAAGGTCTCCAGACCGTGAAAGCCATACGTTGATATAGGAAATTCTAAAAGTACTGGCATCTTCATGACGTCCTATTGTGGTCCCATTGTTGATCGCACGAGCTCCAGCGACGACCACAATTGAGGACTCGATACAGAGACTTTCCACCACTCGGTGCAGACTTGCATCAAGCGAAGTGGAGACCCTACGTCGCCGGGTAAAATGAACTGCTGCTGAGGAAGACTGTATATGAAAATCTCTGTCAACAGTTCGGGCGGCAGGCGTCGAATTGGGGAAAGCAGTATATATAGTGCTGTGATAACGGCGTAGGAATCGCCTTCGCTTTTCCGGAGTTTTGCTGCCTGCTTCTTCTTCCTCGAAAGCGTTACCCATGATTTCGGTCGGAGCAAGATACCTTTCGGAGGCCCTGCATTGTTGAGAGACTCTGCGATACGCGCTAAGTCATCTATACGGTCCTGGGGGTATTGGAGAGACGATATGAGGCGAGGAATATCATCTTCGAGTGATGAAGTAGCTCCTCGCAGATAATCGCTGAGTTCCTGGTAGGAGACTGGGGTGCCTAGCATTGCCAAAGAAAAGTATTGAGAAAGTCTAGAGGGGTGTGTTTTAGAATAGGACTTGAACAGGTACTCTTAACATACCGCTCAAGTTGGGTTAAAAAGTTCTAATGTCTCTCTTCCTGTGCCCCTTATCATGACAGTCGCCGATTGATTGCAAAAAAAGGACAGTGTACGGAAGCTAATCGTTGTCATGTCGGTGTTCTGCTACTAACCCGTTGGTATGGGTCACTTACTGCGAGTTGTAGATCGCCATAGACGGAGTCAGCCAAAAGTCACAGCCTTGTCAAGTAAGAGGTAATGAAAGGAAGCAAAAGCTTTCCCCGGATTCCGGAGCTATATAACAGATCGTGGAAGACGTACATGTGACTTACAAGTATACATACTTGAGTAGGCGCTTGGCTTGAGCTCCACTCAATTGGCTGAGGTTCTAAAGTACATAATTCCAATGCAATCTTGCACCACACCATAGCATCTGAACCTAATTCTGGGTCTGTTTCATGTCGCAAACAGCACAGAAGACTAGTCTAGACTAGTATTCTTGTAGTACTTATTCCGTCGATAGATGATCGCATAAAAAAGGTTAAAGCAAGGCGTTATTTCGCAAGGAAGTTGCCAATGTATTTGAGTCTCGAACTTGCGGACTTGATTGGCCAACTGAATCTGCAAATATGTACGGCGTAACATGCTGTTTAGAATTTATTTAGCAGCCTGACATCTCTTCAGCTTAACCTTCGGCCGCCTGTGTCATTCTCTGCTATTCTTGGCTTTATCTCGGGGCTCTCACCTTCTATTGCGGGTCTTCGTCATCGTTTATCTTGCCAGAAATAAATATTCGGAAGAATTTGAGCTATTTGCGACCCGTCGATATTTATCGCCCTTATTCCGGGATGACAGATAAATTTATGACTCCAATGTTATCCTGGTGCTTTTCGTTTTCAATTTTCTGGTATTTGACACTGACAGAAACGTTCAGTCGGATCTCGTTGCTCCTTCAATAACACCGCTTCCCGGTGTCATATATCTTTATCAAGCCTGAGTCAAGTCAAGCCTAGCATACTCAGCACGTAGTAAAGAATTGTTGGACATGAGCAGGACCATTAAACGAATTATATTTACTTGGCCTATACAAAAAAAATTCAGTCAAACATTCAAAGCAAACTGGGAGACCGCGGAGGCCGAAGCCCATTGGCGGAAGCCCCGGACTGTCATAGGGAAAAGACAATCATGCATGAGATTATAAAATCTTCATAGCGCTGTTGGCTGCTCTCCTTTCTATTCGAGAAGAACTTCAGCATGTGTGCCAGTGGCCACTGATCTAATCGGGTAAGCATTGATGGGAACTTAGAAATAGGCGCCCGTATACGTAGACAAGATCGTGTGCCGGATTTCTTTACTGGGAAATATTTATTCCTCAAACATATTTCCAATTCTACGAGTGGCTGCTGCTAATCGAGTGCTGCTAAACAGCCGGCTCAACTGTTTGTATTGCAATACGTTATTGAACGCAGCTACTCATGATGCAAATGTTGGCCTTAAGTTAGACGGCCGTTGACTCAGTAACTCGGAGGCTTGAATCTAAGTGAAGGGCGAGGATGAGTCAGAGGTGTCGATGTAATTGGCATATTTTAAATAATGCATATTTTTTTTGGCAGCACCCAGCCTGGGGCCACCTGTTCATTGCCTTTTCAGCGCCTAATGTGGGCGACCAATTGCGGTGCAGCTGTTTTGAAGTCTCGCTATCGGCTTTAACGGCCCGGCTTTGTCGGAATCAAAATGGGCCGCAAACTTGACGCCGCACATCAACGCGCCTCTGTCCCACATTGCTCGTCCTCCATCCGCGCTGAGCAACAATGCGCGCACCTTCTTTCTGGGCCCGCCAATATGTGCGAGGTGCCTCGCGGAGGTTCATGGCCACAGTCGCCAGTGAACAACCTCGCATTCCACAAACTATCATCGAAAAGGTTGTCCAGAAATACGCTGTAGGCCTGCCCGAGGGTAAGGTGGTTAAGGCTGGAGACTATGTCATGATTCGACCTGAGCATGTCATGACACACGACAACACCGGTCCAGTCGTCTCCAAGTGCGTACCGGACATTTCATACGGCGACAACAGACTCATGGAAATGTGACTTTAACAGGTTCAAATCCATCGGAGCGAAGCGTATTCATAATAATAAGCAACCGGTGTTCACGTTAGATCACGACGTGCAGAACAGATCCTCGAAGAATCTCTCGAAATATGCCATGATCGAAGAATTTGCGCGCACACACGGCGTTGACTTCTATCCCGCTGGTCGGGGTATAGGGCACCAAGTCCTTGTCGAAGAAGGATACGCCTTCCCAAACACCTTAACAGTGGCTTCAGACAGTCATAGTAACATGTACGGTGGTGTCGGATGCGTCGGGACTCCGATTGTGCGAACGGATGCGGCAGCGCTCTGGGCTACGGGCAAGACGTGGTGGCAGGTTCCCCGCATGGTCAAGGTCGAACTACGCGGACGCTGGCCCAGGTGTCACTGGCAAGGATGTTATCGTTGCGCTATGTGGATCCTTCAACCAGGATGAAGTTTTGAACGCGGCTTTGGAATTCACTGGCGAGGGCGTAAAAGCTCTCGCCGTCGACGATCGGCTTACAATTGCAAACATGACTACAGAATGGGGTGCATTAGCTGGCGTGTTCCCGTTGATGAAACGCTCCTCGAGTGGTACGGTGGTGTCTTAAAGAAACTGGAATTACGAACTTCGCTTCATCGCCTGGTATTCCTCCTCCACCTATGCATCCAAGGATCAACGCCGAAAGTTGAAGGCTCTTCGCGGTAGCGCGTTGACTTCAGATGCTGATGCTGAATATTCGTCACACCTTGTTTTCGATCTTTCCACCCTTGTTCCCCATGTGTCTGGACCAACAGCGTCAAAGTTTCCAATCCGTTGCCGGTTCTGGAAGAGAAGCATATTCCCATCCAAAAGGCCTACCTCGTCAGCTGCACCAACTCGCGCGTGTCAGACATTGCTGCAGCCGCCGCCGTGATCAAAGGCCACAAAGTTGCACCTGGTGTTGAGTTCTACATCGCCGCCGCTAGCTCAGCAGTGCAACAGGAGTCCGAGCGACGTGGTGACTGGGATGCGCTCACTCTTGCAGGCGCGAAGACTCTGCCTGCAGGATGCGGCCCTTGCATAGGACTGGGTGTCGGTCTCCTGGAAGAAGGGGAGACAGGATCAGCGCAACAAACAGGAACTACAAAGGCCGCATGGGACACCCTAATGCTCAGGCCTACCTCGCCAGCCCAGCAGTTGTTGCTGCCAGCGCCATCAAGGGATACATTTGTGGCCCTGATTCATTGGATCCTGCTGCACTTCCTCCGGTTAAGGCGCCTACATTCTCCATAGTAGACACGCCTTCAGCGAAGCCATCTGGAGATGTATCAGCTACCCAAGAACCCCTCCTTCCCGGCTTCCCAGCTGTCTTTTCTGGCCCTCTACTCTTTGCACCCCAAGACAACCTCAATACTGATGGCATCTACCCCGGAAAATACACCTACCAAGACGATATCACCCTCGCCCGCCAAGCTGAGGTTGTAATGGAGAACTACGATCCCGCTTTGCCACCCTCGTCTCCACCTCATTGCCGACCAGAACAAGAGCTCCGTGCCCACCCCAGCCGATGTGAAGAAGGGCGTCGTGCTCGTCTCCGGCTACAATTTGGCACGGGTTCCTCGCGGGAACAAGCCGCGACCGCGCTCAAGGCTGCTGGCGTGCCACTTGTCATCGCGGGCTCGTTCGGCGACATCTTCAAGCGCAATGCGATCAACAACGGCCTGGTTTGCCTCGAATGCCCTGAACTTGTCAGCGATCTCACCGAGGCATATGCTAAGGATGGCAAGCGCGGCGCCGGAGGACGCGAGGGCGAGCTGACCGTGGACAAGGGCCTCGACATCTCTGTCAGCATGACGACGGCAAGGTCGCGATTTCTTCAGGCGTATCGGGTATTAAGAAGATGTATGCAGTAAAGCCGATTGGTGCTAGTGTGCAGGAATTATGGTTGTGTGGCGGATTGGAGGGTTACATCTTGAAGGAGATCGAGGGCAAGGCCACAAGCGCTAGGCTTGTCAGCCAAAAGTATGTTTTGCTATATTTTCATGGATTTAATCATGCTGTATCAATATCACAAAGGCTGAAAAATGGAGAATAGTCCAAGAAGTGGAGGTTGTGAAAATCGAGAACTTTCAATTACACTGACTTAGCAGTCCATTTGCATTTACATACATATGTTGTAAG
This sequence comes from Pholiota molesta, assembly GCA_014925825.1. Lineage (NCBI taxonomy): Eukaryota > Fungi > Basidiomycota > Agaricomycetes > Agaricales > Strophariaceae > Pholiota > Pholiota molesta. Next base: position 167,758 of record JACGCK010000053.1, on the reverse strand, counting down.
TCATGAGTACAAGCTTGGCCGCTATAAACATAGGTTTAAGTCAATGAATGGAGCATGATGTAGTGAACCGCTCATAGCGCCGGGTCCCAAACGCTTCTCCCATCTGGCTGCGTGTCCGGGATGAGGCTCGAGGCTTGCACCACAGCGTCTGGAGCAAACCGCTCTCTGAGGACGGAGAGCTTCGACTTATACTCGTCGACCCCAATGTACGCTCCACACATGCGGCGCTTGCCATCGAAGGCGGAACGGCCATGCAGGACACGATGGTTATCGACCACTAATTGCGGTTAAAAAGGAAGACATCAAGGCATTTTCATGTTTTCTAGAAGATAGTGCACATACCGACTGCTGTTCCTGGTTGCAGTTGTACCCAATATTCCGAGTCTGCACTCGTCAAACACTTGTTCCACAGTCTGATAGCATCATACCTGCAGTTTCTATATCAATTTAACGGATCACTTAAAAAATGTAATAGGGCGTGCGTACCACTTCTCGACGAGCTCTGGTGCAAGATGGTTCATAACACTGCGGTCATCATTATTCCAGCGCACCTGGGTGAGCTCGCCGGTGATGGGGTCATGGCCGAGGACAGGATAGCCAGTCGCGGGTGATGGACGATACAGCGATGTCCGTTCACCGGCCGCATGTGCGGGTACTGGCACCTTGGAGAGAAGGTCATATGCTTCTGGATGCAGTTCCTTCATGATGGAAGCTGCGTAGAATCCATCCACGAGGAGTGTAGCCCCTCCTGAGCCATTGGTGTGCGAGAGAAGATGGAAGAGTTGGAGGCCACAAGGATCGGTCTGTGTAGTTTCATAAGGTTTGGAAGGGCCAGAATTATCAAGGAAGGATCACGCACGAAGTATGTATTATCTGTGTGAGCACCAAGTGCGAGTGTGGTATACGCTGTGTCGCCTTTTGAGAGGTCAGATGTGATTTCCCAGAACTTGCCGTCTATTTTCAAGAGAGAAGTAAAGTCAGGAGTGCGAAAATTCAAGGATTGATATTACATTGCGTTTCTCTTATGAATCCAATGCGTTGGCATAACTCTTCTGTCGCCTCTGGGGTTGCGGGTACTCCTGTCACAAAGGAAAACCCGAATCATGCTAAAATAATAGGTTTTTTGTTACCACTCATTCAATTTCGGAATGGACGGATAACAACGCACTACATTGGACAACCACTTATACAGTCCACGATCATCGCTAGCCATCACTTCCTCATACGGAACAGTTGGTGGAGATTTTTGAATCTTAGAGCCCCACAATATTTTCCTGACACTCTGCTGTCAGAAAGAATATCATCACTGGAGTTGGATAGATCTTACTCTGCAAATTCTGGCGGTCGGCTGAGCGGGGGGTCGTAGGAATTCCGTTGAAGCCATGACCATGGATAATAGATATGTGAGGTTCCTTCGACGGCCCTATTTAGTCGTTAATCCAGATATGAGAGTCTCAGAAAGACTCTTTGACTAACAAGTTACTTCAAGTCCATTTGGCTTGGATTCGACGTGTAGAGGTGCAATATCCTTTGGAATCTAATATCTTTCAGTGACGTCATAGACATAAAGCAAGAGGAAATAAACTCACATCAAATGTATTGAATAGCCGTTGCTTCGTAACACCATGGAAGCACTTGGGGCACCGGCAATGGTCTCTCAACCAAATGTTATGGCTAATAGGAGAAATGGAATTATATCAAGCCTGCTGGAGATACTTAGCTGTTGACATACAATCGAGACCACGTCCTTGTATCCCATCCGATAGCAACCTGACCTACATCTTGACTGATGATGGGTAGATCGTCGTGGGTGACGTCTGGAAGATGTTGGGGTTGATCGTGGAAAGGCTGAGAGATCGTCGTTGCAGTTGCGGTCGCAGCAGACCTTGTTGGATATGTACTCAGTGGCCTCTTTAGCACTCTATAAGATGTTCCCTGAGTACCATTAGACAGAGATAAGGAATAATAATCAATGAACGCGTTTGAGTCCAAGTTGGTGTCCGTAACGCACTGTGCAGTCTGCTATCCGAGGCGGGGATCTCTTTGTCCACGAGCGAGACAGGGCTCGGACATAACTTGGCCGTGACAGCGGGCTAGGGCGCTAGTAGTAGTCGCCTTGAACATCGTCGGCTATGGCGGCGGGAGGCCTCGACGAGGAACGGAACAAGCTGCTCCTGGAATTGCAGGTCCAGAATTTGCATCTCGATCACATGGTCTAATGTCACTGTGACCGCAGCCTATAAATAGCATGTCAACCCCATTTGGTACGCCTAATCTGTGGCATTATTGATGGCTCTCGGGCCCCATTGTATTCCGAACTCTCCCATCTCCTACTTTCTGACAATGCTCAAGTCCTGATTTCTCTCATTGTCCAATGCATCCGACAGAACGTCTGTATCTATATTTTTCCCCGTTCATCACGATCTAACTCCCTGCGCGCGTAGCAATGCCCTCTGGGCAGTACTCCGACTACACAGCACAAAATCAGTTAGTTCTCGTTCTTACATGGTACTGGCGTGGGCGCTGATTTCAAGAAGCTATGCATCGGGCTCTCCAGACACATTCTACGAACCAATTACTGTACAACCTCCCACCGCAACACACAGCGCCTCAGATTCGGCCAACACCCCATCGTCATCTGCACCCAAATCACGCAGGACCGTCGCGCGACCTTCCCAATCCCAATCGACCCATTCTAATCAGCGTAACACACTTGATTCCATTGAATTTAGCAGCAGTTTTCGCGGGCCCTCTACCCAAGTTCGCAAAGAGCGCGAACGGCAACTTGCGAATACCCCTCGAGAAGCACTTATCCAGCTCGCAATCAAAAGGGAATATGAATCTAAAAAGGCAAAACAGCTCTTGACAACGGCTGTGCTACAGTTGGAGGTTGTGAAAGAGCATCTTTCTAGGGAAGAAGAAGCAAGAAAGGAGCTGGAAGAAGAAAAGCATATGCATGGCGTCAAAACCACCCAGACGGTTCTCAAGGCCCAAATGGACAGCATGAACGTCACCAAGAAATTGGAACATACAAGTTACAGGTGGAGAACTTGCAACGCGAATTGTGAGTTATATTTCACTTTTTTGACGATACAATCATGACTTTTTATTTGAGGCAACGTGCCAAAGAGGTTGTGCGCTCGGTCGAGGACGAACGAGACGAGGCAGAACGGGCGCTTATCCGTGCAAGAACTAACGCCCGGGAAATGAAGGAGAAAAATGTGCTGTTGATTGCGCGAGAAGAAGGTCGCCGAGAAGGGTTCGACGAGGGACTCAGACAAGGACGCCTCGCTCTGGCCTCCGCCGAACCTCCCCTGATCGGCAATGGAACAACGTCCGCCGAAGAATCGACCCCGAAAGCGCGAAAGGAATCGTCGGGCAAGCCTCGTCGCCGGCACAAATCAAGCAATGCTACGACCCCTGCCCCGCCTACAGCCGCATCCCTCGAAGCAGAAGCTGCTCAAGCTAAGCTGCGCGAGATTGATGAGCGAGAGAAACTTCGTGTCAATATGCAACTACGCCATATCGAGATGGAACTTGATAAGGAAAGACAGCGCTCGAGGGAGGCCGAGCGAGCTGCGCAACGGCTGGTCGAAGAAAGGAGGAAAATAGAAGAAGAGAAAAAGCGACTAGAAGGGGAAAGGGAAAGGGAAAGGAAGGCGCGCAAAGAGGCAGAGCGCGAGAAAGAAGTGATTAGGCGGAGGGAGGAGGAGAGGAGGACGCTGGATCTTGAGAAGCAGCAAATGTATGAAGCCAAAGAGCGGGAGCTGAACGAGTTGAGGCGAGCAAACTCGAGACTAGAGCGAGAGAAGGCCGCGACAGTGGACCTGGCCAGAAAAGAGGTGGACCTCGAACGCGAGAGGACGAAGAGGCTCGACGCAGACAGGGAACGTGAGCGTGAAAGAGAGCGCGAAAGAGAGGAGCGCGAACACGAGCATGAAAAAGAAAAGGCACAAGACATGCGAGCAATTGCGGAGGCGACTGCTACTGCCGTTATCAACGCTGTAGGCGCCGCAAAGAGCAGCGGCAGCAGTCAGAGGCACGGATCGTCTGTGGGCTCTCCAAATCATGAAGACTCTAATACAATGCCCTACGTCCCTATGCCTGCACCGCCTATGGTCCCAGGCCCCGGCATGCCCGTGCCCATCGTCTTGCCCACTTCTGCCGGCCCCCTTGGTCTCTACAGCGGCGTCCCTCGCGCACCCTCTTCTGGAGGACGCCCGTACGGCCGCGATAGGCGCACGTCGCTCGGCTCGGCATCATCGTCGATGGCGTCCGGGTTGCCGCTGGACATGCTACAGTTCGCTAACGATCGCGACGATCTCAGCGTGATTCCGGAGGACACCAGTATGCGAATATCGAGCCCTGGAAGGCCATCGAGCGGCGCGGGCGACATGCCTCCGCCGATTTGGATGACGAACCCGCCTCCGGACATCACGCGAGGGCAAGGCGGTGCTGTGGAAGGATGGAGGTCGAGTGTTTCTCCTGGTGTAAGTCGCTTCTCTATCTTCATGGTATTTTGAGCTTATGCGTTTTTCTCTCTTTCTTTTAAGTATGGGGACCAAGGACCTATGTCTATGCCTAGAGCACCAGGAGATGGACCAGGTTATCAAGGTCCTATTACCATGCCTAGAGCACCAGGAGATGGACAACCACCTCAACCACCTATTCAGATGCCCCGAGCACCAGGAGATGGGCCAGGATATACAGGGCCAGTCACTATGCCTCTTGCGCCAGGCGAAGCTCCTGCGGGCTACCAGCCACAGCCACCGCCCGTCAGTATGCCTCGGGCACCAGGAGAAGCGCCTTCCAGTTACCAACCTCCCGTGAGCATGCCCCGCGCTCCAGGCGATGGGCCAGAATATCATCCGCCTGTTGGTATATCCGGAGGTGGCCCTATCGCAATGCCCCTTGCGCCTGGAGAGACGCCAGCTAGTTATCAACCGCCTGTTGGTGCGTCCGGAAGGGGCGGCTCTGTTGCAATGCCGCTGGCACCTGGAGAAACGCCCGCTGGTTATCAGCCTCCTGTCGGTATGCCTAGGGCACCAGGGGAGAGTTCTCCATATAGACCGCCTGTTGGGATGCCTAGAGCACCAGGAGACAGCTCGCCGTACCGACCACCTGCTGGAATGCCTAGAGCTCCGGGTGAGAGTTCGCCATATCGCCCACCCATCGGGATGCCGCTAGCACCAGGAGAAAGTTCCTCATATCGACCGCCTGTCAGTCTGTCCAGGTCCGCAGGACAAAGCTCTTCATATCGACCGCCTGTCGGGATGCCTCAGGCGCCAGGAGAGAGTTCGCCGTATCGCCCACCCACTGTCCTGCCCAGGGCGGCGCCTATGGGTGGCTCGCCATACCGGCCGCCTGTTACTATGTCCAGAGCTGGTTCTCCGTATCAAGCACAGATTGCAATGCCAAGGGCGCCAGCAGATGAGCATGGATATATACCGCCTGCCAGTTTTCGAACACCATCGGCAATGGGGCATAGAAATGGTAGCGCAGGAGGATATACGCCGAATAGTAATTTGCTTACTCCTCATGGCTCCAATCGCGATGGTCCAATACGCAGGCCATCTACCGGAAGCACAGGGTCTTACGATATAATTATTGAACCTCCAGTACGTATTCATTTTTTTCAATTGATTCCGGGTCCTTTCCTATCCCACATCATACCTCGTTGTTTTTCCTATCTCATTACTATCTCCGCATAAATGTATGAACTGACTTTGCTTCTCATTCTAGTCACGCCCATCATCGAGCCTATCAAATGAAAATCGAGATCGGGATGTTAATTCCTATCTGAGCCCTAACCATCATCCTGTAGCCCTTCCTCAGGTTCAACAGCAGGTGCAGCCCATGCCCACGCGTCCTCGTGGCCCCCAGCGAACAGATACCGAGCCAAGTTTGCCAGACACATCATATGGACTACCGCCCAACTTCATCCCCCAGACGTTAACGGACAGACGTGGTATTTCCACACCGATCTCTCACTCGCCTGTATTACCTGGAATGGGCCCAGTTATCCCTGGTGCACCCGTTATTCCGAGACCACCCTCCTCGCAAGGGCCCTATGGAAACCCTCTAGCTAAGAAAAATAGAGATAATGATTCTCCTCCAGCTTTCGGCAACAGATCGCCTTTCATCCCACCAGCTGTGTTAAGCTCGCCGAACATGGGCGGCGGGGGGTGGGGCAGCCGTGCAGGAAGTCTCAGCGGCGGGCCAAGTATGACGCCCAATTCGATGACGCGAGATCTACCTGGGCAGCGTTCTGGGGTACCCATCTATGGCCCGCCCGCCGGTGTTGGTGGCTTCTCATCGCCAAACATCAGGCCTGGTCCAATGCCTTCAATTTTTGGCAACAATCCGGACGACGAGGACGATGGATTTGACCAAACGACGCTCCAAAATACACTTTTGAATACAAACCCCGCTCCTGCTGTGGTGGTTCCGAAAAAGAAGAAAAAGGGGAGGAAGTAAATTGTATTTGCTTTTTTTGCTGTTGTTTTGCATTATGGATTTCCTGGATTTTTTCTATTCTCGGTCGGTCATTGCTTGACCTAGTTGTTTTCCTTGTATACCAGTCTCTTTATAACCTTTGTTCTTTCCATATCACCTCTATCTGCGCTGCTAACATTGTTGTCCCTTGTATTCCTGCTTCTACTATTTGCAATTTATCCAAATCATGTACACATATACCAATATACCCTCGCAAAATGATTCATTAGAATGCAATTTATGTCGAATTTGCAGCCACCTTTTTACTAGAATCAGTATCCTCACTTCTCCCTTTGAGTTAACTTCTGCTTTTTAAACACCACAAGCGTATTAACTGCGAGGTTCATACTTTTCATCCATTCATCATCCTGTATTTGACAAAAGTGAATATATTGTACATACATGGTATAGTGAAGTTCAATATGAATGATGGTGGAAGTATGCACATATGTACGTAGGTATGTATCATCCATGTAGTGATTGCAAGTATCTGGAAGTAATGTGTTCAATGCGCAAATAAGCCGTGATACAGTCAAAATAGTTCAAGGAAACAACAAAAGATGAGAACCCCAACAGAGAGTCAATCAGAATCGGAAAGGTCAATAACATCTTCCGGGCTTTTGGCAAGGATGACCGGCCTACCAGTCCTTTGACTTAATGCTGGGCCTTCTCTGTTGACATCCATCCGCTGGCGAACACGTCGGGTAGGAACTGGTTGGTTTTCTTTATCCTCTGCCTCGTACATGTCTTCGTCCGAATCGTTGATCTCGATCACATCCAAGGCTTGGGTAGGCGCTGGGGCTGATGAGCGATCAGACTTTCCTGCAGTCATTTTCTTGTCCAGCCTGACATACGAAGAGGACACTCCAGAGCCTGAAGCAGACGCGGAAGCGGATGAAGGTGGGTGATGAACTGGGGCCATAGGGGCATCGCCATCTGCCACCGCTTTCTCGATCACTTTGTCGACGTTATCCCAAAAATCTGCGTCTCCGAAATCGATGTCGTCCATACCATAGTCGTCTGAGCCAGGATCCCTGCTGCGGTTTGTGCAGGAGGCATGGTATCATGTGTAATCGAGGTTGTTGGTTGATTGGGACGTTCAGGCGCCTTTCCTTTATCGACACGAGGGGGAAGATTTTCATCGTCCAATTCGTCCAGAAAGTCAAAATCAAACGACGCATCCTTTGCTCCAGCATGCTGGGTTTCTGAAAAATTTCAGGAGAGGGTGATGGAAGGTTGGGAGCTAACTGACGGGAGGTTACCGCGAATGTAAAATCCAAATCGTTTGCCTGTTTGGACGAAGAGGCAGTTCTGGAGTTGGAACCTGCACTGGCGTCGAAGTAAGCTGATTTCGAAGCTGTAATTTTGTGCAGTTCAGCCGATCCAAGGGTAGATGTATTGTTTGTGACGATCTCCATTTCCGTTTCATCATTGATATTGCTAGCCAGGCTGGTCCTAGTATGACGAGAAGGTAGGGCGATTATTGGTCGTGTCTGAGGCGCGTTAGTTGAAGTTGAAGCAATAGGATGGTTGTTCAGAGACGAAGCGGCAGGGAGGCGGCGGCGAGGTTCCATTTCAATATCATCATCATGCTCCCGAACTGTGCAATGGGTGGCGGCGAAATTTCACGCAATGGAGATCTAATGGCTTGAAGATCCGCAGGTAATTGGGTTGCACCTCGGGTTCAGGAGAAAGTGGGCGCCTATAACGCGAAACATGTCAATGCAAACTTTGAAAGAAATACTTCGACAACATACCCAAGCCTTGCACGCAGACCTTGTTTGAAGTCGTTCAGTTGTCTAGCTTCCAGGTCTGCCTGCCTTCCGCCCAACATATTTACAGTAGCCGGTTCAAGGAAAGCCATGCCATTTTGTATTCTTGTACCTTGCAGTTGCATCTGGACAAATCATGAGCCAGAGCGAATTATATTGACCAGGAAGACTTACCTTATATCCTAGTTCAGTGACACCGAGAGATAACTGGGGTAAATTTCGAAATTCCATAGCATCAATAATTGTTTCTCCATCTGAAAGCTGAAAGCGCAGTGTCCCTCGAGGATATTTGGGCATCGGCCCCTCGCCTTCTACTTCCACATCGCCATCTTCCTCTCCCTCAACATTTCCCAAACCGGTCCGCATTCTCTCTTCACGCGCAACACGCGTTTGTTCAAGCTGAAATGCACTCGTGCCGATTTCAGTCATTGCGACGATTTGAACCAGAATCGGCGGCCCTTGCAGGTCTTCTGTGGCTTGAGTAATATTGGGATTGAAACCAGTACCTTTGCTCATCGAGTCTGCCAGATCGGATTCAAGAAGTTGCTCTTTGACGCGTTCTACGAACTGGGGGAAAGCAGTGACCGGAGATAAGTTTTGATCGTCTATGAGCCACTCGCAACAGCCATCCAGCCATTCCTAAAAGTTATCGAACGCGTCAGTGTCGCTTCAAGGGTGTCTACAATTCGACTGACTGACTAAATCGACGCGAGGCTTGGGGAAGTGGTTATTCACCCATTGAATGACTGATGCAGGAGGCCCCATATGTTTGTGAGGTCGATGTTGTTATCAAAGAAAGTCGCGTCCAGTCACACCTCGTGCTTCGTATGGTTGAACTCGGTTGATGGCCACGTCCTTTCCAAGTTTCTACCCCTTCAGCCCGTCTCACCAGTGGCCAAACCTCTCCAGTGCCAGTGCATATGCGCTTCAAGCATGTAAGCCTCCAGAATGCGACTTCATTGAATTGCATACTAGTTATCACTGATCCCTGCTGCACGTTGTATTTATTGCTCTAGTGTTCGTTCCTCAGCAAAATGAGATGTTTTTTGAACTTCTACGATCTCGGGGGCCATAGGCTGAATGTTGCCTACTTTCATATCGCTTTACTACCCATCCTAAAAGTCAAATCTGGGACGGCATTCTGGACCTCTTTCAAGGCTAACATCCTTCACTCCCAGACGCCTACTAGTGCTGCTGTGGAATATAGTCTCTACGCCTTGGAAGGGTTCTTGTCATGGTTGGTTATAAAATTGGCGATATATCGTCTCTTCCGATCTATTTCCAGAGGACTATAAAAGCTGGAGATGACTTTCGCTTTGATGAAGTGCGTTACTCTGGTTGGATTATTAATTTTCCTTGGAAAATGAATACGGATTTTATCCACTGGGTCTCTTCGAACTAACGTTGGCATGGCGGTGCACGCTGCGCTCAGTCCTCTATTCACTTGGTTTTTATTCGTCATGCAAGTATTCGATCCAATCATCAATCTAGACTCAACAACACTGACCACTTTCTTAATATATACAGGTCTCCAGTGTTCCACCATTAGAACGTGCTGGGGATAACAAATCCACGTCCAATGACCAGTACAATAAGTCAGTGCTGATTTATTATATCATCTTTTGCAGAGACGCTCGTCGTCTCCAAGGCTCTGTACCGATCCTCTGGCCCGGGAATCAATGGTTTCTGAACCTTGTACGATGAATGAGCAGATGCAGAATTCCTCTTGAAGCCCCTTGATGCGAGCAGCTCGATCCAGCAATAATGGCGCGACGGTAGAATCATTGTGACAACTCCAATGCTTGTTTTATGGTCAGTGTTTTAAAAAATAGCCGCGGGAAGAATGATGATACGAATTTTACAGATTTTTCGAGATTGAGTAAACATAAATAATTTCTACTGTACGGATCAACCGGCGTACAATCGATAACGGTCAGGCTTGAAATGGAAACACGAAGGAAATTATTGACCTAGGCAAGAACCTCATCATACGGTCTGTAAATGGTATCTTCAGCTCCTTCTCGATCTTCTGAAGTCGTCCAAGCAACTCTCGTGCCTTCTCGTCGTCCTTTCGTTTTTGAGCCTCTATCAACTGTTTGATAGTATATTGCAAGGTCTGTCCCGCTTCTGTTTCGGGTATGAATTTCCCCATATTGATGACCTCGTCTTGTATCGCTAGAGATTCATTGGCGTCGGATTGTTTAACGTTGATTCGCCCAAGGATGCCATTGACTACTTCAAGAGAAGCAGCGTCTTTGCCAACGCGAATAATTTGTGACCCCGCATCGACCATACGCTTCCAAAATTGGTCCTTGAGCTGCTTCTGACGTTCGGTACCAATCCTAGCATCCACCAAGTTCCACTTCGTCGTCGCAAGAACGACGCATTTCAGCGCATCTTTACCAACCAACTTCTGGAACATATCCAGGTTTCTGCGAGTTGTGCCTAACATGCGGGTTTGCGTTATATCATGAAGATATATTACGCCACCCAATTTCATTCCTTTCTCATACCTGGCAATATGGTGGGTGTATTTCCTCGAAACAGAGGCTAAAACGGCTTACGATTCCCCAGCCAAACAGAGATACGCCGCAAGATCTCCACATCGTCGATATAAGTATCATCGAACCCGGGAGTATCGACAAGGATGAGCCGCGCAGCGTTCTTGTCGCCATAGGGGTTTCTAAACGAGGAGTTTCGGCCAGGTCCCAGTTGGATGACGATGGGGACCAATTTGGATGTGCATGAATTGAGAGAATCTCCAACCTTGACCTTTGCCTGGGATGGATTCAGAAGGGTGTTGATGAACTACGAAAATCAGCATAAGCATTATGAAGCGCGAAGGAGGCCTCGACATACGGTACTCTTTCCAACACCTGTAGGACCCATAACTCTTAACAAATACTATATGATTGGTGCATGTTCGTGGATTGGAGAGGGACAGATTGCACATACGGTATAATGATGTCAGAAGGATATCCATCGAATACATCATCTTCCGCTTTTTGCATCCGTTTCAAAACCTTTTTACCCTTCTTTCCCATTCTTCTTTAGCTGAGTATAGGATGTGTATAGGATATTATCGTATATGAGTGGGATGATAGAAGATGGTAGTCGCAAGATCGTGCGCGATTACTTATAAAGCCTGAAGCTTGTTCCTCATCCTTTCTATAAAGACGCCAGACTTCTGCGTGTCCACCACGCGTTTGCAGCGAGCGAGACATGAGCAAATCGATGGGGTTGAGGCGCCTAATTTTAACACCACGACTAATCATTGACAGATGCACGAGGCGTGCAAGGAGTTGCCTATGTGAAACATGTGAAGCTTGTGATGTCTGATTGAATTGGTATTCTCCCCTACCTACGTCGTGTAAGACTCATGTTGGACTCATGGCAAGTACGTATACTTGATGGGGAGCAATGGCGTTGTGTAACTTGTGTTGCCAGTCCATTTTACCTTATTGATATGCCTCATGTCCCAGCCTATTCCAATGCATCGATTATCTTGCTAGGTTTGTCGGACACACGTTCGGCCAAAAGTTGTAACATTTTTGTCCTGCGTATATACACACAATGTAGCTCCTGGTCGTGAAAGGTGGCACCGATGAAATTAGGTATATTTACAGTATTTTTTTTTTTGCGACATTCACCAGGCGGCCTTGAGGCGGCCATGCTAAATATTGGAAGTTATAGTCCGACGCAGTAAGTCACTTATGAGCAGAGAGGACCCAGAAAGTTGTTCAATCCAACCGTCATCACTTGTAAATATGGAGGACAATAAGTACCATGGATTTGCTTTCAAATCGATTTTCGCACTTTACGTTCCAGTACGAGTTCAACGTTCAACGTTCAATACTCATTCAAGTACGTCCAAAGGCTATCAGAATCCATCGACGAAATTTGACTTTCAATTGTGCGAGTTCTTGCAGAATGTTGTTGATATTTTCTTGTGTTTCTCTACCATCAGCAGGTTTTCTGTGCACTTCCTGGATCTGCTGCAAACTGTTTCGCAAAGACTTGACCGCTTCCGTATCCGGGATAATCTTTTGCAAATTAACCAACTCGTCCTGGATCTGCAGGATACTCTCATGCGTCTTCTGCCTGTTGTATCGGTTTCAGGATTGCCCAGGCTGAGGTCGCTGTCATTAAAGAAACGATATTTCTGCGCACCAGCCTGCAACATATCCCCCCAGGGCCCCAAAGCGTTTTTGCCAACTCTTCCTCTCACTTCTCGTATACCATCCTTTTCGTAGGATCCCAAGGCCACTTGAAGGTAGCGAGGATGACCATTTGCATATTGTTTTCGCCGCACAATTTCCTGAAGACATTGGTATTCGTAAGTGCCGTCTCACTGGCAAGCATGTGGACTTCAGATATTTCGTGGAGATAGATAACGCCTCCAATCTTCATAGAGGCAGAGTATCTGAGGGCGCATTATAATTTATGATTCCATCTTTTTTCATGATTCGCAAATATATCGCTCACGATGCGGCTAACCAGACTGAAATTCGCTTCAGGATTTCGCCATCATCGAGATATGTGTTGTCGAATCCTGGTGTATCGACCAAGTATCGACAAATCACCAATGTTCCAGATAATCCTCCTAGGCGAGGATGGCTTTCCCTTTCCACAATAACAGGTTGCAGCTTCTCAATGCAGAACGCTAACTGATATCCAACTGCAACTTTATATTCTCCAAGAAGTTAGTTTATAAACTATTGATCGCGAGTTAACGTCACGGTGGAGCGCATACATAGACGATATACAAACCGTGCTCTTCCCAGCGCCTGTGGACCTATAATTCTATTACACCATTATGATCATTATTTTCTTGGACAGGAACACTAAAGTTCTTACGGAACAATTAAATTGGTTGGCTGCAGATTTGGGATCGTCTTTCGTGACCATCTTCTCCTTTCTTTTCCACTTTGGAGACGGCTGTTTTTCTTTCATTCGGGAAGGTCGGAGGTGCGCGGAGTTGCTTTCTTTCATTCGGCAAGGTCGAAGGTGCATGGGTGGCCAGCATTAAGCTGGTTGCATTAGGATTTAATGAACGGAGTTCGGGAATTCGGGTGGAAGGCCATTCCAATGAGGCCAAAGATATTGAACTCAAACTTATCAATGACGAGCCCTGTACGGATTAACCGGCGTAGAATTAATAACGAGTCAGGCTATGAAATAGAAACACGGAGGAAATTCTTGGCCTAGGCCAAGAATCTCATGATACGGTCTGTGAATGGTATTTTCAGCTCCTTCCCGATCTTCTGAAGTCGTTCAAGCAGCTCCCGTGCCTTCTCGTCGTCCTTTCGTTTTTGGGCCTCTATCAACTGTTTGATAGTGTATTGCAAGGTCTGTCCCGCTTCTGTTTCGGGTATAAATTTCCCCATATTGACGATCTCTTCTTGTATCGCTAGAGATTCATTGATATCGGATTTTGTAACGTCGATTCGGCCAAGGATGCCATTGACTACTTCTCGAGAAGCAGTGTCTTGGCCAATGCGAACAATTTGTGACCCCGCATCGACCATATGCTTCCAAAATTGTTCCTTGAGCTGCTTCTGACGTTCGTTACCAATCCTAGCATCCACCAAGCTCCACTTCGTCGTCGCAAGAACGACGCATTTCAACGAATCTTTACCAACCAATTTCTGGAACATATCCAGATTTCTGCGAGTTGTGCCTAACATACGGCTTTGCGTTATATCATGGAGATATATTACGCCACCCAGTTTCATTCCTTTCTCGTACCTGGCAATATGGTTGGTGTATTTCCTCGAAGACAGAGGCTAAAACAACTCACGAGTTCCCCAGCCAAACAGAGATACGCCGCAGGATCTCCATATCATCGATATCAGTATGATCGAATCCGGGAGTATCGACAAGGATGAGCCGCGCAGCATTCTTGTCACCATAGGGGTTTTGAAACGAGGATTTTCGGCCAGGTCCCAAATGGATGACAATGGGAAGCGGTTGAGTTGTGCATGATTTAAGAGAATCTCCAACCTTGGCCTTGGCCTGGGTTGAATTCAGAAGGGTGTTGATGAACTACGAATATTAGCATAAGCATTATGAAACGCGAAGGAGGCCTCGACATACTGTACTCTTTCCAACACCTGTAGGACCCATAACTCTTAACAAATACTTGTATGATCAGTGCATGTTCGTGGATTGGAGAGGGACAGATTGCACATACGGTATAATGATGTCAGAAGGATATCCATCGAATACATCATCTTCCGCTTTTTTCATGCGTTTCAGAACCTTTTTACCCTTCTTTCCCAAGGTCGAAGGTGCAGGGGTGGCCAGCATTAAACTGGTTGCCAAAGATGTTGAACGCAAACTTATCAACGACGAGCCTGCGATATGATTTTGCGAATCCAAGGGTCCTATCACTGAATGCCTGGATGAGATCCGACTATGACGAAGAGATGAATGCGAGTCCTATAAGTTGTGAATCGTGGTTGATAGGATCCATCAAGTAAGAAACACACCTTTGATTTCAGAAAAGTAACACCTTTCGATATCATCGAAAGCGAATCAACACACAGTGGAAGATGAAAATATGGAGCACTGACCATCTTTTTCAACGATAATATGTGCTGCGAGAACATGTTCGGCGATCTCAGAAGGACTTGACATGATGTTGTCATCCTTGTGAAAGTAATTTAGCATCGAAGGTTCAAATTTCGGAACTTATGACCCAGGCTGAAATACCTTGCTGATGATCGAACACCAGTCGTCATCTTGGGTGATTACAACTCGGCTGTTAGGAAACTAGAAGGGCCAATCGGTCATCTCAATTGCTACATGCGATCTGCTGATATGAAATGCACCTCTTTCATGATTCGGCTATTCAAAACATCGGCAGGATGCGATATCTTTTTTTTAAAAGAAAAGAAAACAAAGAGTTAGGAACAATAGGGAAATCATACATATACAGATTTCCAAATGAAACTCACAACTGCAGTGGAACACCCCTGGTTTTGGCACTGCGCCGACGCAGACCTCAAGTCTCGACTGACCTTCGTGAAAGCAGCATCACTGAGCGTAATGTTCAGCGTACGCACGAACAGACACTGATTCCAATATTTCCCTCCCTTCGCCACGTCTGAGTCATCACTTCCCTTCAAATCCTCGATCTCCGTGGGGTCAGGCCCGACACTCGCCTCCCATGGACCCGTGTAGTCCCACTCATAGAGCGGTACCGGTGTAGTTGTTCTTTCATGAGCTGCTACAGGGCGGTACTGGATGTAGTGAGTCTTGTGTTGGCTCATATTTGCAACGGACGCCATCCCCCAGGAGGTCGCCTTATCGCAGCCAATGACAAGACGGACTTCGCCATTCTTTGCTCCGCGTCCGCGAGGGCCGTTAACATAGCGATACCAGCTCTCGATGTTTGCTTCCGCATATTCTCTGAATCGCTCAACATTCTCGAGGTCATGCGCAATTGCACCGTCAGGTAGGGTAAGAAGAGCGCCTTCGGCGGAGGAGATGGTGAACGACAACCCACTGCAACCATAATGTCGGCCAGACTGTCAGTCAAGAGAGCACTCAAGAATAATTCTGGCATACCGAAACGGAGGATCGTTGCGTGTCTTTTCTATGGATGTACTCGCCAAATAGCTCGCGGGTTTGAACAAGTATTCGTATATGTCCATGGGTTCGATAGGCGGATAAATTGGTGCAAAGCCATCAGGAAGCACCCGAGGATTTATTGGGTCATCATGAGGCAAACAGATGTTGAACAGGAAAGAAAACCTCCGGAGGGTGTGATGATACCAACGTCGCCTATACTGACGCCTTTGCGCCGATAGGGCATGGGTAAGTTTCGATTAGGCTCAGGAATCCGTAGAGGAAAACCTCTTTGCTTCAGTCCGAGATGGCGTTCGTAAATTTTGTTACTGTTGTCAGATGAATATATTGTCGTCGACCTTGAGAGCTGCATATACATTGGTCGATGTCTCGAGTACTTGGTCAATCTGACAACTACTTACATCCTGCTCGTGCGCGGGTTGAGGAAAGAATTGATTTTTGTTGGTGAGGGCTCGTGGTACGGGGTTGGTGGTGGCGATAGTGATGAAGCCTGAATGAACCGTACATAAAAGAAATTATCAGCGAGGCATGAAATAGACGTACAGGTGCAAGTGGGATTTTCTGGGGGACTTCATATTCTTCTCGAGGAGGTTCTGTCGAGGTTGAGGGGCATAAGCATGTACTAATGATATAAGAGGGCAGAACACACGACTAAGATGGATCGCTAGATTCAAATTAATGTGATGGCCATGTGTCTGATGAAAATTTCCTCCCGTAATTTCCACATTATTGGCCCCTTCGATAAAACCCCCAAAGGCCCGATCTTGAGACCTGGGATTGCATTTTGAATCAGCAAGCATTTTTCGAGTATTATTGAACTTTATTGAACACACGCATTCGGAGGGGAGCTTGTACGAGTTGTCGTTGGTTACTTGGAGTATCCTCCTGAATCATGGGTTCCTGGTTTTGAGATGATTATTAGGACAGAGCTACATGAAGGGTTTGAGTGAGTACTCGCCGATACTGGCGGGTGTGGTGGGTTGCGCAGTGTGTGTTCTTGACGATCACGATCCGTGCCAACCTGCCTTTTACCTGTAGATATATCTAAAATAACTTGGGATTGCTCAATCTAAAGAAGTTGGGCTTTTTAGCGCTAGTGAGCACTTACCTTTCGATCCGCTTCTTTATTGCCCTTTATTCTTGCCTTCTCGCCAGCCTTCGATTTACGCTGCTCTGAAGCAATGACAAGTTAAGACACTCGTGTAGGTTCAGATACAGTGGGGTCGCTGAGTGATTGTCGATTAACCCCAACCCCAATAAAGTGCACAAGATGTGAGCGTCTGAAGCCAAGAGTGGATGTAAACGTGGTTGTCAGACTGTAGGCTGGTGACCATGAGGCAGGTGCTGGCAGGTTATAAGTACTTCAAAATCCGAGGCTGGAGCCGATTATGCCCTCAGGATTGATCTTGCAAATGGCAGTCTGTGTTATCGACTTGTCGGCTCTTTTAAGCTTCTTCACGCATCGCTGTGAGTCTGATTGTTATGAATACGGCTATGTTGAGCTGCTGACAAGGCTCCAGCAACTTGCCAGCCTTCCGAAAGGATGCGTTAATACTAACGAGAGTTATTTATATCGATTTGAGGATTACTCACCTGTCATATCTGCTTCACTTGGGAGCCTGTATTACTCTGTCCCCTCCTAAGTATCCACCGTGTACGAAAAAGGTAGAACACCAACCGATGAGGTTTACAGCTCAAGCGTAAGTCCAAGCCGAGGATCAAGTATTATGGTGGTCGATGTTCTGATCAAAGAAGAGTCGCGTCGTCCCATCAAACCGGGCAGCTTGAGGTAATAAAAAATCAATCATTGTCATCATGATACATATCTATCTTCAACAATAACGGGACGTACAAGGTAGTCTCTTATAACAGACCTGATAAATCAAATAGACGATCTTAAAAGGAGCTGGGATTGTAATTATATTATTAGTACAAGAGAATTAAACCTTTCTAACGCATACGAAGGTAAATGCACAGCGGAGAATATATGAAGATGTACGTTATCGTAAGATGTCTATATGCAAAATAGTTTACATGAAGTAATGATCTAAGCCAACTCGACGATCATTTTGGTTCTTCGAAGACCCAGCTCAATTGATCGCATTTTGACGGTCAAATCAGAGCCAGGGGGTAGATCCAAAAGATGGTGGGGTAAATCATGACAATGAGCGTCGACACCTATCTCGGGCAACACCACTGGGGTGGTTATTGAGCTTTGGTTACCCCTCACTGGCTTTCGCAACGTCCAGGCTTTCATGCGCGCCAATGGGTTTCCCTGTGACCGCCGAACCCCTTCACCCATCGTCTCCGCAAAACGTTTGATGTACATGAGGGCGTAGAACTGGGCGTTCGCTCGTTGCAGCCTGCGGATTTGCACATCTTTAGTACCGGCTTCATAATCAGTTTTTCCATGTCCTCAGAAGAGAAGGGTGGACGAGGAGGAGCATTAGGTCCAAGCAGAATATGATGTAGTTGCCAATGTATGACGAGATCCATATATCTTCGTAGGGTGAAGTTGCACGGCAGTAACCTTCCCCTGCTGGCAGCGCAAGCTGGTAATGTGCGTCTGGCTCCTGGGTATAGTATCCGTCGTTGCAAATATATCGAATTTGACGAAGTCTTGCATTGAGATATACCCTGGGGCCCCGAAGCTCTAGAACTTTCTGTACATCTTCCTCTGACCTCCAAACGAATGGCTGGAGAGACCTGCGAATTACGGTTACGTTGTGCTCTAGAGCCACCCGCGACGCGATGCGACATCCCAGTTTCATCATCTCACTGACGAGATTCCGCGCCCCTTGATCATCGATACTACTAAGGGCAACCGAGTACTGCATCTCGGGGAAACCTTGATACAGAGATCCAGGTAGAGATGGGCTCTGAATATTGGCCGGGATTTCAGTTTTGAATGCGACTTCAGCAAAAGCGCGCTCCGGGACCACGACGCCAAACTGTATGCGTTTCGCCACCTGGGCATCGGCCAACTTCTTGAGAATCCGCAAATCAGCTACATCCGATTCAGTAAGAGGAGGTCCTGGTTCAAAGTTTGCAGAGCCACCGAAAGGATATGCTCTGGCGGGGAGTTGTAGACCGAGTGCCAAGTTGACATCGTTATATGTCGTTTTGCAGACATTGCGAAGAATACCGGCGCGGAGTTTGTGGTCCAAAATGTTGCCCTGTGGATCTAGCTTGGCACTAAACGTCAATACACGATTAACTACCTTCGTCTCCGAGGTGTCTGTTAACGAGAGTCCATATTTGGGATCGTGCATCAAAGTTCGTGGCAGCATGGGATAATTTGCGGTCCCGAGGTATATGCCGAAAATTGTTTGCGCGCTTTATGAGCAAGAGCATGTCCTGGATGAAGAATTCTCGCTGGGTCCGCAATGTGTATGTGCACCCAATGATTCTCGGGCTCTGTAGGTATACGTTCCACAGAAATACCATCGTCCAGCTCTTTTGCGGTAGGATCGTCGATAACGAAGACCTTCATGTCTCCAAAGTCATGACGGACAGAATCCAGAGGATCATGTGGCCGAAAATCCAGAGGACCAAGGAGAGTATTTGTGCCTGCTGGAATCGACGATGAACGTAAGATGGCCTCTGCCTCCTTTTCTAAAGGAAATTTGGTGCTGAAATCTGTTGAAGGATTGAGTTGTGGAGAGAGCGCATGCAGATCTTGCCAAGGAGCGATGACTCCTAGCCTGATCAGGAAGTCGTGTATAGTATCGTCAGTCACCTCTGCGAGTTCCATGATATCCTTGATGATGGCATTACGGCCGATTCGATAAGGATCCAGCTGAGTCGTCGTATGTTGTTGCAAAGAGCGTAGAAGGAAGGAAAGGAGGACTTGATCCGATTTAGTCCAGAAGAAGCTCGCATTCTTTTGGTCATGGGACCTGTCTTTCTGGTCCGTGTCTTTTCGTAATCTGCAAGCGCCCGTTTAGCCTTTCCTATGAACAATTTGTACGGGCTATTGGTGAGCATGTTAAAGCGATATTCCGTTATCCATTGTTCGACCGTTTGAATTTCTTTGATATCGCGTTCGGGGCGGACACGAAATTCCTGAGTTCGAATGTATCCTGTATCCGCAATGTAACGAAGAGGCCGCTCCATTAAATATTTGTGGGTCGCATAATAATTGATGTATCCAGGTCGCGTGTAAAGTAAAGCCGTTGCATGCTCTAAGGTGACGGTACTCCATTGGGTTGGATCGTGATGCTTGACTTCCTCGTAGAGATTTTCGATTCTTTGGCGATCCCACATCCGCGATCCTTGGGCTGCTTGTTCGGCCTGGATAGACACCATACGCAGCTGCTTGAGAGCTTCGACACGCGCATTAAGAGCTTGGGGCGTTTCAGGGACTATTTCACGCCCACATCGTATGGCGAGTTCGGTAGAGATGACATTCGGGACAGAGAAGAATATGCTTGTCGGTAGAGCCATGAGCATTTCACCCGATGAAGTCAGGCAAATAACTCTCCATGCGCGATCTACTAATATCTCGTCAAGAACAATAGCCTCAGAGACACGCTCATTTCTGGATTAGATTAAGGATGAGGAGATGTCTATTGGGTCATTCGAGTCACGTACCTTCGTATTTCCACAAATGTGCCAGGAGTGTGGTTCGCCGACAAAGCCAGTTCTTCCTCCAATTCTACATCTGTTTCTTGAGTTGTTTCCATTTCTTCTCCATTAACGAATGCTTTGGTTTCGTTCTGTATTAATTGGGCTTTTAGAGGGTTGATTTTGAGGAAACGCGTCGGCGTCGGCGGCGCGGTTTTGGTCATTCGTGGGTATGGACCAGGGCCTTTATCAGCACTTGCTGGGTTCGATACATAAGCCTTGCATCGCGGTAATAAGGGTTGGCTCCCCAGGACGAAAAGCTGGCGAGCTCCTGTTTTTAGGTGGTTCGTCATTTTTCGTATCCTTGGACGGATTAGCAGGGGGCCGGGAAGTGGGAGAGCGTGCTGTAGACGACGTCGAAAAGCAGAGACGTTGAGCATTTTGAACGAAGCCCTTGCATGAGGGTTCCGTGCATTGAGATAAGGCAGAGCGAATGCAATGTTGGTGCATTGCTCGTCGTTGTTGACAGCAGAGGCGGCCACGCAAGACACCGCACTAGAAATTTTTGATGGCTTACCGGCCGACCGGGCCGACCGTGCTACATATGGTTCAGGTTGATTGGTGGCCAAACTGACAACTGACCATGATGAGCAACGCCGCGATTACCTATATCCTTGCACAAACCCAGGAGAATATCAAGTTTCTTCGTTCTGCACAACAAATCTCTGCGGAAGATGAACGAGATATTTTAGCAAAATTATCTGCTGCCCCCGGAATTTCAGATTCGCCAAACCCTGTGCCGTCCGCCGCCCTCGACAGTGAAACAAATCGGACTTTCTCCATGCCACTGCCAACGATTAGCGCTTCGTCTGCAACCAAACCTACGCCGCCGAAAATGGCAGCTCTTTCTCGGCCTCCTCCCCCCATTCCTTCTTCATTCTTATTCCAAGCTCGCGCACTCTGGGGTTATAACAATGACAACGTATTACATTGTCTTACACTGCAATTTATAATCTTAAGCTCTATCTTCATAGGAACATGAAGATCTTAAATTCTCTCCAGGCGAAATCATAGAAATCATTGATGATCAAAATCCTGACTGGTGGAAAGGCCGTCTTCACGGAAAAGAGGGTCTCTTCCCATCGTCCTATGTCGAAAGAGTTCAACCTTCCAACTCTGAGAAACCTCCGATGGTTTCAGCAAACGTACCTCCTCCTGGAAACATGTATTCCTCACCGTACCCTCCATATCAGCCGCCTCCCCCGCAAAATACCTATTATGGATCACCTCAAAGTGCGCCGTACCCTCCATATCAGGGCGGACCTCCGCCTGCTCAAGCCGCACCTGGACCTGTTGTGATCACAGCAGAATCCAAAAAGAAGCATGGACTTTTCCAGGGGTCAATGGGGAACACTGTAAGATGGTTTGCCTTTTATGTTAACGCCGCCTAAACAACTCACAGCTTGCTCAATCCGCCGCTGGTGGAGTAGGATTTGGTGCAGGTAATTTATTGCCACTTCAGGGAATATAGACCGCTTGAATTGACGCTGTCATTAGGATCCGCGGTTGGAGGAGGCATAATCAATGCCTTATTCTAAGACCTCAGATCATACAGATTTAATATATGGATAAACGCAACTATCCCAACTAAGTAGTATCCAGATTTCATAAACATGTCATGCATCATCCTTTTTCAAACTACATTAATCCCATAAGTATAGATTTTTCCCTCTTTCAGGCATTGTGGATCTGAATCTAAAAGTTGGATTGGAATTCATTTCAGTGATTGGCACTGTAGCTCTATCGCCTGCACGAATGCAAGAGCTTGAGGCGCATCCGCCACGGCTGCGTTTGATGTCGGTGTTAACATTCAGTGACTTCTGCAGCAATTCTGCAGAGGAGTTAATAACGGATAACAAGATGAATAGAGAATGTCTGAAGGTTAAAAAAAGAACCGCTAACCACTCGCGGAGAACACTAACATGTCATTACCTGGCAGGATATGAGCAATGTCGAGCACGGCGATGAAAGCAGTGACTACATACCGGATCAAATTGCAACATTCACCCCGACAGTCAAGGTATCGGTAAGTACAGCCATCAAATGCATCATGGGCGTTCACTGTTAATTCCAAACTCCCTCCCGAGTGTTCGCCCTTTTGGAAATTATCTGGAAATACTCAGAATCCCGAGCACTGATCTTCAGAGTAGACTGAATACTGCAACATCCTGTCAGTTGCTTGTAGTTTCAATACAATTGAGGCGAGGCTAACTCATACATGTTTCTATTTTCGCCGCTGCAAGCAGTGGGGATGGTGCGCCAGAATGTCCCTGGCGGCTCGGCTTCAAACTCAAATATCGCGTCAACGCTGCAAGTTTGCATGGTAGATCTCTTTCTTGTAAATTCTTCTTTTGATCTTACGAGAGTTTTTGAAGTAGGTTTATGGCGATGCGTCGAGACATAGAAAGTTTAATTGAATGGAACCTCATAAATTGAGAGGAGCCAACTCTCACCTAGAGGGACAACGGGACAACCTCTTGCGTACCCCGCAATTCACATTATACCAGGTAACGTATATTCTTCACCTTTCACCGCGATCGATATGGGCCATCGCTTACTTTGTCTTTTAGGCTTTCTGTTCCAGGGCTATAGGAGACGTTATAGAATAAAAGAGATCTAATTTCCAGCCACTATGTACTGCGAATCAGTAGAGGATTGTTCCTTCCCAATCTGCGACGTTAAAGAGGGAGATATTATGAAAGCGAAGCCTAAATACTTCGAACCACGACCGTCTGGCACGGTATGCATCACAACGGCTTTCATCCACAAAGCAATTAGTCCTAACATTCCATAGGGTGGTATCGGTCAACATCCAGTAATTATTTTGACCAACCCTGACATACATGGCCGCGTGGAAGTAGCCACGATGTCCCATTCGCATCCTCATGGCCCTCCGACAAGACCTGCGTCATGGTATGGGCTGCCTATCGACCCAGTAAAAGGGGAAAGCACAGTGAGCGTCGGCCCGCCTCAAAGAATACATATCAGCTTTCTTAGACCTCATTCACCGTATGCGAGGATGTGTCCTACACAATTCTTGGAACTCAAAAAGGAAATTGGTGAGTATTCATTCATTTCCTTGTTGCGAGTTCAGCGACAGAGTTCAATATTTGATTTTAGCCAAAAACTGCGCCCAATTTATGGGAAGCGGCACTTACAGCTAATAAGCATGCTTGCCTATGAACATATCCAAGTCTTATTTAAGCGCTGCGCCAACCTTGCCAACCTATTTACCATATTTAATACCCATATACCCAATACCCACTTATGTATATTATCGATCGCTACAGAAACAATACATATACCCATGTAAACATTGAAATATGCAACATTGCAGAGACTCTAGGTTGAACGCGATACAGCAGTTGTCCCAGTTTGCATTGTGCAAGCTGTGCCGGCGAGCGCTTATGTATGCCCTTCAAGCCGGCCCGGTGTCTTCGGCTTTTTTAAATTGGGTAACCGTGACGAATCTACCAATCTTGGACCCTTTCCAAGGTGAGAACTGTACCATGACGGTCGCCAGCACACAAATTCCAGCGAAACACTGGACAAGCTCACCGAAACATCTAAAGCATGTATCAACAATCTCCTTCGCTATTTTTCCACTTTGGAACATCTAGACCTGTCCGTCGCCTCTTACTCTTCATATTGCAAGAATGTAAACCCAAAGATCGTCCCTACCCAGTCCTATGACCTCTGCGAATCCGCTGAAGGTTGCTGCTGTCTTGGTTCTACTCTATGAAGTGGAAGGCAATTGCGCGTGCTCTTGACTACACGATCGAAGCACCTCAGGACACACGCAGGACAAACAGCTTTACCTGGTGGGAAGAAGGATCCATCAGATATAGACCTCACTATGACTGCAGTATGTCTTCCTTCATTTATTATCTGTGGCGAATCCCAGTTTAATCCAAACTGGCTTCAGTATCGTGAAGCTCACGAGGAAGTCGCACTTCCCCTAAACAGTCCCTATATCCATACCCTTGGTCTTTGCAACCCTTTATCTCGCTGCACAAAATACTTGTCACTCCTGTCCTAGCTTTTCTCAGTCATCCCGAGCTTATCGGATCATTAAAAGCATCTCCACAAGAAGTGTCCCATATATTCAGCCATCCGTTAGAAGCCATTCTTGATCCCAGTCTCGCTAAAGCTGGGCCTCTGGTAGACATTGGCAGTGAAGATTGGCCGTATGAGTCAGAAGTATATGTGAGTTGTACTGTCTCGTTTTCAGTGTATTGAACACTTACAATTGTATCAAAGAATACTAGTGACTCTATTGTTTCATTGCTGGGAAATACTACATACCGTATGCATCGCTTCCGAACTTCGGCGTCTCCTGTTAAAGGCCTAAGCGCTGACATTTTGGTATGAACGAGTAACAGTCAATGAAGGATATATCTCATTTCCCTTTGTTTTCAGATAAAGACGGCCGAAATTGCATATGGAAGGCCTACAAGTTACGAACGGTATGCATCGGGTCAGCTGAAGAATATTGCAGACATAATTCGGTCGCTATCATGATCTGATATAGTACATATGTTTAGATAGCATTAATCGAGGATATATAGCCGTATGTTAGAACACTTTCGAGGACGCAGTATCAAGTGCAGTGTGCAAGAGCTGGCTCAGTGCCAACTCAGCAATTAACACCCGGACGTCGGCCTTAACCGGAAACACCGCCGGTTAATTCATTTTCTAAATCCGTCGTATAGCCGGTTTCGATTCGCTCACAATTCTTCTTCACAATTATACCATCCTTGCTCTTCCTTTAACTTTGGATTGCCTCTCGTACAGCTGGGCGCCATCACTAGCTGAACGCTACACATGTAAGCTGGTAGGGTTAAAATGTCAAATCTTTTCCAAAAACTTCGCATACACCAAGTTTTTGGCGCGAATACAAACGTCGGAAAAACAATCCTAACAACTTCACTTGTTCGTGCATCTGCTCAGCGAGGAAAGAAGGTTTTCTATTTGAAACCAGTCAGCACGGGTCCGTTAGAAGATGCAGATGATCTGTGAGTGCAATTGTCGATGCTCTTCTTCCTTACATGTGTTCTGAACTATCTATCCATAGTCATGTCAATCGATACACCACAAACTACTCATCTTTGATAAACTCGGAATGCCTCTTTCGATATGATGAACCAGTCAGCCCTCATTTGGCTGTTAAATTGCGAGATGCTGAAAGTTCTGTGAGTGATTGAAGAAGTTGGGGGCGATCATTAGGAATTAACACCAGTGGCAGCCTCCATCCGATGGGACTTTCGTTGACTCCGTTGCGGATCGCATTAGAACCTATGCACAGAGCTGCAAGACCCCAGCACACATGTACTTGGAGACTGCAGGAGGTAAGGTTGTCTTCCAAGCCACCAGGTTAAACTTTCATCATTCAAATTTTGAACTACAGCAGTCAACGAGCTGATTCGAAACTCCTTCAGGTGTCCATAGCCCTACTCTATCTGGAACAAGTCAGGCGGATTGCTACCGCCCGCTTTTCCTTCCAACAATATTAATTGGGGACTCGAAACTGGGCGGAATTTCGTCCACCATTTCGTCCTATGAATCTCTCCTTCTCCGTGGATACATCATCGACTCAGTTGTGCTTTTCCACGACGAATATTATCGAAACTGGGAATATCTAAAACCTTACTTTGCGGACGGGGAGTCTTTTTGGCCACCGTCGACCATCCACCAGGAAAATTATCGGATCCAGCAGAAGATTTTACTTCTACCGATAAATACTATGAATCAATTACTTCGGGAAAAGCAGATGGCATAGGAAGCGTGATAGACCATCTTGATACATGCCATACGCAACGGCTTCAGGAACTAGAATCTATGCCCAGCCGCGCTCTCGACAGCATCTGGTGGCCATTCGTCCAGCACGGTCTTGTCCAAGGAGAAAAAAATGTCAACGTCATTGATAGTGCACATGGAGACTTTTTCAGCGTTACGAACAAAACCGCGCTCAACGATCCTTCTTCGACCCAAAGTGTTTTGTCACCACAATTCGACGGTTCTGCCTCATGGTGGACTCAGACTTTCGGACATGCACACCCGTCTCTCACTTTAGCAGCTGCGAGAGCCAGCGGTCGTTATGGACATGTGATGTTCCCGCAGGCTGTCCATCTTCCGGCGCTGAAGCTTGCGGAACGGTTGATTCAGAATGGGCCAGGAAAGGGATGGGCCAGCCGCGCTTTCTTCTCGGATAATGGGTCAACTGGCATGGAAGTCGCGATCAAAATGGCTCTTCGAGCCTTTACCATACGTCAGCAACATGATCTGAAAATGAAGAAAAGAAGGAACTGGGGGTCCTTGGGCTCAAGGGGAGTTATCATGGAGACACCATCGGTGTAATGGACGCTTGCGAAGAAGGCGTGTATACCTGCGAGTGGCATGACGCCAAAGGATTCTGGTTCGACCCTCCTACTATCGGAATCAAGGATGGCGAAGTGTTGATCAACATTCCTGGATCGTTGGCCTCTTTTTCGAATTCTAAAACGGTCAAGGCCGAATCGCTTTCTTGGGTCTATGAAGTTGAAATCGTCTGCAAACGTCTCTCGCTCGCGCATATGCATATATATAACTCGCGCTTTAGAGGCACTGAAGCAACGAGGAGGACCTAAACTTGCAGCACTAGTTATCGAGCCACTTCTAATGGGCGCAGGAGGAATGCTCTTCGTCGACCCTCTATTCCAACGCGTCCTTGTCGATACCGTTCGTGGTCGACGTTCAGGTGCCTCGGCCAAGTGGTCTGGCCTTCCAGTGATTTTCGACGAGGTTTTTGTAGGACTTAATCGCATCGGCATGGAAAGCACCGGCCCACTCCTCGGAGTCTACCCGGATATTTCAGTCAACGCAAAGGTTCTCACAGGCGGCCTTATTCCCCTCGCGGTGACTCTCGCGTCTCAGTCTATCTTCGAGGCATTCCTTGGCGATAGCAAAGCCGAGGCACTTCTTCATGGACATTCATACACAGCACATCCTATCGGTTGTGAAGTCGCCAATGAAGCGCTCTCGATGATTGACAAATTGTCGTTGACCAATGACTGGATATCGGCGCAAGAATGCTGGGCTAAGGATAATGGCGAGAAAAGTCCGGTATGGAGCTTGTGGGATCCTAACTTCATCCAAGAAATCTCGAAACTTCCTCAAGTCAAAGAGGTCATGACACTAGGTTCGGTTCTATCGATCAAAGTTGAAGATAACGCTGCTGGTAGGTTTTGGCTTACATTCACTTTCGATTGTCAGACTGAATTCATCCTTTACACAGGTTATGTTTCACACTCAGCTCAAGCGCTCTTCCAGTCCTTAAATCAGTTCCGCGCGTCCGATGGGACCCTCTCTTCCGCACCAGGCGGGGCGCCGTTTGGCATTCACTTCAGGACTCTAGGAGATGTTGCGTATTTCATGACAAGTCTAAATACAAAGTCGTCGGTGATTAGATCTATAGAAGACAGAATCTGGGAAACCCTAACAAGTACATAAATTATTATACAAAGCAAATAGATTAACTACGCCAATACTGTGCCAGATCATGGAAGCGGTCAAGCATAACGGTGATGTACGATGTTTCATTAAGGAGTATCTCGAAGTGCTTGATAGCTTCCTCTTCTGTGAGGTCTAATCGGAACTTTTCTTGAAGCTGCTCGTGGACATCACGATGCTTGATATCTGGAATGTTTGCGTCCACCATAAGGGTTACCAAATTCAGAATGAGGTTGGTGCTCTTTCGCAGAATGGTGAAGGCTGTGAAGCAGAAATTCTTGAAGCGAGCATAATGAGGAGACTGGGCCCCACCCATTCCATCTACCATTTCCTTACAAACCTTTACTTGAGGAGGGAACGGCTTAGGATCTCGACCTAGAATGTAACCAAAATCAACTAATAGATAATTGTCAGTCTGTGGTTTAATTTCCTATCATGTTCATGAAAGATATGCATACCATGGAAGAAATGGCCTAAAATAATTGAAGATGAGCAAAATGCATGACAGAATACGCGGTCGTCTTACCATCGGGTGAAAGTAACAGATTATCTAGATGCCTGTCACCCACCCCAAGCAAGTACGTTACAACACAATAGCCCGCTAAAATAAGCTTCAATTGTCGTTCCGATTGACTCAATAAAATATTCTTACCGCAACTCCTCACGAAAGTGTCAATCACACTGGGCTCGACACCCGACGTCCCAATACTGCCTTCATCCGGGTGGTGTGCGCGCAAATAATTGAGCAAACTCCCGTGCTCGCTCACAATAGTCGCAATGGTCTTGCTCGGAATAAACTGAACCATGCCTTGCGTTGGACCCGTCGCCAAAACGTCGTATGGGCTAAGCTTCAGATCGAGATTTTCTTTCCGTAAGAGCTGATCCATAAGGGTGAACATTTGGATGACGAGTTGGTCCTGCCTCATATCGTCCCCATCTTTGAAGATAACGGGGTACTCGGTACCATTAGAGCATTGGAAGTATAAGAGAAGAGGGTACATGTTAGATTTGAAGACGGACGATTTCTCGGCGATTATCCCCGTTATTTCGACTTTCGCATTTAGAGGGAGAGGCAAAGGATCCATTGATGAGTGGTTATTCTTGGGATCGGATATAATAGCTCGAAGTTTCTCGATCTTTTTTGGTCGTGGATCCTTCGAGGTTCGTAGTTCTTTCGCGCGCTTGGCAAGCGTATCGATCATGAGTCCTTGTCGACGCATAGTTTCTCGTCGCTCAGAACCGCCCTCGACCTAAATGACATTTAGAGGGGAGTGATTGAAAAAGGGAATATCGCCCTACCTCAAGAATTTTGTTCATGTATTTGTATACGACACGCCCATACATCTTCGCCATGATTCTATCTTCCAATGCCACTTCCACCATGAGATACCAATATAATCGATTGCCGAGGATGGGGTTCGCAACGCCCCGAGCGATGAGAAAGTCGGAAAGGCCACTGTCATCGTATGAAATTGCAGTTGGCGTTGCTCTAGAGGATCTTTGTTCCGCCGCCGCACTCTCAAATTTAAGAGCTTGGACAAGTTGCAATAGATACAATAGTAATTCCTAAAGCCTTATAAGCATGCGCGTTTAAATGAAAATTTAATGCAGAAGGGACTCACGTCATCGTCAGCTCTGCTGAGCTGCTTTACAGCAAAAGCCCGTACTCGCGAATCGACTGTACCAGGACCAAGGAGTTCCAGAGCATCATCAGTGTCGATTTCTGTCCACATAGGTAGCAGTTCTTCCACAGCTTGCTTCACTTCAGACGAATCGCGCCATGCCACCGATTTGAGGAACTTGGTCAGGCCCTTCTTGTCTCGAGCAAGGTAGAACCTGAACTTCCAAATCAGGTCTTTCTCTTCCGATGTCAGAGGTTGGCTGGGAGAATAGCTGAGAATGACCTGTGACTCTGTTGTTAGACTGTCGAGGTGACGCGAAAGGTATAATAAGCTCACTCCTAGCTCATCTCTGATCTTTGCATTGGGCTTGAGTTCTCGGTCATAAGGGCTGCTACGATGGCTTCGAACAAGACGACGGTGTTTATCCTCAACAGGATTTTCATGAGCAATGTCTGGGTCAACAACACTCCATAGATTGGTATCACTGAGGAAGGTAGATGATATTGAGGGTGTGGTAGGAGTTTGCACCACAGCAAGGGACAGATTCGAGTTTGTCGACGAAGTCGCCGACACTTCCTACACCCCGGTGTTAACGAACAAAGAAGATTGGCATAAGGAATGGACGCTGGACGCACAGGTTCACTGAATATCACCGGGAAATCAAAACGTGGCAAATCAATGTACAAAAACAGATTCTCAGATTTCTCTGTCGCAGCCTGAAGTCGGCAGGCCCAAATGGGGTCGTCAGATCAGTTTCAAAACATACACGCCTGGGGGGTTACAACCCAAGCAGCGAAAATGCAATCGGGTGCGCACTCACCGCATGGATCTCCTCCATCTTCCGGAACGCCATCTTGTCAAGCCAGTCGGACTTTGGCAGATCGCCGCGCTCGTATTTTTTGACGAGCTGCTCAACCGCGAACCATACGCCCGTCAGACGGATGTGAAGTGGGATAGGTCTGACATACACGCACCTTCTCGAGGCGGCCCATTTCGTCCTGAGTAACAAGTTTGCTCGGCGTCGTGGTCTCTAGCGACCCGTCTGCTTCGACGCCCGGCCAGAGCAAGAGTCTGTGTTTTCCCCGTCGGAGGGTCCTGAGTGGCGAGGGATATGAAGAGTGTAAGTCATGGTGTTGAAAGAATCAATTACGCCCACGCACCATTTCTTCCCAAATAACCGAAATGTCGATCCTCCTACAGGAATAGCAGCCCTCGGCCCTCCAATATCCCATACAGTGAACGTTATTTGTGAGCTTAGGGGCAGGTCGCAGTATCGTATGGGGAGGGTTATCCATTCGTTCCACCTACACAGCATGTCGTCAGACCCAAAAATCACAATACGCTCAACGCGCGGCACGTACGTGTAGGTATTCCTGAAAGCCTTAAAGGAGGTGCGAAAGGGTATCGTCAGCGGCTTGTTATCCGCGATAAGTTGGCATGTAACATAGAGGTCTGCAAGAGCACTTTAAGCCGAGGTTATTTCCATATACATCTTCGAAATCTGGGTGGCTCACGTTGATTGCACGCCGTGGAAGCGTAGTTCGGGTTTCTCTAGTAGCTCAGTGAAGGAATTGGGCTTCCGGACGCCTTCTAATTGTGAACTGTCGCAGAGTATGTGTCAGATTTAGAGCTGTTGGATTGAACCAGATTATCCTAGCCTACATCCTGAAAGTGACCGGTAACTTAAGATCAGAGAGTTTGGCAAACGTGAAGTCGTCACGGTTGTCCTTGTCCATGATTGTAGGAAGTAAGACACGTTTAGTTAGGGAGAGTTCATGGATTCGTCGTTGAAGAGTTTTTCAGAGATGATCGAATCAAGTCAACTGCATTCAAGTGCTATCTTGCCTTTTTCGGCACCGCGTCATACTAACATCCAGAAAAACAAATGTAATTCGACAGGAAAAAATGTAAGTCTATATAACAGGAGATAGCCAGGAAATATGTAGCCAAACAGATGAGAATGAAATAGCTGGTATATATATTATTACAAAGTGAGCGTGCACAGATGTGCTGATAGATACGGTCCTGTACTGTTAGGTACTTTTGAATGAACATATTCCAATCATCATTTACTCCGATTCAGGCTTGTAATCGGGACGCAGCGACCGCACAACCTTGCCTGTAAGGTCGTCAATACAAAATACCACAACTGTGCTAAATTCAGGAAAAACGCACCAGCTCTCCAGATCTCTTGGTTGTTGATTTCATCAAGCTCCTTCTGGAGGTCCTCACGGTAGGTAGAGCGACCGTTGTACTCCAAAGATTTGCGAGTTTCTGTTCCGTCCTTCACGCTCTTGTAGAGAGCCTCGAACACAGGGAGGTTGGCCTTCTCGAAGATAGGGGCCCAATCAAGGGCTCCGCGACGGGCAGTGGTGGAACAGGCATTGTACATGTAGTCCATTCTGTCAAAGTTGTGAGTAAACCATAGGCACGTCAAAATTAGGAGTAACATACCCCTTGGCACCGATCAGGGGGTAGAGGGACTGAGTGGCCTCCTCAACGGTCTCGTTGAAGGCTTCTGATGGGCTGTGGCCGTTCTTGCGGAGCACTTGGTATTGAGCCAAGAACATTCCCTCTAAGGAAGAAAAATTAGATCAAATAATAATAATTACGCGCGAATGAACGTACGAATTCCTCCCATGAGCTAGTAAAGCGAACAGACGCGTCAGTGACGTGTCAAACGCGAAAATTACGAAGAACTTACGACACCACGCTCGCCGTAGAGATCGGAGTACACTTCCTTCTCGAAGGTGGTCTCGTACATATAACCAGAGCCAACGGCGACGCCAAGAGCAATAGCCTTCTCCTTAGCCTGGCCAGAAACGTCTTGCCAGACGGCAATGGAGGAATTGATACCACGACCCTCCTTGAAAAGAGTGCGGACAGTTCGGCCGGAGCCTTTGGGGGCAACTAGAATGACATCAACATCCTTAGGGGGGACGACGTGGGTGTCATCCTTGAATACAACGGAGAAACCGTGAGAGAAGTAGAGGGTCTTGCCCTTGGTGATGAGGGGGGCAATAGTGGGCCACGTTTGAGACTGAGCAGCGTCGGACAAGAGGTTCATGATGATAGTACCCTTCTTGATGGCATCCTCGATGGGGAAGAGGGTCTCGTAGGGTACCCAGCCGTCTTCAATGGCTTGCCTCCAGCTCTCGCCACCCTCACGGACACCAACAATGACGTTGAGACCATTGTCACGAGCGTTCAAACCCTGGCCATGGCCTTGCGAACCATAGCCGATGAGGGCAAGAGTGTCGTTCTTGAAGTAGTCCTGGAGTTTAGCTAGGGGCCAGTCGCTGCGCTCGTAGACGACCTCCTTGGTTCCGGCAAAATCAAGAGTCTTGACGCCACGCGCTCCCTGTTGAATACTCAGTAAAATTGCTCTGCCCGACCTGGTTGGACAGCGCGACTCACCAGAGCAGGGGTTGAGTGTGCAACCTTGGCAGCAGCGGCTCTGGCAAAGAGAGAGTAAGAGGCCTTGGGGGCCGCGGCAGCCAGTGCACTAGGTGCACGACGGGAGGCAGCACGGAGAGACGTCGAGGCAGCGCGAGCAAAGGAGGCCATGGTGGTGGTAAGACGAGAAGCCAGTTGAATTCGTCCGCAACTTTTCCTGCACCCATTTTGAATCATTGACCGAGTCACAGCCGGCCGATATGCACCGAATAACTCCGACGCAATTTCCGAACCCCATTCCAAGTTTTCAACCTGCTCTAGCGTCGGCGCTGTGTTTCCGAATCCAACGATCATCCAGGACGCTCAGAACACAGTTCTTCACCATTGCTCAAGCGCCCAGCGTTCAACGATGCCAGGCGCTTTTGAGCAAACCAACACTGTGACAACATTTTCGTTCCAACTTTCCCAGTTCTCACAGTTCAAACGTTCGCTATCAAAATAGACCATTCAAAATTAACAATATAGGTGAATCTGACATCATGACGAGACATGTCGCTGTAATTTATGTACCACTGCCAGAAGTACAGACAAAATTTTCAGTGCAATTTGAGTGCAATTCAAATTTGTTCAAGAGTTACATGTTACAGGCGACCGACTGGCCCGAGAACACACATCAAGTGAATCAACGGCATGCATAATATTCAATTGGATGCCTAAACAACTGTGTACTCGAAAAACAAAGTCGGGAAGGAGGGAAGGTGTCGCCATCATCATGAAACTCCTCTCTACGTAGATTGTAGCGTGATCAGAGCGATTAAGGAGGCTTTTCGGTCTCCCCACCAGCTGTTCAGAATGAATGCGCCATGTCCATGTCTCATTGTGAAGCAGAACGCCAACAGGAAACGAGGGAGCGCTGTGGTGGGAACTTTCATAGAGCAAGAACGAAAACTTCGGCTTTTTATAGGGACAAAGCCTCC
This sequence comes from Pholiota molesta, assembly GCA_014925825.1. Lineage (NCBI taxonomy): Eukaryota > Fungi > Basidiomycota > Agaricomycetes > Agaricales > Strophariaceae > Pholiota > Pholiota molesta. The sequence continues at coordinate 133,789 of JACGCK010000053.1, read as the reverse complement.
TCCACGGTCACGTGCATTCCGTATATCGTTTCCCATGCATGATGCACGTCGCACGATGACCAGATCTTTTACTCAATATCAACGCCAGAGGGTCTTTTGTTATCACCTTTTCGTGATTTGCGAAACCTCAACGGAGTCTAGACGGATTGCGAATGTCATTGGCTTGCCGCTTATTGTTGGCTTGTAATAATGCATCGTCCAAATGAGCCCGAATGATCTATTTTGTATGTAACAACCCCACGCCTTTGTGCCAATTAGTTCAAGCTCGTAATAACACACTCAGCCCTTTACCACATCTTATATCTTCTGAAACCTCATCAAGACTTCAAGCTTCAAGCGTGCCATGTTCACTAAACTCAAGTTATGGATTTCCGGGCTTTTTACAAGTCATCCATCCCCCCTTCTCTACATGCGCCTTGGTCCAGAGGGAAACGATGCTAACCCGCTAATGGTGAGTATCTAGTAGTTTGGGGCTCTCTTTCAGCTAGTTAACGAGAGTATTGGTATTTAGTTCCAATTCTTCACTTGGGATTGCTTGCACGAAAGCCTGAGTTGGTGGAAGCACTTCGAAACTGAAGTACCTCACTTGGCAGAGTTAGGAGTGACCCAAGTATGGCTTCCACCTCCAAACAAAGCCGCTGAACAAGTGCGTATACAATAGTGTTCATGACCCAACCCTTCCTTAGTCCCAATAGACAGGAAGAGGATATGATGCCTACGACCTCGTATGTCACCTTTCCAGTGTCTTGATATCCTATCCTAACCATACTTTAGTGGGATTTGGGCGAGTTTGATCAAAAAGGAAGCATTCGAACAAGATGGGGTACTCGGGACGAGTTCTTACAGGCCTGCAAAGTCGCTAAGGAGCATGGAATCGATATTCTGATAGATGCTGTTCTCAACGTAAGATATTGCTTGATCCTTCTCTATTTTGATCCTTCATCTCATTCCACCCTCTGTAAACTCCAGCACAAATTAGGTGGTGATCGAACAGAAACGTTCCGGGCAGTGCCTGTGCAAGAAGATAATCGACTAAGAGATGCTGGACCAGCTAGGCAAATACAAGTTCGCATAACTGCTTCATATGTTCTACAACGTTCACTAAATTTTGCCCATAGGGATGGACGGCGTTTGAATATCCAGGACGAGGCGAAAAAGTTAGTTCGATGAAATATGCTACCTATATGTACTCAAATCTCCTCCCAGTACAGTGCTATGCGTTGGAATCATGGACATTTCACTGGTACTTCTCAACGTGATGTTTCTAAATCTAAACCCCCAATTCCTCTTTTAAGGTGTCGATTGGGATCAGACTACACGCACAAAAGCGATATATCGCATCGCCGAACAAGGTCGGAAAGGATGGTCCCGCAATGTCGATCCAGAGCTTGGAAATTATGATTTCTTGCTCGGAGTAGATGTAAGTTTTTCAAATCGATTGTAGCCATCATGTCAAGTTTTGACAAACATGAGCAGATAGACCATAGACATCCCGAAGTACAGGAAGACCTTCTGTCCTGGGGTAAATGGATATTGGAAGTGCGTCCTTGGTTAAATACTTAACCTCGATTCCGCTCTAAGAGGTTGATCAGACTACTGGAGCAACTGGTTTCCGACTTGACGCCATTAAGCACATTGACCGCAAATTTATGGTTCAATGGGTAAGTTTATCTATTCAGAATCTTTTGGCCATGACATGTCTAATTGGGATCGGCAGATTCAAGAGGTCCGTCGGGCGATAGGAAGCAAGTCGATGTTCGTGGTTGGTGAGTTCAATACCCAGTACCTCTCAGGCCAGCGATCACTTTGCTTACCTGCCGCTCGTTTAGCGGAATACTGGTCAGGAAGGTTCGTGGTATTTTTATTCAGTCAAAATTTCGTCGTTGAACCTTTTTCTAGCTTCAAACTGATCTTTCCCTACATGCAAGCATTTAAAGGCGAAGTAAGGCTCTATACTCCGATAAATTTCCGACCTATTTTCATTGCGTTTCGGTTGCGACAGGCTGCCTTTTTCGACGTTCCCTTGCATATGAACTTGAATCATGCGAGTACGCAACGATCGCGATATGATCTCAGAAAGATTCTCCAGGATACAATCGTCCAGGCGAAACCAAACGACGCCGTTACATTTGTGGATAATCACGAGTGAGTGCCTTGTCGCTACATCTGCATTTCGTGATGCGTTCTCCCGATCACAAGCCTTATTTCCCCACTTTCCCCACGTTTAGCACGGCAAGTTCCTCTTCGTCTGGCAATTAAGGATCTACCGCTAATGATTCAAGATGTCGATTAGGGCGAAGGCAGGTCCCTCGAAAGTTGGGTGAGTCTGATACTCCATTTATTTTCAGGCCCGCGTTCAATTTACATATCTGTTGTGTAGGTAGGTGATAACTTCAAGGTCCAGGCCTACGCAATCATATTACTTCGGGGCCATGGGCATCCGTACGTGCCCTTGTGCTTATTCCTTGATCAGCACTAAATACTATTGACTCCATAGATGCGTATACTATGGGGACTTGTACCCAAATAAAGAGGCTTACAATGAGAACATAGCGCGTAATATAACGTTGCTGATGCAAGCTCGAAAGAACTTCGCATATGGGCCAACTGAAGATTATTTCCACCATTCAAACTGCATCGGCTTCGTGCGAAGAGGCGATGCCACACATCAAGGCTGCGCAGTGATTCTCAGCAACAAGGAGGACGGGTAAAAACCATCCTGTCTCATGCCGAGCGGTCTCTGTATTGACGTACGATGCTTCGCATAGCCCCAGCACATATATTCATGAACTTCGTATGAACGTCGGGATTGTACGTGTTCTTCAATTCGAGTAATTGGTCCAAGTTTGGGGAATCTCACCCACCCTCCACTTCTTGCAGGAAAACGCGGGAAAAACGTATCGGAGCCTTATGACGCAGCATGGACGCGTTCAGATCGATGCTTCAGGCTGGGGAACATTTTCCTGTTTTGCAAATAACGTGCAGGTTTGGACGAAGTTGGAGGAACAGGGTTGAGGGAATCTGCTGGAATCTGCCACAACTATTCAATTTGGTCCTATGTGCACATGGCAATTTCGTGATTCATCTTTCTATAAGTGTGTCCAACTCGCCCACAAGTACCCTCAATATGACAGAGAAGTATAGAGGTTACAGTCGATTGGTCTTTTAAGATCCCATCAAATTGGCCCAAATTAGGACGAAAGGGTCCTCAACCCTTGATCCCATCACGAGCCGTGCTTGCCGCCCGTGCCATTGACATGCCGCATTCCCATGCATCCGACAATCCCGTTTAGGTACCAGATTTATTTGTCAGTATTCCCATAACCCGAGTCAGCAGAATATACCTTATCCCCCCACTGTATCTCTACTCTCACCATAAGAAAAATATGCCTGCTATGTATGCCGTGTACCGTACAAACTTTGGAGCGCACATGTAGCGCATTTTTTGCGTGTAAACTTCGCTCGTCCAATGTGACGCGCTTGCGTGCCGGACTGAGATGTTTGGCGCCTGCGCGTCACAAACGCGTCAACGGCATTAATCCGGCCGCTCTCGGCAAGCATCATGTCTACGATTTTCTCGCCTCAAGAGGGCTGTTTGCCTCTAGTTTGGCAAGACCCTTCAAATTATATTCAGATATTGTACTCCATTGCGGCGGAGGGCCGAGCCATCAGCAGGACTTACGGGATGGCATCCTTTCGGACGCTGAAGGGTCGTTTGATGGGATCTGAAAAGACCAATCGTGTATAGACTCGAGAAGTATATCTTAGTCTATCATCTACCAGGAAGCCAAATCAACCTTATTGTTGAGTTCGGACCCGTTAACGTTACACGTACATGCGCATAACTTTTTCCGGTAAATCTGGGATGGGTCTAGACGCAAAAAAGCAAAAACAACCCGAGTGCATACTTGTGGTACTTATAACTTCGGAGCATTGTGTCAACCCACTTTTTGTTCCGATTCAGAAATTCCATCGATACAGCCAGCGCAATAATCGCGGAGAAATTTGAGTAACCCAGTGGAAAAGAACCAGGGAACATATTCTACAACGCCTCAGCCGTCAAGAAAGTGAATATACACTTGAATAAGCTTTTGAATATTCGATGTTCGTGGTGATGTGGTGTACATGCTTAAAACTACAGAAATGTGTATGAAATCCTACAATGCTCGTGCATGAAAATCTGTACTAGAGGCCGACGCTGAGGCAGAGTCGCGGTATTGTCTTTTCACCTCATAGTATTCCCCTTGCTTTTCGTGTGATCTGATCTGGTTGGCTCCGTACTCGTTATCGCGATCGCGCTCACGACGGGGCTCACTGATGACACCTCGGCTGAGTCTCATGCTCATATCTGCAGCCACACCACCCATAGCGATGAGATCTAAAGGCTGTTCATCACCGTCGAAAAGAGCGGCGGTTTCTTCCAGTGTTCGTCCTATGCAGCTGATGAGAGATCCGAATTTCGCATTGAAGAATGTGAAGCTTACCCTTGGTCTCGACAATAAAGAAGACAACAAAGACGAGCTCAAAAATCAACCAGCCGCAATACACCACATAGTACCACCATGAGATAGCTTGGAGCGCCCATGGGTTTACAAACTGGTTGAAAGCAATAGTGGCATTGATGGTGATATTCTAGAAAATGATTTGAGTGAAGAATTTCTCCGGTATTGTCAGACACTTAAACACACCATGACTGCGAAGCCTTTTGCACGAACACGGAATGGCAGGATTTCTAGAGAATACGCTATAATCAAGGGTGTATATGCAAGGTCGTAAAAGAAGAAAAATAGGAAAATGAGAGGAATTGTGGCCTTCGCAGCGGCGACGTTGTGTTTTGTGTTGTAAAGAGCAGTTGTCACAGTCCATACGGTAAATGCTAACAGAAGTTTGGTTAGAAAGGCCGATTTCAATGATAATGTATTAGCATACTTATGAGCATTCCAGAGTTGGATACAATGAAGAGCGGACGGCGACCGGCGACATCAGTCAACATGGCAGCAACAATCGCAATGACAAAATTGAATATCTGGACAAGTCACAAGGATTAGCTATTCTTGTTTGAGTAAGAATAAATCGAACAACGCACTTGAAGGCACCCATTGATGACTGTCTTGGTTTGGGTATCTGTAATACCGACCCCATTTAAGACGATGTCGATGTAGTATGAAACCAAACCATTGCCACTAAGGTAATATAGTAAGCATGCATGAACGCCCCCCCCCCAAAAAAAAGGTCATACCTCCACTGTGAGAAGACAGCAAGTGCCATGATAATGCGCATTCGCTTCCTATTCCCAGGTACAGAAAAGAGGGACCAAAACGATGTACTTTTATTGATATCCTCTTCAATTCGGATGGCATGTCGGATTTGAGCCATTTCGAACGTCACAAGGGGGTCCCTTTCGTCGCCACCATTGGCGTGGTACTTCGCAAGCACTGCGACCGCTCTGGATTCCTACGATCGTTGTTCAGTAATCATGGGCGTAAAGAGTACCAAATATTGTTTGCTTACCATTCCTTTAGACACCAGCCATCGTGGTGATTCCGGTATAAACCAGATAGAAAAAATCTGCACAACAGGACAAATGGCTTGAACGAGAGTTGGTACCCGCCATGACCATTGATTCGCCCCCGCAGCGCGGTAAGCCCCAAAGCACACCTGATCCGGACGATCAATAGGATGGTCTGGGATTTAGAAGGATGCGTACCCATGCCGATATGATACTACCGAAGTACCACAAAGCATTGAACATGGACGTTATTCTACCGCGCTGATAGAAATCGGGAAGTCAGCAAAGTTCTCAAGGATTTAGCCCAATTACTCACGTGCGTGGGATATGACAATTCTAACAAGAGTAGTGGTGCCGCGTTCTGGCAGAATGAAAGACCAAAGCCAACTAGCGCGGAAGTCTAAATAAAAAATAATCGAGACAGAATACCCACTTACTGCAAAATCGAGCACCGATAAACATTGAAACATTTTTGGCAGCGGCTTGCAAGCCAATTCCCATGCACATTACAAGGCTACCCCAGAATAAAGCAGCCCTGCGACCAAGAATGTCGGATGCAAATGGCGTGAATGGAAGGCCAATTAAATTTCCAAGAAATTGAGCTGAATTGATAAGACCTAGAGAACAGAAAATTGTTAACATGGTGCTCGGAGTCTCTTGGATCTTGACCGCCTACCTAGTGTTTTCCCTTGGGGTTCGTTAAAGAAATTTTGCCAGCCAGGTAAGAGCTGGAGACCTAGATGTTAGGTGATATAGTTACGTTCAAAAATCAGAAGAATGAATGGTTGCACATACCGTTCACGAGAGACGAATCAAGACCATTGGCTACAGATGTCAAAAGCGGAATCAAAAGACAAATGTTGAGCACGAGAAGACCTAACAAGCATTGCTATTAGGGCCGTTTATAATGTGTAAATTTGAAGGATCCTACCCCGATTTCTCCACCATGGACCTCTGTGAAGGAAATTGACCACGGACCAATGCAGTTCCGCTGCTGGCGGCGCCATTAACTTCTATCTTGAAGCAATTATTGCAACTAAACAGCAGGGTCTGACGGCGTCCAGTGGAGAGAGAAGTGAGGGCAGAGAGGCGAAAGAAAGAGCAACCGGAAAATTGATGGTTTATACCCCAAATTGCCCCTTCTATAATATAGGATTGTAAGAAGTAAACAGTGGAGTCTCTTTGGCTTTTGGGTCCGAGCGACACACGATCTAAGCGTAGTTTTCTGCCACGCTAACTGAGTTCCTGGTAACCCCACATATTGAATTCGATATCCAGTAAAACTGATTCCCGGTGAAATTCCAAGAGAAATGCCGACGAAATGGCTATAGGGGCCATCTTGATACGCCACATGATCCAAGTTGAGGATTTCTAGGGTTCTAAAACCCCCTCCGTTAAGTTTCCAGTCTCGCTGCCAGTGCATACGTTACAGACAAGTTATAGAACAAGTGAATGATAAGCCACCAGGCTCAGATTCGTAGGCAAGTTATCAACAAGGGTGGTAGAGTAGGCTGTAGAGTAGTACTCAATGGTTGTTGAGGCGGACGTTGTGCGGACGTTTTGAATGTTTGATTATTTTTGCATCACGGCAAATGCCGCCCACAGAAACCAAGAGAAACCACTTGAACCGCTTCCGACGATCTCTTTCCTGCTCATCTGACCAACAACATCTGCCGAGAGGCCCGAGACGTCCCAAGCAGATTTTCTGACGCTTAAGTATATTGGTCTTGTGCATTGCTTGTGCGTTAGGGCTGCGGAACTGATTCCTCGGCCTGCATGTAACTATGTAGTAATGTACAAAGTCCTCAACCTCGACTGCATGTTACATGGTAATTTACGAGTTCAGAGTTCCTGGTCTTGCGAGCGGCGACCCAGACGTTGCTGTCCAAACCGGGTATGTCGCTCAGCACCCGCTGCCTTGCCGCTGCCAATAAGTAAGCGAGCTGGATATGAGAAGAACGGGTCGCAAGGCGCTCTCACCTCAACATGTCACCAAAGACTTTATTTCATCTAGTGTCATCTATTGTATTGAATACCCGACTAACCACTCTACTTATTGCGACCTATGATGCATGATGGACCAAAGTAAGCATACGGCGACCAAATAAGGTAGGTGCTTAGCCAATTCGGGAGCATTCGATTGTCTGATTGAGAAGAAACCAGGGGCCAAATATATCGGAGATATAGGGTGCAAATGGGAGGCCTGTAAGGTTCCGAGAAACTGTGCAGAGATTATAAGGCAATTTCCCAATGGATAATGAAATCAGCGCTTATATCCACAAGAGAATCAGAAACCTTACCCAAACGCCGTCCTTCTGGTTGATGAAAATAATCTTTCCAGCTGGGAAGGATCTGAAGGCCTGTGATACTGAATTACCAGGTGGTTAATGACCCAAAACAATATTGCTGACCGTTTGTCAAGGACGAATCAAGTCCATCAACTATAGATGTCAATAATGGAATTGAAATAAGAATATTGAGCATCAGAGTTCCTGGAAGTATTGCAGTTTGACATGTTGCGGAGAGGTCTGGTACATCCTGATATTTGAATGGAACTCGCACCCCGATTCTTCCACCACGCATTCTTATGAATGAACTTCCAGACTGACCACTCCATCGCATGCAACAGACGGCGCCAATTTGATGTCCTAGAATACCACAGAATGAAAATCAAGGTCCAAGAGTAGGAAGGTCAGAGAAGAGCATCGAGAAATTCTATCGAAACGGTCCGAGATGTTATAGGATTTTAAACGCAACTGAGCCGATGGATCCCATCGCCGTATAGTGTCGGATGGGAACATGGAAAACTCGTTCATTTCAATTCCTTGGAACAGGTCAAGACTCACTCAAGAGTCAGACGAAGCGCTAGAGCCTCCAGAGATCGCAGAAGCAGAGTTGAGAATCCATCCAATGCAAGCGCTCGGAGGGATGCTGACTGAAGCTTGAAGCAGGATTGAAGTCATTTAGCAGAGTTTTCGGATGCATGATGGGATCGAGACGTAATTCTAGTCAAGCGGAGTCAGATATATCTACATTGCAAAAGCATCGGTGTGAATCCAGGTCTGAACGGTATTCGAAGCTGGCCCAGGAACGGCTGCATGCATAGACTTGCCTCATTCAAAACTTGCACTGAGGATCTCTTTACAAACAAATCAGCATTTCGAATGGAAGCAAAGGGGTATGCACAAATCCCAAGTAAAAGAAAGACTACAAAGAAGGTTCAAAATCAGGTAACGTACTCATCAGAAGGAACACGGCCCACATACAACAACCGGACAAGCACAAGCATATAGACCGTTCAGATAAGCACACAGATAAAAAAATCAGTATGTAAATGGTCGGAAGAAGCAAAATCAAAAGGAGTCAGCTTTGACAAATGATGGCTGGAAGAAAAGGACAATGACTCGATGAGCATAGGGGGTTACAATGTTCCATCGTAATCGCAAAAGAAGATTTCCATGCGAGAGTTCATTTCGAGAGTTCAATTTCGATCAGAATACGAGGGCCATGAGGGCCGCTCCAATTCCGAAGGCACCAACAAGACCAGCGTTAGCCATATTTCCGGTGGCGGAGGAAGTGGTGGAGGTTTTCGGAGCTGTGGTTGTCCCCGTAGTAGAACCGGTGCTACCAGCAGTGGTTACAGAGCTGGATGTAGCTTTAGCGTGCGAAATATATGTCGCAAAAAGGGCGCTTACCTAGTACCAGGCGCGGTGGTAATGGGCGCAGTAGGGGTGTTGGTAGGAGGAGTTGTAGCAGGAGGGGTGGTCGCCGCAGAAGTTGTAGATCCTCCAGAGCTGGAGCTTCCACTAGTGGTAGATCCACCACCAGTCAGGCAAGAGGTGTCGCCTAGTTGCATCACATGAGAATTTAGGCTATTTATTTACGCACTCCATGCTTACTGCTTGCTTGAGTAGTGAAGGTACCGGACTGGGCAACAATACCAGTGTTGTCGCGCAAGTTCAAGCCAAGGGTAGTACCTGTAATTGAAAAGAGGTTCAAGGAAATGAATATAGCAAGAAAGAACCAATAGGCATACCAGCAGTGATGTTAACAACCCATCTTTGTGAAAGGTCGGTCGTTTGGCCGAAGTTGATAAGAGCAGCGGCAGACGGTTGATTGCCAGGCACGATGCTGCAAACTCAAGGTCAGACACAAATTATAAGTTTTTAGAAAACCTCGCAGACCTCTATTTGAATGACGTTGCAAAAGTAAATCAGAAGAGTCAGCACCAAAAAATGACAGTCTATGTCAAGACGACAAACCAAGAAGTAGGGAGCTGGAAGAGGGAGAAGTGAACAACAGTAATATAATTGAAAAAAGATAGACGACATACGAGTTCCCCCAGTCCAAGTAAACAAGAGGGGTTGGCAGACGACGGCCGGTCCGCTAAAGTGGAACGATAAGCTGGGATATCGGGTTGGTTGTAGATATAGGCGCGTACGGGGTATTGATCGTGAGCTGCTGAGCCAGAGCATTGCCTGCTAGGAGGAGAGCAGCAGCAGCGGGGGCAAAGATGGACTTCATTGTCGAGGGAGAGCGCGGGAGTGAGGGGGTGGGCAGTGAGCGAAGCACGAACGTGGAAGAACAAAGCTAACCCATCAAATTTATGTGCTCCCAGTGGTATAAACCGAGCGCCAAATAAAAGTCAACACGATGCTTATGACCGCAGCCGCCCACCTCTTATGCAGCCAAGCATGTTCTAGCATGTTCACCAGGCCTTGGCCACAGCACTGCTGAGTCTGGTATAGCCATTCCCTCCAACAGAGGTAGACTCGGCCTGGTCAGGCAGCCAAATATTATTCATAGTAGTGACTTAGTGTCACACATTGCTGCGGTCATATTCAAATGTGTTTACTCGCCTTATGCAAACACAAGTTGCATCATTCGATCTCGGGTTTTTCTTCAGCCACGAATTGCCCGCGATTTTAGGTAAACAGGCTCGCTGTCCAACGTCCAAGCAGGAATGTTGCAGCAACAATAACAGAACTTTGGTTGTTGTTTGGTTGTAAAGTACTTCAGAATAATCTACAGCTTGGCCTTATTATCCACAGATGCACAAACGCTTGGCCCAAGAAATCCTCGAGCATTTCCACTCGCTAATTAAGGGCCTGGACTCTACCTGTAGTGTTCTAATTTCTCTAAGATCTCGAAGTTTGCAAGTGCACATATTCACAAGCCACGAGCTCCGTACTGTCCATTGCGATAAGAACCATAATTGTTTATCGATGGAAGACACGAAAATTGGCTGCGAATAATCAATAGAGAAGTAAAGTAGCCAAGGAATCATTCAATACATCACACCCTTTCCTTTCGATTACCCTGGACTCAAGCTCGATCGCTTGGCTATCTTGGCCAGTCCAAGCGGCCTTGGTATGCACGCAAACATGACGCCGACAATGCCTCATCGTTGCCCGACCATGGGAAGTATCCTAAGGCAGGATGGCGACTTTATTATTAGCAAAATCAGTACCGCAGGCGGCTGGACCAATTCTCGACGCTGCGGATCTGTTCGTGCCACCGGTTCTATTCATAGAATGCACTTTTTGCCAAGAATCAATATGACGATCGCCAAGGAGCGCCAAGGTCTTGTGCGTATAAATAACCTGCCAAATTCCAAGCGCCCACAGTCTGATTGTTGGCGCCCGACAGATTACATCAAGTACACGAGGCGGTGCAACATATCTGTAACTTAAAACAGGAAGAAGTGATTTGTTTAAAATTGCGTCGGCCGAATTCAGAACGAGAGATCTTCTTCATTAACATCATTTTTTCAAGATTTTTCACTTCTCCATCTGCAGGCAAACTATCACTACATAGTTGATAATTTAGAACAGAAGGTTCAGAGAGCTACCAGCCCACGTTGTCATCAATGTCATAATAAGTGAATAGTCAACATCTACGATTTCAAATGAGCGCAAAAAAGATAACTAACTAAACTGCAAGATCCAAAACGTCATGAAGTAAAGTAAGTAATATGTCCTTGGGTGCCTAATATATTAGTGTAATGCTAATCTTGATAGTAAGAGTGTCCTAATCAATCCTTTGGTCACGTCAAAGCCATAGTCCGTTAACGGGATAATGTCCATACCACTAGCTTACCCAAACACCCACAGTCATCGAGCCTGCGAGCCCAATTACCAGAGGCCAAATGACACTCACACCCAAAATGTTCCATCCCAACTGCAGTGGACTAGCGCCCGATTTTTTGGTCGTAGTCGCCGAGGTGGAACCTGTCGTTGCAGTAGTGTTCTGCGAGGAAAGTGCACCTGATGGTTGGGGAGTACTTAATGGCGGGGCAGTGTTCACAGTAGAATTAGCGGCCAACGTCGTCACGCCTTGAATATCTATTAAGAACGAGGATATTGTTAGATAGTGCGAATAAATGATAGATGTACTAAAAAATATAACCAACATTGTGCAAATGAAGGCAAGGTGTAGTTGGTTTCGAGGTAAGGTTGGGAGATATTAAGGCCAACCCCAACAGGAACGATGTTCTATGTGCCATTTTCATGTCAGTGAGAAGGGTGTAAATGAAAATTATGCAAACTGACCTTAAATGCTGCTTTGAGCAAAGGATAGAACTTCACTGCCTCACTCATTGTGAAATTGTTCAATTCATGAGTCAGAATAATCGCGCCAGCCTAGAATTGACCCAGAGTAAACACATGTGCACAGAGTCTGAGAGCTGATGGTATACTCACACTGGCAAACGTCCCATTACTGGCCATTGTTATCAAATTCTGATAGTTGCCATCGACTGTTTGCTGAGTGACGTTGGGCTTGAAGCCAAATTGCCAATCCTGCGAATCATATTTCCAAATGATTGTCCGAAGTCCTAAGCCTTTCGCGATGGCGCGAATACGATCATCGACGTCTCCGTATGGGGGCTTTAAGATAAGTCAGCGCGGTCAGTGAGTGCTTTCAAACAGGTGACAGGAGCATGTTTACCCTCCAGCATGTCGGTGTTACTCCAGTGACCAACTTGATCGCTTCCATCTGTAATCAATGGCTTGTTTAGAACATCGACATGTGGCTTCACAACATGTGTTTCTTACAGCTTTTGAAAAATAATAAGCAACAAGAAGCACGAAGGCAGTCAGGAATACTGACTGTAATAGAGCTCAGCGAAGGCATCCGGACTCTGGAACGAGGTCACTAAAACGAGTTTCAGGAATAGGACTCAACTCAGCAGCAAATTAAAGCCTACTGTAATGATGCGACCACGTGTCTTCATTCAGGCAATACTCTTTAGAAAGCTTCAATGAACTCCATGATGATAACTACTCACGAGCGCATATTTCATGCCCTGACGCCAATATTAGCACATCTCAATCCACATTTATATTTATACCATCTGGACTCACCATCCGTAATGGCTCTTTGAGCTTCCAAAGGCCAGTCCATTACATTACTACCGATATAGAACATGGCTGTGGCGCCGAATGAGAACCCGGACCTTTATCATATCAAGCTAAAGTTAGACGACTCACTGGCTTTCTGGTTCTGCGAGGTAAGGAAGTCATAGAATGCATTGTGCGAGCAATTCGGACCATCATCAAATCCATATCCTAATGTTAGAGGCTGACATGGCAAAATAAAATAAAATAAGGATTGTACAGGAGATTGACAGGCTGTATGAACTTACCTCAGGCATTGTAGCGATATCCGGAACCAACCCCGGAGCTTTAGGTACAACGCAATTACCCCACGACCACCAGCAATCTGGATCGCTCGATGGATAATTCACGCCAGTGAAATCACCAGTTAAAGTGCCCTATTCAGAATACAACAACGATCCGTCAAACGTTCCACTGATTTAAGTTGGACAGCGACGTACCTTGGGCGCGATATTCGGCACGCTACCTTGGATTGAGGCCCACTTCGACATGGCGGCCGTGTCTCCCGCGACGATGGTGGCAGGCTGCCACACGGTCGGAAACGTAGCTAACACGCTGCTAACGGGTGTGTAGCCATAAGGTACGCATTCCGCATTGGGATCTACCACGAATTGAGAAAAATAGCTTTAATCAATATACAGCCCATGCAGAGACGGAACGATTCTGTGATGCAAAAAGCCCCTCGATATGGCTATACCTATTAGTTCCAATAGTCGACTCGATTTCATCGATAGAAGATCAAATGCAGCACGACCAACACAAGTCATGTTGACGGAAGTTGAACAAAGCTATGAATAGCTTTCACTGTTTCGGGCAGCACACAGCACACCAACGGTAGCACGTCCGCCCTGCATTGTAGGCGGAGATAAACCAGGAAAGGGGTACGCGAAGATAACGAAAAAAGGTTCCAGCCAACTAACCTGTAATTGAAGCTTCCCCTGCCTCTGTTGAACGGTCTGCCACAACCTCTGGAGAGAGATGCAGAGAGAGAGCACCAAGAGAGAACAATGTCCGAATTATCGAGGTGGATGTTCGCATCTTGTTCAAAGTATCGATATTTTGTCCGCAATTATCAAGAGATGGGGAGACCGATCAATGGAAGTAGGAGAGAATCAACTGAGTCGTCGAGGTAGAGAGACTGAAAGAAAGAAAAAGCGTAAAACACAGAGACAACGAGGCTTTTATATCTTCCTCCGCAATGGAAGAACGAGAAAGGCGTTGGAAAGGCCGATATAAACGTGGGTGACAAACGAACAAAGAAAGTTGTGATAGGTAAAACAGGCCGAGTTTTGCAGGCTAACCACCATTTCGTGTTCTATTTTTACTTTTCGAGTAACTTGACAGGGTGGTTTTTGCTCGTTCTGTCCTCGGTAAAATCCCTACTTACCTGAACTTATCCGTGATAACCATCCACCATAAACGCAACCAAATGAAAGGCTATGACCTGCTTGAGATACCTCAAATATCGAGGCGACTAATTCAAACGGATATACCGTGACATCATATACATGTATCCCACCGCCGGGGTACAGACCCAGTGTACGTGACAGACGTTCCGCTTGCACCTTCTACCCATGTGGATTGACGGCTTGCGCTGCCCGCAGATCAGGGAGTCTGGGTTTTCTCTGTGGTCCAGGAGAGCAGAAAAGGACAGGGACGGTTTAAGGGGATAAGACGGCATTCACAAACCGCAACCTCCTTCGAATTCAGAGGTCCTCATATGTCGGATGACTCGGATCCGAAATGATCATGTTTTCTGTTTCTCGAGTCTCGACACAAATGGACAGGTCCATGGAGGTGCCAGCGCTATTATTAGCTCTTGTTTATTCAAGCGGCTATTTTTGCCCGACGAATAGGACGTGCTTAAAGTTATGATCCTGCTGTCGTCGCCGAGCATTGGTCTTGGAGAAGGGAAAATCCAGATGTGGTACATAATAGAATTTCTGATCAAACTTGGCATTCAAGAATGAGCAACGATATTCTTGAATTTTATACTTGAACTTGCTATGGGTAGAGATGGTAGGCTTTTTATATTATGCATGATGCATGAGGCGCCACCAGCGCTTGGGAACTTTTCGGTCAATAACTAAAGCTTAAAACTTCCATCAGACATTTCTAAATTCTACTTAAATCGCTATTTCCAGTTTCAAGGTTTTTAGATGATTGCCCAGCTGGGTCCGTGTCGATACTAGCTACTACTTGGGTTTATGGATGAGAAATAATGCAAGCCTACCAGTGCAAGTCTCTCTGCCCACTGAGATTGATGAGCCAAAACAGAAAATTAATCCTAAACCACGATTAAAGAGATAATTTTTCTCTCATGGTAGTCTGTAGAAGTCCTGCATAATATAGTGCCAGAGCTGATTTTACGATTTTCTACAGTGCAACCAATTCCAAAATCTCAGAAAATTCATTCGAGTTCGTGTAACAAATAAATATTTTCTGAAACTCTTGCATTCGTTGTATTAGAATGTCTATAATGGTTTGGTGAGATGATTATTTAAATCAACGAGTTTCTCTTGTGTAAAGCAAAAAACTAAGTTAGTTGAAATGCCGGGAAGCCGGAGGCCATGATGATGGCGCTGATTTCTCACACTAATTGACGCGTTTCTAATTAGGGGTTGCTGCTGGCAGTGGCTCTCGACAACAACACCAGAGACGACGGTAAGTAGCCGTGAACAAGAATTGATGGTAACAATAGAGAAAAAGAAGATACTTAGATGTCTCACACCGAGAGATGATAACGCTGTGCTTTCCAACACAAGGGGTATCCATACCGTATGGTGAAATCGATAGTTTTTTTTGGGTTCTACGGATACGCAAAAAAACGTCCAAATGGTCGGCTTGGTAGACAGTCATATTGGCTCGTAGAAAAATTCCAGATACCGATTTAAATCCAAGATTTTGAGAATGACAATGCATGTGCAACGTGTTTCATCCATCAAGATGAGCAACAATGAGTCAGTTCGACACAGCACATCCAATCTGGGCGTCTAGTGAAAATCTACTCTTGTACTCTCTCCACGCACTCTCCACGCAACTGCAGCAAATTCTCTAGAGGAACACTCGTCAAACTCCCAACTCAGACAGCACAAATATCATCATATACGAAGAACAATACAACAGAAATGAAAACAAATCGCGAAAGCAGAACTTTTATGGTAAATGGTACAGAATCCTACACATACAACACAACAATAGATGAAAAGGAAATCGGTGAGCATACTTTTGATCCAACAAATCGACGAACGAGTGCAACAGCTTGGTATAATCCAAATTTCCGAGGGAAATGGCGTCGAGTTTGAACGCCGTTAAGAGGATTGAGATCGCCCTTTAATGCGCAGCACGGTGTCGAGTCCATAATGGTCGCTGACCCACATCGCCTGAGGTGTGCCTTCCTTAATTTTCAAACCCATTCCAATCCTCCTGGGTTCTTCGACTTTATATCCCATTCCAGCAAGGTAATATATCTTATCCAGCCTATTCGGTGGATGGCGTCCACCATCATTCTGCCCTTGGTACCCCCACGTATATCCCTTTTCGTCGTCTCCCTTCCGCCAACTATCTCTCAGCCCCACGTTCTTCCCAATCGTCGCGTCGTCCTTACTGATAGCGTTCATGTCGCCCGCGATCACACCCCCATTGACGCCCTCGAGCCGGAGGAAGCGCGAGCACATCTCGAGCTGCTTCGGCCGCGCCGGTGCGCCGGTGGCATCGACTCCAAATGCGTGTTGACCACGGCGACGACGGCCTTGTCCTGAGAGCCCGGGTAGTTGAGCTTGAGCTTCACGCACACCGCGGTGCGCTGCATGTTCGTGAACCCGTAGTGCAGGATGTGCGACTCGGCGATGTCGAGCGTGCGCGAGACGAGCGTGAGGTTGCCGTAGAACGCGGCCTCGGGCCACTTGTCCTTGGTGAAGGGCGTCACCACGAACCAGCGGCGCACCCACGGGTCCTTGAGGAGGAACGGCAGGACCATGTCGCGCACCTCCTGCAGGAGGATGCAGCACGGCTCGGGCGCCTCGCCGTCTTTGCAGTTCAGGACCTCCTCTTCGAGATGCCGGAGCGCGGCGTGCATGCGCTCTTCGTGGTGCTGGGAGGACATGTCCACATTCCAGCTGATGATGCGCACCTGCGAGGTCGGCGGCGGCGGGCTGCTCCTCGACTCTTGGGCGTGCCTACTCCCGTTATCATGCAGCCCCGTCACGGGCACATGCTTCCAATCGCCCTTCGACGGTCGGTACTTGTACACTTTCAGCGGGATCAGGACGTTGTGGTACTGTGGTTGCGGGTGCGGGAGAACCGAGGTCTCCTGCTGGAGCTCTTCTTCCTCTTCCTCCTCTTCATCGTCATCGAAATTGGGGGGAATGAATGGGACTTGCTTTTCTTCTTCGGATCTCTGCGAATTATGCCGCTGACCCATCGGATTACCCCATCTTGGTATCGGGAAACTGGAAAATCTGGAAAAATACGCCATGATATCGCGGGGTATGAGTCACTGGGAGGGAATATGTGAAAGGTGGATTGGGCTCCCACGTCTGATGGGCGGTATGGAATGCGCTGGGATGTCGCCTATTTATGAAGAGGATGTCGCTGGGGCTGGGTCTTTGTTCGTCACAAAGCGATCGATGATTGACGCTATCGATCACAGCTTGTGGGCGCCTTTGAGTTTGAGTCCCCGATAATTACACACTTACCTGCCTAAGTGTCTCTATTTGCAATCCGACGTTGTTCTCGGACCAAGGGGTTGCATATCACATCGAAGTCGCCTCAAGGAGGTTGTTGGCGATCACGCGTCCCCCCACGAGGCAGTTTTCCCTATCGTTTGTCTATCACAGAATCAATCCAGGCGTTCCAGCCTCACATACGTTCTCACATCTGTCTGTTTGCAAAGCTACTGGCACCGGACAATGGTATTATAAATATGTAAGTTGATATATCGCCGTGTGCTGGTAAGTATACAATGCGTTTCCGGTGTGGTCCTACAAGCAGAAAAAATCAAAGCTCAGACTCAGCCCGAGCGACCTTCTCCTTGGCCGCGGCTCTGTCTTCAAGGAACGACTTGAGGATGTTGGACTTAATTTTGATTTCATCGAGTTTAGCTGGAGCAAGGTTGCGCTTCGCAAGGATGCTACCCAATCTATTGACACGACGTAACCCACAATGCAGCAAGGAAGCACAAGTCAATTAAACAAATGCCACGATGCCACAAAGTCATAGGGGTGCTTACCGCTTTGTCTCCTTTTCCACGTATCCTGTGGTGCCGTTTACGACCTTCTCCATAACGCGGATGTAGTGCTTTGATGCAGCACCCGCGTTAGCAGCGAGTTGCAGAGCGTCCTGGTACAAGGAGTCGCGGGCGCTTGCTGGAGCAGTGAAAAACTTGTGGGCCAGAGTATCAAATTCGGCGAGACGACCGGCCTAAAAGGAGGATTACCAATGGTGTGTTAGCGAAATGAGACCGGCAACACATATTGTAGACACTGGGTAAGATAAAAGGGTCTGGTGCACACCTCATCGTTCAGACCTCCGCCCACGGCACGTTGTGTGCCACACTTCTCATTCAAGTAGGCCACGATGTCGGCCTCTGTGCGGCCGCCGTCGTAGTCTTCGGGCTCTTTGTTGTCCTTGGAGAAGAATTTGAGTGTGGGGAATCCGCCAATCTCGTATTTCTGGCTGATTTGGGCGTTCTTCTTGTCATCAGCGTTGATGTTGGCGACCACGCACTAGAGAGTAATAAGTATGAGGTCGTATTCAAAAGCGACGGTGGAACTGCAATTACATTGCCTTCCGACTTGAATGTTTTGGCGACTAGCAAGACGTTAATTCAATGGGATTGATTGAAGAAATTCTGCACATACCCTGCTCGTAATGAGGCTTCAAGTTCTTGCAGTGACCACACCAAGGGGCCTAATAGGAAAGGATTGAGATAGCATTACCAAGACCCAATCAAATATGCTCACAGTGAAAGAAACAAGGACATTTTTAGAGGTATCCTAATGCCTGTTGTGAGTAAAGCGGAGACCGACAAGCTGAAAATAAACATACTAGAGCAACTTCATCGAAGTTGTTGTTATCGAGGATGGTCACATCTGTTGGAGGAGGTCCAGGGATCTTTGATTTGATGCCGGTTTTGCCAGTGATGCTGCAAGATGCATCAGCGAAATATCCTGAGCCTCTAGCTTTTGCGGAGGTACTCACAAGCCAGCCAAAGTGTCAAGGTCACGTCCACTTTCGTACTTGACATCAACACCCTTTCCATCAAACCATTTGAGTGCTAAGCGATATGTGAGCCGAAAACAGAGGTTGGAAAATATTTTGCAAACGCACTTGGGTATCCAGTGACACCGTATTTCTTTCCGAGAGGCTTTCCTACACCATCCGCGTCAACTTTGGCGATGACTACTTTGTCTTTGGCATGAGAAAATGCGTCTGCGAGTTCTTCGTAAATGGGTGCAAGGCTCTGGATAATTTGGTCAGTCGTTTTCCCGTGAAATAACTAATGATGAACTCACCTTGCAATGTCCACTATTGAGATAGAATGCACGCGTTCATGTATTGTTAAGGGATGAAAGAAAGTCACATACCACCAGGGGGCGAAGCTGCAGAGTAACAACGGTCAATTTAGCATCCAGGGGTGTAAGTATTTGCAAAGACCTACAATTCAACCAAGGCAGGCTTGCCCTGTCCGACGATACTGTCAAAGTTATCGGGAGTGAGCTCAAGCACGTTTGAAGCACTCGCGCCCGCTATTAGCGCGGATACAAAGACAGAAAACGAGAATAACATAGTGGCGGGACAACGAAGAAAGGTGAAAGCTTGTGAAGGACGATCGTGACACTGACGTGGAGATTTAAATATTGCTTGGTAATCGACTCTCGGCCATACATCCAGCGCTGCTTGCCCGAGCTTCTGCGGCGTTCCCTGTGCATTTCTCAGACAGAACGAAGCTTTCACAGATCCGTCCCACACCGGTGCAAGGCAGCACCCACGAGTCTGAGGCTGCTTGAGAATGGGCTGCACTGGGAGCAGTTGCAGCCGTCGGCGACTGTCGAGCCTCTGCTGAGCCGATCAGCACGACCACGTGGCGGTGCATATCCCGATATAGCCACTTTTTTTATCATCTCGGTATCTGTCAGCGCACTTGGTCAGCGAGCAGAGCCGCCAATCGTCCACATAATCTCTATACCACTGACTCAGAGTAGGCCCCGAATACCTCTCTTCTTATAAGCAACGCGCCTCACCCTGGAATCTCAGACCCCAGCTTTATACCACTCCTACTCACCCAAAAATGTCTTCGGGAAAGCAACGCGCAGATGAGGTCGAATTCGAGGAGGAAGACGAAGGCGAGCAATTCATCACCGAAGACGATGTCCTACAAGAAGTCGTAGATGACGGCGACCACCCCATGGACGAGGACGACGAAGAAGGTGAAGGCGAAGATACCCTCGGCGACCTAGCAGAAGGGTCTTCGAGCAACATCCCAGATCTGTCAGTGCAGCACTTCGCAACACACGCCGCATCCGTCTTCGCCGTTGCCTGCCACCCCACACAACCGCTCGCCGCGTCTGGAGGCGAAGATGATCTGGGCTACATCTGGGACATCACGGACGGCGAGATCATCGTGAAATTGACCGGGCACACCGACAGTGTAACGAGTACGGCATGGAGCGCTGATGGTGAAATGATCGCGACGGGTGGCATGGATGGACACATCCGTATCTGGAGAAGAGTCGGCAAGGATAACTACAACACTTGGGAATTTTTGACGGAACTGCAAGGTCCCGATGAGGTCATGGTACGTAGACGATGCTTTCTTGAATCTATTTCTATTGCTAATAAATTATTTCTTTTTGCAGTTTTTGAGATGGCATCCTAAGGGATCTGTTTTGCTAGCAGGCTCAAATGATTCTACTCTTTGGCTATGGCAGCGTACGTTTTCATCTTCCAGTTTTAAGGAGAACTCCAAATTTACAATCTAATTCCTAGTGCCCTCCGGAAACACCATGCAAGTCTTCTCAGGTCACAACGGCCCAGTAAACTGCGGTGAATTCACCCCCGATGGTGCTTCCTTATCCCTCTTCTTCCTATCTACATCCACTCACATTCACGCGCAGGCAAACGCATCATCACCGCCGACCAAGAAGGCAACCTAATATTCTGGGACCCGCGCTCCTCCGCACCCGTATTCAAGCTCGGGCCCGAAGACGCGCGGTTTGACCTGGACGGCATCACCTCCCTCGCCGTCAACCCCTCATCGACGCTCGCCGTCGTCGGCGGCGCCGCGGCGGCGTGCGTGTCGTCAGCTTGAGCAAAGGCAAGGTGGTCAACGCGCTCGGCGGACACACCGAGGGCGAGAGCATCGAGGCTATCGTCTTCGTCGACCTAACCGGCGCCGATTCCAACGCGCCTGGCGTGGTGGTCACCGGGGCCACAGACGGCAAGGCTTTGATCTGGGACCTCAGCACTATGCGCCAGCGCACGCTCCTCCAACACGATGTGCGTCTTCTTATTCTCCGCGATTTTTTCTGCTGAGAACTGACTGAATGATACAGGACGCCGTCACGGCGCTCATCGCGCACCCCGCGCCCAAGTCGTACCTCGTAATTTCCGCGTCTGCGGACAAGACCCTGAGAACATGGGATGCCCGCGATGGAACAGCGATTCGTACGCACACGGGCCATCACGGACCAGTGCTCGCTGCATCTCTCGGATTGGAGGGCTCGGTCATCGTCAGTGGAGGCGACGATGGTCTCTGTATGGTCTGGACTACAGAGGCTGAGGAAGAGGATCAGCCTATGTAGAGTATTGCGACTAATTTAAAGATATGCTTTTATATGAGTTGGATCATCTTTTCGAATTCGGATTTTTAGATGCCATTACACTATCGCGCTAAAGAAAAACGAGCATACTATAAAGAAAGCTCAAGGCATTGTCACTTCTGCGAGGGTTTCGTTCTCGAATTTCGATACACTCTCCATTCCATGGCTCTGTCGAAGAGTTGGAAAGCAACTCAGTATGTATTTGCCTGGAAAATTCAAATATACCTGTTCCTAGAAAAGGAACTTTACATGTAGAGTACATGTACATTAATAGCAACTACCATACATAGTACAACAACAATCCATCCATAATAATAACGATAAAATAAAGCAAATGTCTTTCACATGTCCCATTCATCCCATATCGACGACGACGTCGCCGCAGTAGGTGTCATCACGCTAATCTCCTCTGTCTCTGTCAATTCCACAATCTTATCGCTCACTCCATCTTTGTCATCCTTGCCTCCCTGCATCGCAACTAACACTGGATACTGCTTACTCGTATAAGGCCCGGAATAAAGGAGTCGTATGTCGTGTCCTTCGATGACCTGTACAAGACGACTGGTGATGACATTGCGGATCTCGATGAACCCGGGAGAGATGAGGAGAATGTGCCCATTGCGCTGGGCATACGAGGTAGCTTTGACCTCCCATTTGATGTAACCGCTGCGGCGAGCGGGGACGCCATGTTTGTCAATGTAGAATCCAAGTTCTGCATGTCCACGTTAATGAAAAATGACCAATGCCCAGGAGGAGTGTATTCATACCATCATATATCACCAGCAACTCAGTCGGATTAGCTCTTACGAAGCCAAGTGGTTTGCGGCCCTCCGTGCGCGCTTTAAGACTGGCCATGGGCTCGTTGTTACTGCTGTCGCGGAATTCTGGCACTACGGTCACCCCAGATTGCACAAGACTACCACAATCGCAGTTGTGTCAGAACAGACATCTGCACTGATCAAGTCGGATACACTCACTTTGTTGGATCGAGCGTGACGATGCCTGTGGTTGTACAGATGCCGATGGTTTTCGCCAGGCCAACGATGTCAGAGGCATCTTTTGGAATATATCCTGGCTAATAAACGATGATGGCGGGAAACTATCAATTTGCTATCACACCACAGGACAATCCTCTTGATCCAACATACCTCTCCGAATGGTCGGAATCCTCGCATAGCATTCGTATTTGACCTCTTCGGCACCATGGCCTGCTCAGCTAAACTAATGGCTTCAAACACTTGTAAGTTTAGCGAAGTCCCCAAACGCCGCTTCGATGAACAGATGACTGTTGGACATCATTAATAGATATGAAAAAATGTGACAATATAATAGACTGACGTAGTGCTGTTCCAGCAATATGGACATGTTTGAATAAGGTGGCATTCATATCGGAACCGCCTACGCGCTCCATGGATGCGTCTAAAGCCTGCTTATCTGATTTTCCCATGTATAATCGAGTGAGAATGTCAAGGGAATAGGACAAGAGCGATGAATCCACGTGTAGGATGAGACGATTGAAGTTCTTGTCTTCCAAAGTTGTTAATGCCGCCATTGCGGTCGGGTGTCTATGACTCAGAACTTGCCGAAACTCTTATTACGCGGAATTGAGTATAGAGATTTATTCTTAAAAATATGACACCCACTTTCTGAATTTGCGAGACCAACATAAACACCAGATCCACAGCCAACAACGATGTATCTCCGACTCGGGGACCCAAATGCTGAGACGCAGGAAGATAAGAAGATATAACATGTAGTGGATAAATAGCTCTTACTGTACGGAGCTACACATCTGATCTTCGAGGTAATGACTGCAGCAGATTGGTGGGAGGGATCTCTTGGCGGGGAACGGAAGAAACCGTCGGTAATGCTCTGGGGGCTGAACCACTAGATATGTCATTTCAGTAATTTCAGTCTCGACCTGGTAGGGTTGAACGGACGACACGTACCATATTAGCTTCTTGCCGGACTTTGTGTACTCCGATCGCGTCTACGAAAGCGTTATACCATTTCTTCCGCTGTGCATCGCTCGAAACATAGAGTGTATACCTCCGTGATGACTTATTCCCCGCATGGTATATCGTAAATGGGTAAATGGGAACCGATTGGGACCGCCAACTTTCAAGCAGACCTCCGTCGTCGGCTTTCTCCCGCCGTGTTTCTGGAGGGGAGTTGAATGATCCCAGGCGAAGAAAGGACAGTGGCATTGGCTAAATTGTTACTGGTCAATCAGCGTCACTCTAGTGTGAGCGGTGTGGTTATGACGAACACGGGACATGAGGATGCGCTTTATCGAACCGTTGGGACGCTTCTCTTCCCGAGAGAGAATGACTAGAAAGATCAGTAAATGGACGCCGGGGATATAGAAAGCACGTCCATAGTGATTGAACTCACAGTAGTTGTCCAGCAAAGCAGCGACTAAATCTGACCATTTCTCAGAAAACCCTGTGTCTGTTCGTACCCGTCTGAACACCGAGCTTGTATAGACTAATGAACGACTTTCATCGTAAAGGTCCATATCCTATAGCATCCATTAGCCTTCTATACGGCACATGAAGTCGTTCCCAAACGTACAATTATTTCCCCCTTTTGAAACACCAGGCTTTCGCAAAGTGCCCAAAATTTCACTTTGCTTTCGGCTGCCTCGATACCTGGTTGGGTACTTTTGATACAATCTTTCAATATATTTAAGATGATTGGCAGTGTTTCCAGGTCTGGGTGGCTGTACTCCGGCTCGGTTAGTTTGAGAATTTGTTCAAGTAGAAGGTTAAGTCGAGGTAGTTTGGTGACAGGTCGTGAAAGAAATGTAATCAGGTCCCGTTTTCGAATTCGAGGATCGTTGGATGCAGAGTGGATGAATAGTTCATAGGGACGGTTGAGTTTGAGTTGCTTGCGATGGAGTGATTCTGCCAGAGGATAACGCTTGATGTAGACCTCGTACGTATCGCGGAAGTCAGATCCAAGAGTCGCTATAGATATTGCTTTTGTAAGTAGCCAAAGTAGCGTGTATTGGCAAATTGCTTACTATCTAAAATAATATCTGCGACGGATTGGATTAGTGGATGTTGCTCACGTTGGCGTGCAAAGAGGGCGGCAAGGAGACGCTGATGATAAACAAGAATCTGGTGAAGGTTCCCAAATAATTCATTGATGAAGGCTGATAGGTGCGGTTCACGAAAGATGGGAGGATTGGCTGAACGAAGACCCTTTATAAAGACCTGCAAGCAAAAGTGTAAGGCGTCAGACAGTGTGAGCACCAGTGAGAGCACCTCAGAGAACTCACATCTTGCACGGCTTCCAGATCAGCCACATATTCTCGCTCAGATTTTATCACTTCGAAGATTACGGATTGCCTTTGGACCTCCCGCTTTCCTAGTGCCTCTTGAGCTTCCACAGGAACTAGACGATGCCATTCTTGCTCGTTCTCGGCCAATTTTCCATCCTGAAAACGGCGCAAAGCTTCTTCTGATGTAAGGCTAAATAACTAGTATTGAATTTGTGATGATATTGAAGAAATTGTCTTAGAGATACATACGACAGATCAGCTAATCCTTTCGCCAGGGCTCCCGTAGCATGCTCATATCCCTATCATATCATATTTAGTAAAGCATGGGGTAGCAACGCAGATAAGAACATGTACGTACCTCGTCATATTCTGATCCGTACTGCCTGTCGTCGTCATGTGCATTATAGGAGGACGCGAAGGAAGACACCGATGCGTTATGAGGGCGTTGATTATTCGACGTGGGATTGCTCCTAAAATCGCTTCTACTGTGATGGTGCGACAGCCTTTGGGGGGTTGAGAGATTCTGACTAGTTAAAATAGATCCGTGAACATTTGGTTCTGGAAAGGCCATTCTTCCCCGTCCTCCAGCGTCGTAGGGTGTTTGGCCAATGCGAGGAGAATACGAAGCGTTCATCGACTGGACACGAGGGCGTGGTGGTAGTTGGGGAGGGGAATCAAAATCCCAGGGGTTTTGGAAATGCTCTTCCTCGCATGCTGGCGGCGTCACCTTGAAGTTGTAAGAATCGGTTGGGAAGGCGACATGGTTAGACACTCGGGATGCTGCGATTACTGCGGGTTGCTGTGCGCCGGCGCCTGGGGGAAGATTTGGAAGGGGTGAGTCTTTCGTTTGAGTTCGAGTTCGACGGTTATTGTACATCTATAGCTGTGCTGAAAATGCTGGCATAAAGGATTGGCGAAATAAGTACACGGAATATGGTCTGAAAGAGAGAAGGATGAGCTATTTTCTGTCATCACTTATTTGGCCATCCTCCTAAATAGATTGAAACCTGGATCCTCCTGCGTCATTGTGGTTTGCGAGTGCATAACACAGAAATTTTTCTCAGCTCTCAAAATCCTTGAAATCTGCCCTTTTCCGACGGGCAGAGAGCGACCGCAATTGATCGAATATCAGGGTGTCATGCTATAAGAAATTGTTGACCGCAGACGACGCGCTGGATATCGCCACACCGTCCGGCGAATTCATCGGAAAGCATATCACGGCCAAAATTGAGAGTTAAAAGGGAGATTGACTACAGGAAGGACGAAAGAAATCAGAAAGCAAGGTTAGATCTGAGTGAAGGAGGAAGGAGTCGCAGAATTGAAAATAAAAAACGATCGATTCAGACGCCATTTTGTGATCGCTTCAAGTTCTGATCTGATTTGGGCTCCGACCCTACTCGATGCAAATTCGCGAACCCCTTGCCTTTTGCATTATATGAGTCGATAACATCTAGAAGTTCTTAGAGGCGAGGTTGTACACTCTCGAGTGATAGGCGCCTGATGTTATCACTATTCTGTTGGGCGCTTAAATGCCGACGTTCGTTGCTCATAAGTAACAGCATTTGTACCCAAATCTTGCCTATAAGATAATCGGACACTGCTATTTAAACATGCGTATTACTATCTTTCCTCTGTATGCAATTCATCCATACCCGCAAAATATCCTGATGTCAATAATTAGTAAATTTACCAAAGGAGTCGCGAATGCTGAACCTACTCGTTGGCTCCCAAAAATTAGACCAGCAACAAGAGGCACTGAAAGTCACATCCCCTCGTTACTATATTATAATAAGAGATGTGCATTGTACTCACAGACAGCCAAAACGATATTTAGCTTAGCCTTTGTAGCATCAGCGCTGTGTTGAGGAAGATATTGAATGGATGATAGCCTTTCATTTAAACCAAAATTCCAACGGTACGTTGAGTACTAATCATTTTAGAACAAAACAGAAACGCACGCCAACGCAATAATAGGACAAAAACTGAATATCAGGACCCGCGTAGCCACGTCAGGGGATATTTGGGGATATGTCTTTGCTGTGGATGATATTGCATACACTGCTGTCCATTTAAGTCTAAGTTTTAAGAAAATGAGGACTTGGCGAGTCAAATGTTAGGCACGCATATTTCGTGGCAGTTCTTGCTAGACAGACTTACTTCCCAATGACAGAAAGGTTATCATGGCGAGAATGGTAAAAGCAGCAGTTATTTGGCTTCTGGAAATGGAACAAGCACAGTTAGCAAGTTAATTACGACAAATTGATCTGATAAACATTCAAGTTGACATACGGAATTTGGTTCGACAAGTGGCAAAACATTCCAGATGGATGTCTCTGAATGGCCTCTGGGTGCAGTAAGCCCAACTATAAAGAATTAGTAAAATGATTTTGGTACTCAATGGTCGACGTACGGTCAAAACCTCGATAAGTGTCACAGTAAATGCGGTGAATGGCAAAGCATGGATCTAGAGAACCGGTTACCAGTATTCAATGATTCCGAAGATGATACTAGAAGTATGGGATAGAACGCTATACCATTACAATCTGCCTTCTTGTAACTGCAATAGAATTTTCGTTGACAGTATTCCTCACGAATAGATAAAGCTATAATTTGTATTCAGGTGAGACCCACGCAGACGACGATACAATGCCCGGAATATACTGACCTGTAGTAAAAATGCAACAGCGTATAGCGATGAACTGTGATAACGAAACGTATGGGCGACTTATTCTTCAGCTTCATTACAAGCACTCACAAGACGGGCATCCCGTAGATAAGCATGGCTTGTATCAAGCATACCCCTTCCCGCGGGGCAGAACCGGTTTGCTGGCCCAGTATCATCAAATTGGAGAGGCTCGTCAAGAACCAAGATAGAATAAACATAAACCAGGTAGACGCCCGCTTAATGTGAAAAGAGCGCCCCACTGTTAACAAAATGGCGCCCAAAAACACGAGCCCAAGAACATGGAGAATATCAAATGCCACAATGAAATGAATGACTGGCGTCGGTGAATTGCCATCGCGGCCAAGGATATCAAGCTCTATGGAAATTTAAAAGCTTCATGAGTAAAAACCTCAAATTCAAAAATTTGAACCGACGCCTGAGCAATTTCATACCTCGTTGGGCCAATGTGTTATCAAAACGGAGTCGCCTTAATTGAATGAAGTTGTTGTCAATCATCTTCGAACAAGGTTGAGGCGTTTATCATCCAGCTGGCTGCCAGAGCCCAGAGTGTAAGCGGAGGATTTGGGAGTGGTGACAATCCAGAATCAAGCAACGTTTAACATGAGAAGAGATAGAGGTTAGGCAAAGGTTAGACGAGACCTTGCATCACACACAACGGTGCCGCCCAGACGTTATCTCTTTGCAACCATCTGCATTATTGATCTATAAATAGAATCTCTGACGTTCAATTATTGGGTAATAGATGTGAACTGGAGGCCCGAGGGGCTCGCAACATTCATTATAATCGCTCATCATAATCACTGTGTCTTGGTTACAAGATTACTTGGGGAACAATGTAGATCTCGAGGACCAAACTCACATTGAAATTTTGAACCCGGAAATCAGGTGAGGAAAAGGTTGAATTTTGCACTGGCATGACCATGGGCGGCGCTAGCTCTATGTAGCTCAAGCGCTCAGCGCTCAAGCTCAAGGCTCAAGCTACTTATGTCGGGTTCTGAACCATTCCATGTCTTTTAATATTTCATCAGAAAGGACGGTCTGATTTGAATAATGCATTCTTTTTCGTGGCTTCAACGACGATTGATGATCACTCCTCCTATTTGCTCCATTTTCTGCCACCTCGAATAGTACTTACAATAGGTCTTGTCAGGTGCTACTCGTCCTTGTGTAGTGCTAAACCATGAAAGAAGTCCCAGAGACAGACCGTTTAATCTATCTTTTTTGGAACGTGGTTTAAAGCGTCAGGAGCAACGACACGAGCTGCTTCCCCATCTCTGTTTTTATAGAATACAATATCACCATCGTCCTCGATGAATGCACATTGTGTAAACGTGCGATATAGAGCGCGGAAAGTATTCTAGAAGTACGATGAGGTCCAAAGAAATCCTCAAAGGCATGCTCACGCACCGTAGAATCATGATAATATTCGTCCTTAAGGACTTCTTTGAGGACTTCGGTCACGGCGGGCTGATTATCTATGTGTGCGATGCCAAGACTTAGACCTGGACCAACGATCAAGGGGGTGACTTACAGAACGGAGTTGAGGAAAACAAATGATGGGCAACCTGTGCATTTCGGGATAGGCAGATGAGTGACAGTTACCAGAGCTTTTGGTTGCTTCTTACATGATCATGGGATATATTGTGTAGGAAAAATCGCCCGAGGAAGCCGAGAAGTGGGCGGTCTATAGTTGATGTGGCACCACGGACAAAAGACCATTGGCTACTTCGATAGTGCGGAATAGTGGGGTCCGAATGTTGGAGATAGGTTAGCATGACAATCCAGTGATTCGTGATCTGGATGAAGAGTGTCAGTTACACAGCTATCAGGTAATATGGAGGGTCAAACTTACAATGTAAGGAACCAAGTAAAGTTTGACGAAGTAGGTCAAACCAACTTGTCTCGTCCATAAGAAAATCAGGGACGACATAATTGTCAGAGCAATGTTGCAAGCGATGATGGGGATCCTCTCGTGAGGTTTAAACAGAGCAGAAGAAGGTTGGAAATGCTGATAGTGTCTGAGTCGCAATTGCGAACTAAATGATTATCGCATGACTCACATTCGTTCCAGGTGGATACCTGGGAGAGCCCATTACATTGCTGAGGAGGTAGAATTGCCACCCTATTAGCTGCATAAGGAGCATGCGGAAAAGGGTATAGAAGGGCGCCTCCTCAAAGATTTCGTGATAATCAGACAACTGGGCGATCAGCTGTGCAGGAAGTTTGTAGTCGGAGCGAGTGCGAGGTACATAGTTCTCATCACGCTCGACAGAAGCGGAGGCTTTGTGATGAGCCCTATGGGTAGACCTCCAAGCATAGTAGGGTACAAGAATGAACTAACAATCCAATGAATTAGACATCAGGAACTGATTATTTTCATTACTCACTGTATGCAAGCTAAATCCAATAGCGTGATTCACCCAGTTGTAGTCCGAGAGTGTACCATGGCCTGCTTCATGTGCCAGACACCACCAGCCGGCGAGACAGATGCTCTGACTATACCAGTAAACAGCCCACAGAGACCATTTGACAACAGCGAAGGTGTTTGGCGACACCCCATATTTTTCGACTAACCCCTGTGCGAACGGGTCTATCATCCAACCGAGCTTGTATACGACGTACGCAAAGAGTACATCGCGAATTGCATAGTAAATAGCGATGGGCGTACTCCGTTGATGGAGATGTTTTGGAACTGCAGTGCGGATCTCAGCGAGAGTGACCTTGACGAAGCACAAATGTGAGCCTCTAATCGAATAGAAGCTCATGTACGTACTTTGGTTGGTCTGAAGGGAATCCTCGTACGCTCGATGTATTCTGGACTGTCTTGGAATAAGGATATCATGGTTGGAAGACGGGGGCGAAGGCGAAACCAGTTCAGGATAATCCACCCCTTTAAGATGGACATGTCAGTCCCAACAGTGTGAAGCCATCTCGAAGCTAACTCCTCGGATCCGGAAAGTATGGCGTTCTTACGGTATGTGAATTACTCTGGACGTAGTATGCATTCGAACACTCGAGTATACCGCGAGTTAAAGAGTTTGCACATTGTTGTGTTAAATGCGATGCCGATGAAAATATATCATTTCATGGGTACTGGATGAGGTCTGCTACAAAACCAATTGACGATGCAGGAGAAGAAACTTGAAAATGAAGTGAACAAATGCATGCCACAAACGCTGAAGGAGTCTGGAATTTTCGGCAAGACCCAGGTGATCACTGTCGGACCTATGGTCGGGCCTAAGTATTATGTTATGCGCAAGATCTAGACCGGAGTTCACAACTCTGCACCAAGCACTCAGCTCCGCTGCTGAGCGCTGATTCCTCAAAAAAATTCAAAAATTCATATACTGCATACAGATAACGCGACGGTGTTTTGTGATAG
Organism: Pholiota molesta; assembly: GCA_014925825.1. Classification (NCBI taxonomy): domain Eukaryota; kingdom Fungi; phylum Basidiomycota; class Agaricomycetes; order Agaricales; family Strophariaceae; genus Pholiota; species Pholiota molesta. Next base: position 102,707 of record JACGCK010000053.1, on the reverse strand, counting down.
TCAGTGATTTCTCTGAGCTTCCTTTTACTCTTCTCCGACAACTCTTCTCCATCTTCCAGAGTCTCCGTGATATTACAATCCCTTGCCTGGCAGTGTCAGGCCGATTAGTCGAATGACCGAATAATTCTCGATAAAGGGATGCAATTCCTTTATCGTATTGAGGTACCAATGATATTTCGACGCGAAGGAAATACTAGCGTCAATCAATCCACTTTACAACTTCACAGAAGTGACGCCACATGCATTCCTGTAAATTGCATATAATAAGATGTGGAAAGCGGTATCTTGTGTACAGGATATTAATGTTCATAATTTATATCAAGTTTAAATCCACGTAACGCCCAATAAGAGAAAAAGAGCTGGGCAAAGGCTAGAATGAGACGTGAATCAGGAATTTGACATTAATATTACAATGAATAAAAGTCCACGAAACAATACGTTATACTAACGAAAACATTGCTGCAAGGGACTGTAATCCTGGTAGCAATTTATATCTCCATATTTCAGGAGTGTAGCTGTTTGCATGAACATACTTCTCGTCGACGACCTTGCAGCCTAATGTTGGACTTCCTTCCTCCCGCAAAAACCCATCCGCATCGATGGAGAGCGCCGGCGCCGGCGTGCTATCTTGGACAATATCTTGGCCTATGAGCTTGAGCCATTCCATCACTGGCTTCGTCGTCCAGCGATCAATTAATCGCGGTCCTGATTGGAACCAACCAAGATGGCCCCCATGGCGAGTGAGCACCATTGTCAGATATCCATTCTCCGAATCTTCCAAAGGGACATGCTTGATAACCGGGTCGTCTTCCGCGTTTATTGATAAGAATGGGACCCTGATGTGGTCGAGCATGGTATGACTCGAGACCCAATTATAAAATGTCATAACGTCGGGAATGGGAAGTGGGGCGGGAGCCTCCTGCGATTACTGTAAAGTATCATCAATTGATCGAGTGTAGGATTCTGTAGAGGGATGCATTTTGGGCTGCCTTTGCTACAGCGTGGTCGGGATCCTTCGTTAGCGCCACCAGATGTTTCCTAAGAAGTCTCATGAGCCCGCCGCCCATGGCCTTTGAGTACACATGTTTTCCGAGGACCGAGCTCACAAGACTGTACGAACAAAATTAGGTGGTTAATTAATTATATGCCTTGCCACTGACCTCTCGCCGTTTCGTTTAAGGTCCCATGGCTAATACAAAGCCAAAAAAGGTGAGCGATGTCGCATGCTGCACACATGCAAAGGACACTTACGCATCCCAAAGCCGCTCCAGCCTTTAATTTACTCCGCTCCCCTTCTTCTCCTAAATACCTCGTCAGCAAGTTCGCGCCAAGAGAAAACCCAAGTCCTAATAGCGGGGCATCGGGGTATTTGTGGTTGAGATACATCAATGCCTGGCGGGTGTCGTCGGTCGAGCCAGCCGAGTAAAACATCGGGCTTGTAATTGGGACACCAGAGCCTAATAAATTGATGAATGAGGATCTTTACGAGGAATTCTCTCAGAAGGCTTACATCCTCGGAAATTGACCACAACTGCCCGATATCCTAGACCATTTGGTCGGGAGGTGCACAAACTTTAGTCAATATTTCGCGGATATAATGTTCGTGAGAGCCTGCTCGAAATGATCAAATTAACGCCTTAAATATCCCTCTTCATAAGCGACATACCTCCTGCCAGGCCGTGCTGTATCACTACAATTGGAGCGTCGTTCCTGACATTCGACTGATCTGCCGGGGCAAAATCCAAGCCTCTGGAGAATATGCGTTAGAAAACGAAAGGTACCAGAGGACCCTCGATCTCCTTACATTGTTCCCCCGTCGGCCAATAGTAGATGTGTTCTATATATTTTTGAATGGGCCTTGCCGCTCGAAGCCATTATTTTAAAGTATGTGCTTACCGATGGTACGCGACAGAATCTTGCTTCGAGAAAGTACTTCCAACGCAATACGCTGTCTGAAGGTGACCACTATTGGGGTCAAGTTAAAGAGACGAAATACAAATGTAACGGGGTTCTCACTTGAACAACCACCATGTAGGTCGGTACTCCTTGAACAGACTCGGAACATGCGTCTCTAGCAACGTCTTTATTGACACGGCATCCGACCCATCCCTGTTCGTCTTCTTGACGCGAAGGGTGGTTGGATTGGGGCCAAAGCGTATGATGGGGTAATAGGATGTGGGGTTTGGCATTTAGAGACTGAGAAGGAGCCACACTTCTGTTGGGTTGTTAGTATGAGATAGGCTCATAAATGTCTCGAGCTATCCACCATTACATTGCCTTGATGATCCAAAATGAGATTTCATATGTTGTGAGCTTGTATAAAGCCGACGGCGATGGACGTAAGAATACTCGGAATCGCCAGAAGAATCATGATGTGCACAGTCAAATGGCAGGATGGGATTGGATCCTTGCTAGAAGTCGGCGTGCAGATAGCGTTCCCCACCGAGCCGCTGAAGCAGCTTAACCCGAGTCCTTTCTAAAGATCGACAGAAAAACGAATCAAATTAGAGTCAGTGCAGAGTATCACGCGCTTACTATCTTGGTATCATAGAGCTAAATGTAGTCATACAATGACGCTTTGAGCTTTGTTGACGATCAACATACAGATCTAAGGACACGGAAATTGGTAGGTCCCAGGAGCAGACTAGGAAATGCCTTCTTAGTAGACAACGAAGTTGACGGAAGGTGCTAAGTTGTGCGACTCTGCTCAACGCGCATGGTATGATTTATGGAAGATATCTTGCTGCAATAGTACAGGTTGGTCAATCCAGCCAATTGGCAATGGCAAATGAAACACAAGAATGAGGATCGGAGAAGAAGCAAGGCAGGTACGAAGTCAGGAATTAGGATCACCGCTGTCGACGAACTGTCAAAAAGTGTCACGTTTTCGGCAGTTGCTATAAATAGATAAATTGCCCACTAGTATGGCGTCTGATTTATTGGCCTTACACGTTGGAAGCTGTTGGAAGTATATTTGAGAATATATCACCCTTTGTTTAGGCTCTCAACTTCGCGGCGAAGAAAATTTGGTTTATACACGTTAAAAATACAGATATAATTTACATAATTTACAGTCTTTCGTTCCAAGATTCGAAGAAATGCTAGAGTCAGAGTCGATTCCAATTTAGCCATGCTAGTAAGTACTCGGAGTCGATATTACGAGCTTTTTTTATCTGCATGGCTCGGATAGAAGCAATGTTTTAGCCCGCTGCACCGATGCTACAATGATGCAATTTATTCCCCCAATAGGGTCCAATTGAGCAATTGGCGTTAAAATGGCACGTCCTCTAGCTGGCATCCAATCATAATGGCTAGCTTCCGGGAAAAAAGTTGGGTATATCGTCCGGATTGCTTTTGCGATATCTTGCGGGTATCCAGACACAAAGTATATCCTGAGCGCCATAAATTCAGAATTTAAGGAATGGACATTTGAATCGTTTTTTCCAAGCTCACCCTTTGTGTACCAAAAATTAAACTGGCGCAACACGGAACTTGATAACGGAGAACATTGATTAAGGACTGTCCAATAGAAGACATTACTACACTCACGGGCGGCTTGTACAAGGCTAATTTTTCCGTTGTCAATTGGCACAGCCCTCGGAAGGTACTGCAGAAGTGACGCTCTATTTCATGAAGAATGTTCAATGAAAATATCCCCAGTTTATCGAAAATTAACTCACGAAAAGGCAACAAGGGCGCATGTTGTAAAGGCTAGTATGCGAGCTATATGATCACCGGATATGTTGGGGCGGCTCTTAATGTATCCTGGATCAAGCCATTGTGTAGACTCTCGCGAGGTCCGTCGATATGCCAGTACTATTAAGACTGAAGGTAAAAGTAAGGTGAGTTGGAAGTCCTAAAAAATTAAACATATGTACCCTCTACAATCAAGACGATTAATAGGCCACACATGATCGAGCCTCCTGTGACCTTTCTCCTATACATTATAGTGAGCAAAATGATACAATATTCGTCTGTTTTTAAGCACATACGGTATGGTACTGGAAAGGTTGCAATAAAGCCCTGATGCATCTCTTTCTACCATTGAAGTATTTAATACACCCAGCTGAAACTGGTATAGGTAAAAGCGAGTCGGGCGTTGACGAGACACATACCGTGAGGGCCTCAATTATGATGAACAACGAGCCCATGCATGGAATGAGGTAGAACTTCTCAATCAGTTACTATTAGCCGACCTTGATGTCATGAATGAATTATGTGCGCACTAGCATTATGTGAGTGCGGATCCCGCAGAGATATGGCAACTTGAAGTGAATGGCCGCGAAATATGTCTGCTTTTCAATTAGATGAGGGCTTAATATGGGGGAAAGTAGGGATAATTACCTCCAATAAGAATGCAGCGGCAGAAAACGCACAACTATTCACGAGTTTCTCATTAATCCCAATTGAAGATAGAAAAGTATCACCGGAAATCTTACAAGACGGGAGATGCATATATTAACGTGGCTTGCGCAAGGCAGAGGCTGTGAGGCGGCATGGGTCCCATCTGATGACCCAATAAAAGAATATTTGCCACACTAATCACTACCCAAGATCCAACTGCCATGAACCACGTCGATGGCCTTCGGACATTGGGAGAGCACCAGGCTGTTAAGAGAATGGCAAGAAGGGAAACCGGCCCTAGAATATAGAGAACGTCGAAGGTTGCGATAAAAGTAATGTTCGGACGACTAATGGTACCATCTGACCACCTAGCTTTCCCTGACTTCAGATGTCAATCGGTCAAATAATACACGAATGCACTTACAAGACAACTGTATGGACCCAGATCCTAGCATTTCGTTCCTGTCCATCCCATAAGGGAAATCGAAGTACAACGAAAACCTATCCAATCGAAGACAGTTAATTCGAGTGGCGAAATCAAGGAGATACGATGCTTTCATTGACATTCCTTCAACCAATATATAGAACAACTATGGTCACCAGGGGAAACTATAATCAAAGATAAATGACTGTAACAATCATCCTGTCCCATCGACCCCAGTGGCAACACATGACACACATGATATCTCAGGTTCCAAACTAAGTCACAGATCGAAAGGCTGTACTCAAGCCCAGGGGGAGGCCACAGCTCAGCGGGTAGTAAGAGTCTTGAGCGGCTAAGCTTGGAATCTGCGATGACTTCCTTCCTATAATTGTATCCCGCCCTGGCTTCGTTTGAAGCTCGGCTCTTCAGGATTAGTGTTTTCTTGGACTAAGACAATAGACCAGAGGGAAAGAATAAGTTTTGGAAACATACGATCATAACATACTGGTGGACTGGAATAACAGACATCAGTATTTGAAAAAAGATGATATGCATTCTGCCTACTCATATGGATCAGAGTGATTGATAAACATTGCAGATTGTTGAGAGAGGCGGGTTCGGTCGAAGTTAAGCTGAAATCAATAGAAATGATAGATAATGAAGAACCGCAAACACAACACGGCACGTCTTCTGATGCTGAGCGCTGAATGCTGTACAACTTTGCTGTCCTGCCCGCATAAATCTACTCTTCCTATCCAGGCTTGATCCACGCATTGATTGTTATATAAAAAAGAGCCCAAGCTGGGTCAGGGAAGAATCTTCGTTCCGCCATTTCGGTCAAAAGAAATCCAAAGGGAATGTTTCAAGCGCTCAAACGCTCAAGGAGTCAAACAAGTTACAACGTTCAAAGTTCAAACGTTGGAACGTTTTTGCAAGGCCCGTGGGAACAATTCACACGTGAATAAACACTGCCACTGCCCGCCACCAGCGCTAATTCTCAGACATACCATCATGCATCAAAAAGATCAGGCGTCAAAAGCCTCAACACTGTACAGTGTAAACCCTACGGTGGGGAAATTTTCAAGGGCTTCCTGTGTCCTATTAGTTCAATTTATGTACGACAGAAAGCAGTCTTCAAATGCACTGCAGTATTCGAGCGTGATCAAATATTAATGGTATGGTATGGGTATGTAGCGCAGACGAAACTGATCAGTGAATGATGCCCCTGATCACCGGAGTGGAGTGACGTCTCTTCGCCATAGACATCGTACGGCGCATATTATGTCCTAAGTACGTTTTCAAAAAAAAAGGTTTCAATCGCTGTACCCGTAAGCAAAGACGCTACTATGATGCCGCTTACCCTTTGGGTGCCCAAAATCAACGCCGCAAAAAATGGTACTTCAAGTTCACAAAGATCAGTATCATCGCGAAACCGCGAAAAATGGTCTTGTTTACATGTAGCTTGGAGAATGGCACCCCCGGATGCCACTACGGCCCTTTGCGAGGGGATGAATGGGTTAAAAGCAATTCTGTGTGACAAAGACGGTTGCCGCGAGTTAGCTCAATTCTGGTGAGAAATAGGGCGATACTTACGCTAAGACTATGACTGATAGAGAGCTGAACACGACCATTCGTACGAAAACATCCACGGAGAACCCAATGGCAGTAGAGCTTTGGTCTACAGCCTTAATTTTCCGAGACCAACGCCGATATTTGATAAAAATAAGCGCTGGTTAACGAAGGATAAAGTTTCTGTTAGTGCCACAGTTATCGACATAATAATACACTTGCCTACCAAGATATATATGACGGCTACACCACATATAGCTAGTACCGCTGATATATTTCTCCTATTCCGCGTGGCCAGATTTATATTAGTGTTTTAAGTCTTATTCAGGCTCAAAACTCACGGTAAAGACCCAGAAAAATGGCAATACATTCCCGAATCCTCGTGCCGTAGAATTTCTTCCGGATGGGATGATCCTACCTTGAATATATGCGCTATTATTTCAGTCCAGACGAGTGAAGGCCGGAGACATACCATGAAAACTTCGATGAGAATTGCAAATAAAACCGTAGTCGGAATTCCGTGTAGCTATTTGCAGGGATTAGATAGGGATATTTATGTGTAATAAATAATGGGCACATACAAATATGTTATCTAGTCTATACGTTCGGGATGTAGAAAGAGATTTTGATGCTCTTTCGAGCGTCAAGTAAGCCTAAAAATATGGACCATTGGCATTCGAAGTCAGAAGTCAGAATCAGAAGTACCCAAGTGGTCATCACATTAACAAGACATACATCAATCATGAACGCAGCAACATAGGCGATGGCGCTTTTACGAGCGTTTAAATTTATCGAAAATTACAATTCCATTAGTCTGGGGATGAACAGCACTCGAAAGAATAGACATACAATGGAGGTAGCGCATATACAAACATAGTCTGTACGAAGCAAATAGCAGTCCCAGGTTCCGGACCCGTCTGCTCACCCAGCAGCATCAAGTTTGAAAGGCTAATCACAATCCATGCGACGACGACCATGTACCAGGTCGATTTCCGTCGTATCTTGGGCGAAAGATACGCAACAAGCAGGATCGCCAGAAGTAATGCCACGCCGGTGGCATGAAGAACATCGAAGGTGATTATAAGATGAACATTGGGATTTGGAAAAGAGGTAGCATTCGCGGATGTTTCTTTAAGGAAATTTCTGGTCTTTAGTGGGATAGAGATGTAGGAAATGTCGACGTACCTGTAGTGCTATTTCTCTTGTAGACAACTTTGCGCGCTATGAGGTCCAGGTGCGGCATTGTCATATTAGCGCGCAGCTACAAAGGAAGGTAACAGTGGCACTGGCAAGAAAAGAATGGATGGGGGAGTATAATGGTGGGAAGGAACACGATGCTGCAAGGTAGATATATGAGATCATGCTCAGGCCCGATCATCAGGAATTCCGGCCAGCCAGAGGCTCTTCTGCATTGGCAGCATAAATAAGGTTTGTTTTTCACCACCAACATCGAAAATTGGCATCGTTTGCCATGTCCACCACATTGAGATTTCGACGATATCACATCGCCTTAATTACGATCGTTTGATGACGTGATATACTGGGCGCTTAAAATCCCAAGTTTGTGATCAACTATGTATGCCGAGATATATATGTGGGCAGCCTTTCAATTGCTATGCGACAGCATGATGTGAGAGGAGATGGAGGTGCAGCGTTTTTACGATATATGATGATTACATTCGGATGGAGAACACATGCTTGACGAACATTGAAGAGGAAATAAATAAATAAAATATGCTTCGTCTCTGTATCATATTGGGATGGCCAATCAAAAACACCAATCAGACATTGATAACGAGAGGACGTACACATTTTTCACTTTGTCTTTTCTTTAAGTGATTTTTGAATGGTGTTAGGACCTTCTTCATCCTCTAATACTTTACCTTGCTTCACAACAAAATCCTCCTTTCCGTTCTTCCCCTCCGCAGTTTTCAAAGGTCCAGTGACTTCGTCCTTGGAATAATATGCGGTTGTTGAAGATTCGTTGTCCGAGTTTACGCGTCCTTTCTTCAAATAGTTGACTGTCACCTTTTGCAAGGTTTGTGGGTCTCCTCCGGATTTTTCGGCCTGGAATTTATGATTCAGAGGAAGAGAACGTGAAAAGCTGATGTATATATACCTTGACTATAGCCTCCGATGCACTTGCTAGAGCCTCGTTCCATCCGGGGGCGTGCTCATGAGGTGTAGACGTCAGATCTATAGTCCCCCTTTTGAGGTTCCGTTGTTTCTCTCGCTCTAGCACCTATCAAAGGAATGCATGCCAGTAAGTACGCATAGACTCCACTAACAAAATATAAATACTTCAGGATCATTCTCGTGCATCGTGCTGATATATCAAGTGTCAGAGAATATAACACTCGAAATTTTCAGAAAGAAGAAATTAGAGAAAGACGTTCTAGAAAGCTGGCGGGACGACCAAGTTGACCTATGTTGACCATGTACAGAAGACTAACCTGGTGCTAGTGCACCTTATGCTCACTGATTGGGTGGCAGCAAGACGACGGGTGGGTACATTGACGAGCGCGCGTATGGCAGCAGTAAACATGGTAATGGGAATGGGCAAGACAAGACACAAGTGTTTCGAATATCGCCCAACTATCCCCACATGACGTCATGCCAGATTCTATGTTATTCACACGCCCCTGTCATTTGACGGAATGGACGAACTCCATGGTTCTGGCCGTGTCTTTGGTGCATCTTTTTGGTTTCAATGACCGCGTATGGCGAGCTATAGTTCTCTGGGGCATGTTGGGAAGCACAACGATCTGATTTGTCTGTTGACTAAAATCGGCCCCGCTCAGGGAGTCGTATCCTGGTCGGCACACAGAAATACAGAAGCAGCATCACGACGCAAATCTTCCATCTCCGTATGCTTGATTCAGCATCCGCAGTTTTGGGAGAACGGCTCTAAAGAGTCAATTGCAGTATACGTTTCCTTATGGAGCACTGGAACAGTGTGGCGCAGCGGAGTTGAAGTAATCGCTCGGTTTGACAGCCGCTAGTGGTATACAGTATACTCTGTGCAATCTGCGAAGTGGCTTTTCAATGGAGGAGCATAAATGAGTAGGAGTCCTGGATAACATCCTTCTCAAAACAATTACGGTGCTTGCTGTTACGAAGATAAGACTAGAATGGTATGTTGATCGAGCTTCTTCAGGAGGTCGCTGGTCCGCATCGCAGCATATTCATGTCCAATTATTGCATTTGCAATGCTTACTACGTATTACTTCCAAGTGCGTGGTGTCTAATCTTCGGCCTGACCAGCTGTAATCACGTCATCTGCAAAAGCGCTTGTCAGTAATCAATTCAGGGGTAGGTGATTAGTTGAGGCTTACCGATCTTAAGTACTTGACGAACGAGCTGGATAACGCAAACAGCGTTTTCAGCATGTACTCGACAGAAAACAATATGAAAAAAAAAAATTCTTACCTGAGTAGCGAGGAGATATTGCTGTCGCTTGGAAATGAGAGGATCATATACAAATTGATTCTTCATATCTAATGCCCCGCACTGTTAAGTGTATGTTGGAACGCAGGTGAGAGTCGACATACCACTATCTCCACGTCCGTTACAGTCAATTCCAAGGCGCGAGTTCTTCTCATTGACTTGTCGACTGCGAACATCGGTAAGGGTCTCGATGGGTGACAAACCACTGTTCTCGGCTAATGCCAGAGGAATCGAGTCAAGGGCCGACGAAAACGCCCGCATAGCGTATTGTTCGATCGTTGGGATCTGATAATAAATGAAGCGGATCAGTTATGCTCATGACGAGGAAGAGAAAGGATATCAAGATGGGAAGCTGACCTCATCTGCTGCCTTTCCAACTGCGATCGCACAGCTGATATCAGCTGAGCCACCACCGTAAACGACACGGTTATCTACGACCAAATTGCGCACAACGCAGATCGCGTCGTGGAGCGCGCGTTTGGCCTCGTCCACGATCTATAACGCGAACATGAGCATGCACGTGTAGTAGAAATGAGCCAATTCGTACCATCTTGTTACTACCTCGCACGAAGATGGTGACAGCTCTAGTGTTGGCGCATTCCTCGATGACAAGCATTTTGTCGCGCGTTGTTCCGAAGGAGACTTCACGCACGATACCAGCCTTTCCGAGCTTCTCTTTTGTGAGATCCTCGAATCGAGGAACAATTCGGCCTTGCGTGGCAATGGCAATAAGCTACTCCAGGTTGCGTGAGCCACACACATATAACTGACCACATTCCGTCAAGACATACCTCAATTTCTGGTCCTCCGACCCATCGAACAGCAGGAAGATCGTTTTGCATCAACAAATGGTTAGCCTCGTCATCAAAGCCCCATTGGCAAATGACCAAGTTTGCCCCAGTGTCCTTTACCCTTTTGATCATATCGGCAAATTTTTCCTTCTCGTACTCTCTCAGCTTCTTGTACTCATCCACGCTCGTGATGTCCAGCTTGTGCTTGGTCTTGGGACGTGGAGGTTCGAATGGGCATGTGAGAATGGCCAGGCGAGCGTCCTTGACCTCCCGGGGCATCTGCGGATGCGACATGTCTTTGTCTAGTAGGACTCCACGGATGAGGGTGGTGTCAGCCAAAGATCCTCCGACCTTGCCGTCGACCTTGATGAGATCAAAGGGTACATCGCGGCGCTCGAGATCAGCAACAGCCAGCACTGCGTCGACAGCAATTTGTGCAAACTGAGTATGTTCTTTTGAGACACTGAGATATGTTATTAATCGATTGCAATGAGGGGAGGGATCAGAGAGCCTACATCTTGCTACCCAAACTTGTCTTTGCAGTTTTGAGCAGATTTCCAGTATCTTCACGGCTGAATTCGACACGGTCAGAGATGCTATCGAGATGCTCAATAGCTACTGCGCATGCACGATCGAAACCATCGGCAATACGAATAGGGTGAATGCCTCGGTCCAGGAGGGCTTCACTCTGCTCAAGGAGAGCACCAGCAAGAACTTGTTTTCGATAAGAATATATGATGGATGAGAAAAAAGTGTAGAAGACGCACCAACAACACCGGTAGTTCCATCACCGATCTCATCATCCTGACTTTTGGAAAGTTGGACGAGCAATTTCGCGATTTGATGCTCGACTTCCATCTGGCCCAATATTGTTGCTCCGTCGTTGGTTACAGTGATCTCTCCATCGGATGATATCAGAATTTTATCGAGACCTAGACGTGAAAAGGCAGTATTATAGATAGTTTCATGTGGAATAGCATTGCTAACTCACCACGAGGGCCCAGAGATGTTCGGATGATGTTGGCAACCGTTCGGGCAGCAAGGATATGAGACTGGGCCGAGTCTAAGCATCTAAAAAGGAGGACTTCACGAACAACGTACCTTGATCGCCTCTGTACCGTGTGTCCTTGTTTTCTTCGCCTGTTCGCGGAGGATAATGAAGGGCCTTCCATACTAAACGAGGGTCAGATGCTTTTCTGGAGAAATAGCACAAACAATACCTCATCCGTTGTATACACAGCTGAGTTCGGATCTATCGACATGATGAGCAAAGAGAGTCGGACGTTCTGAGGACGCGTCGTTCGCGAGCTGATAATTCTGGGCACGCGTGACAGTGACGTGTGACCGACAAGGGCAAGGACAGCATTATCACTCCACCACCTCCAATCCCAGACAATCACCATCTTTTGAATCTTTAAAACACTAGAATCCCCCTTATACATATGGAACACGAAATCGATGGCTGGATCGAACAGCTCAGTCAGTGCAAGCAGCTCTCAGAGGCCGACGTTAAAAAACTCTGTGACAAGGTGCGTGGATAAGGGTTCACGCAGCATTACGGGTCCCTTGTGCTGCGCCCCTCAGTCTTCGCGATACTTCGGTCTGATCGTTAATGGCGCTTCTCAATAGACACGGGAAATCCTGATGGAAGAGTCCAATGTGCAGCCCGTGAGATGTCCAGTCACCGTTTGTGGTGATATCCATGGCCAATTCGTGCGTTATATTTCGTTCAACAAACGAGCTTCATGTCCTGAATATACCCTTGCTCTTCTTCCGAACTCTCTATCGATCCCTATCATGCTACCATTAGCATGATCTTTCAGAGCTTTTCCGTATTGGCGGCAATTCACCAGACACAAACTATCTCTTCATGGGCGACTACGTTGATCGTGGATATTACTCTGTCGAAACGGTAACACTGCTGGTAGCGCTAAAGCTGCGCTATCGCGATCGGGTGACCATCCTTCGCGGAAATCACGAATCCCGACAAATCACACAAGTCTATGGCTTTTACGATGAATGTCTCCGAAAATACGGCAATGCCAACGTCTGGCGCTTCTTCACCGACCTCTTCGATTTCCTGCCTCTTACCGCTCTCATTGATAACCAAGTACGTGAATTGCACTACATTCTTTTTTTATTTCTCTGGTCTGTGGCACACACAGCAATGGCTGTCGCGTGATGCACTGCAGTTCCCTCCTTACTACGTCACTTGTTATGGTGCACGAACATCGAAATGACTCGTACTCATTGATTTGGGCTAGATATTCTGTTTGCACGGTGGTCTCTCGCCATCTATCGATACCCTCGACCACGTCCGCTCCATCGATCGCGTACAAGAAGTGCCACACGAAGGACCTATGTGCGACTTGCTATGGTCTGACCCAGACGACCGCTGTGGATGGGGAATATCGCCGCGTGGTGCTGGATACACGTTTGGGCAGGATATCTCAGAAGCCTTCAACCACAATAATGGACTCACACTTGTTGCACGGGCGCATCAGTTAGTAATGGAGGGTACGTTTATTGTTCTCTTTCACCCGTTAACGAATCAAATTCATCTTCCGATAATATACAGGTTATAGTTGGGGTCAAGATAGAAATGTCGTTACGATATTCAGCGCACCAAACTACTGCTATCGATGTGGTAATCAAGCAGCTATCATGGAAATAGATGAAAAATTATCATATAGCTTGTGCGTTTTTGTCCCTTTGCTGCCATGAATATGACCCTTTCTGATGCTTGTTATCGATAACAGCCTACAATTCGATCCTGCCCCGCGGGCCGGGGAACCTCTTGTCTCGAGACGTGTACCTGACTACTTCCTGGTAAGACTCTTCCCGTGCTTGGTTCGTTGGAATTTGTGAGCTAATAATGGATTCGTTTAATTTTTAGTGATGAAACAACGACATGTCATGTTAATAACGTACATACTTTAACCCGTGTACACCCTATTTCGAAGTCAGCAAGATATATACCTTTCATTCTCTCCTTTTCACATGGACTTTGCGCTTCCCGAACGATAGTAGACAGCTATAGTTCGAATCATATGTTTCAATTAAGCTTTTTCTCTTCCTTTCATGTGTAGGTTGTGGTGATTCTTTACCCCGAGTTTGATGGAAGTCTGGTTTTCAATTCGCTGAATTACTGCAGCAATGAGCATGGAGCACACGTCGACACCAAAGCATTCATTTACTCGGAACATGCCGGACTCTGAACGCTTTCTCGGCGAACCCACAAATTTGACCACCTTCACTTACCTTCACTCATGTTCTTGATTTCATACCACCACAACAGCGGGCAGTGGTAGTACTTCTACCTCTCGACAACCTCCCTGCACCCCCAGCCTAGAAAGCCATTTTTCATTCTATGTAAGTATTGGCAGGAATATGCTGTCGTGATCTTCTCTCTCACTAGGAATTGACTTCTCCGCCCCCTAAACCATTCTTCTATTCGCATTGAGGTTCTCAGGAGACAACCACGACCATTCCCAGGACCTACCGCGATAGGGTGGCATTATATACATGACCATTGACTGCCATTTGGTCTGTCTACATGAGAGACCCGCGGTGACACTGTATTGCCGACAAAAATCTTGCAATTTACCTCCCAGCAACGCCCTCGTATCTGAATATCTGGCATGGACAGCCGTAATTTCGTTACACTGGAGCATGTACAACGACACCCATATGCTCACTCTATTTATTGCTCAAGTCGGCGTTAAAAACTACCATTGATACTTCACCATGGTGGCCGGTGAGTGTTCAATGGTTCAATGCTGTGTCACTTCTTCTTATCGGACCTGAGCTAAGCCGTTGAACTGCAAATAACTGTCTGGTCCGTATGCAAAATACTTGGGGCTTGTTCAAGATTTTCTCGGTACGGAAGATCGTTTATAAACATTTCCTCTCATGATCTAAATTTGGGCGCCAATTCGATGCAAGATTGTTATTTATTTCCGATGTTTTCATAGCCTGTCGCTCCTGGCTGCTCCCGAGTTGCTTAAATACTCTCAGTCTTCAGCGTTACTGTCTTGCTGGTCTAATCGTAGTCGAAGGTATGTAAACTAAAAGGCGACATCAAAGGCGAATAATCTCTATGTATTTTGACACCGTAACCTAGGATCAACAAGTTTATGAAGAAATAGAAGCATTTACAGAGCATGTTTCCGATTTTGAATCCTCTTTCGCAATATATCATTAACAAGATTTCGGAGCGTCACCCTTGTCCAGATCTCGTTTTCATCGACAAAACTTGGAGGTGGCCAAGTTCGGGAACTTGTCCCTGCGTGTGTATGCCCGACTGTCCCTCGCGAATGAGTCAACTTCCTCTCCCAGCTTCTCCACATCTTCCAAGTCTACAATCTCCTTCTCGTGGAGCGCCTGAATCAGCCTCAGTGCCCAAGGAGCACATTCCCCAAACTCCCCATTATCCAGTGGCGGAAGAGCCGACGCGATCTCTGCGATAGTCTTCTCAGCCGTGTCGAGTGGCAAAGGCTCCTCTTTGATACGAAGAAGAGAACTTAAGAACATATCCCCCACAACTGGCTGAGTTCGACGCTGGTACTGCCAATTGGGCGATGTCTCGCGATCGATTCGGATGTGGAAGAGCGTCCCTTTTGCAGCGTCTTTGGCAAGTAGCAAGCCAATGTGAGGAGAGCGAGCTTGAGTGAATCCGGCCAGGTATAAGCCGCCAGGTACGTAGTCTGCTCCCATGCTGGACTCTTGACGGTTGGTGTGTGCGGGGGCTAGGTTCACAGTTGTTTGTATGCTTCTCGACGCTTCATTTGCGCCAGCGGCTTGAGCAGATGGCGACTGACTCGGCAAAGTCCGTGTGCTCAACAAAGGAGTCTGTGGGTGGCTCTACCATTGTGGGCAGGCCCAATGGTAATATAAGTGACAAGTCTTTATTATGATTACAACCCGACACTCTTACTTATCTCCTCAATAGGTTGACGTTCTTAGGAGGTGTGAAGGCATGCATGTGAGCTCACTCGTCGAGAATGAAGGTTTGAACGCAAGTATACTAACACATTTATACCAGTGGCTTCAAGCTTTCTCAGCTTGAAATGAGTAAGTTTCTGTAATTCGTTCAATGTCGTAAATTTGACGTATCGATTCAACAGAGATTGTTCTGGCGCTTCTGCTTGAGAAATTCGAGTTTTCTTCAACTGACAAAGAGATATATTGGCAGATGAATGTCGTTGCCACACCCACTCTAGACCAACATAGTAACACCACCTCACTTCCTTTGAATCTCGCTTGGTGGATCAGTAGATATACACATTGCCGGATGCAATATCATTGAACTTGCACCAATATATAGAACCTGCTCAGTTTCGAAATCACCAATGTTCTGAACAGAATTTCCTTGTTGGTCTGTAATTTTCTTAGTCTGTCAACCATGTAGCTCAAATATTGACCGTAAATCGCTATTAATATCTAAAATCTAATTATGAAGTATCGTCCCAGGAGCGAGAACATGGGTATAATTTTATCGCAGATAGGTGTCTAGAATGCAATGGGAATAGCCTGTTCTGCGCCATCAGTAGCGCCATCGTCACTGACGGTTGACTGTAGGTAGTGGATGCTGATGCATTGTCCTGGGGAGCATGCCCATTGGCCTCTGCGGCCGTTCGAGGCTCAACCTCTATCCCGGATGAAGCTTCAGGCATGGATAGCGCATGAACTGGTTCAGGCATGTCGATTTTAGGCGGGTTGACAGAGATTTCTGGCCCCTTGGACACAACGGACTCGGCCTTTTCATCCACAGTTGAGGCGTCCGAATCGGTGTGTGTCTTGTATGCCCATTCGCTGATGCCAACCGTAGCGCCCAGTTCACGCCAGTTCTTCTCCCAGTTCTTGGTGCGGCTCTGACAACGTGTAACGAGATCAGGCCAGTACTTGTCATGGTCGTATTCGAAGTGATGGTCCCCGCCCCACTCTTTCATCACATTATCGGTCGTGAACAGCCCGTCTTTGAAGATTTCCGGGTTGAATTTTACTTTGTTGCGCGTGATGGGGTCGACGAGGGGCATGACAACCTTGAAAAACGCGTTGATCAAGAACGGGACGTTGATGATTAGTGCCAGACCCAGGCGTTCCGGGTAGTGATTTTGCAGGATGTTCAAGACGGCAAGTGCGGTGGACATTGAGGGATTTTTGCCCCTATCTCCAAAGTTAATGAGCAAGGCAAGGTTCCTGTTGAAAACACGTAAATTGGCGTGTTATGCGAAAGAAATATAGGATAAATAACTCACTCTACACCAGGTTCCATAAGGTCTATTCCACGCTCTAACATCCACACCGCGAACTGAATTTGACGCGTTGCTTCAGTCGTGTTTTGGCGACTAGGGATCATGTAGAAAGCAGGCTTTCCAAGCTTGTCATATCCAAACAGAATCTCTTTGCCAGTAACTGCCTACGTTATTAGGCATCAGTCTATGGTGACTTTGAATGGAAGGTTGAGGAACGTACCTCTGGTTCAACCAGATCAGCGTCGAGCTTGTCGTACATGCCAAACTCGCGGCGCCATTTTAGGGTAGCCTCGAGCCTTTGAATAGCTGCATTGACTTTCCACTTCGAGGCTCGTAGATAGCTTCAGAGTTTAGAAAGACTTAGCCGCATACTCCGTGGGCACGCGCGGAGAAACAAGCAACGTACCGAAGGAGACAGTCACGCGAAAGCCAAAACTTCTCTTCATCCATGAGCTCCGCATCCTTCTCGGCCTGAGGAATCGTATACACCGGGTCGGTCTTCGTGAAATGAGCTAGGACTTCATCGTACATCTTCTGCTCCTCCGCAGAGATGTTTGCACGAGGGTCATCATCGTAGGTTGTTGGTGGCGGAGGAAGAGCCAGGAAAGTTTTGTCTGTCGCTGCTGCCATTGGTCTGGGCTCAATGTGTATTAGATGTGACTGCCTTTGCGTTTCGACTGCAGGGGCACTCACAACAGGTAAGAGGAGCGTAATGAAGAGGATTGAACAGGTTCCGTCACTGAATTTATATATTCATCGACCCTAGGGAACAATCTGCTGATCCCATAAGTTTGAGCCAATCACAAAATGAAAAGGGTCGTGCTTAGCGCCGTTCTGATCTCCCGCAAACACTTCACATTCGCCTTATGTATTTACACCTACGACTATTCGGCACCTCTTGAACAGAAATCCGTGCATTATGAAAAACAAGCAGTGTACATCATTATTCTAATCTTGGGGCTTCCTTCTCACATCATACTCCTACTTTGAGTATGGAAAACCACAAGGATCGTCGACCTTAAATATTCCATCATCATATCCATAATCAAGGCTCCGATGCTTCCTGAATCACCGTATGGCGCAAAGGAGAAGGGTTTCCGGGGAGCGCTAGCGCCAGCGGCGTCGCCGTCGCATCCGCCAGCTTACTCGCCAGCGACATCGTGCTCCCCGTCGACGCCGTGTGATACGACGTCCGGGACGTCGTCGATTCCTTCGATTCCTTGCTCCCCGTCGTCGACGAAGCATACTCCTCGTCCCCGTGCCCGAGCTCCCCTAGCGCCTCCGAGTAGTCGTCGTTCACCGACACCTCATGTTGTGACCCCGACCCGCCCACCATGCGCACGGTGTCGCCTCCACGGAGCATGAGCTCGCCGACCTCCGTCGTATTTATGCGCCCGAACATGCCCGCGAGGAGCTCGGCCTGCGCTGAGAGGCTGTTAGGCCGACTGCGCGGCTCGCTGCCTGACAGTTCGAATGAGCCACCCCACGACGCGAGTGTATTTCGCGTGGGCGGGCGGCTTGCTGTGCCAGCGCCCGCTGCTGAGGAGATGAAGCTGGTCTGCCGTTCGCGCGAGCCCATCGACTCAATGGTGGGCATGCGTCGTACGTACGAGTTCAGCATGCGCACATGCTCTTCGGCGGGATAGGTCTGGTCATAATCGTGCACATCGACGGTATGTGCGGCGGCGTTGGAATAGAAATCATCATCGTCTTCGTCGTTCCCGTTCGCGTAGTGGTAGTGCTGGTGCCCATCCTCGATGTCTGGGTTTGGGTCTTCTTTGCGCGATGAAGAGGACGAGCCTTCGGAGCGCGCAGATGCGACAGCTTCGTCTGCCTCACGCGTATATTGAGCAAGGAGCAAGCGGAAACGATCAACCAGGCGCATGTCTGCTGCCGGGGGCTGCACGGCGTCGATAGGAAGAAACGCGTCGCTATTATTCGGTACGTTTAGACAAGTCCCTTCCTCTGAGAAAGCAGACGATCGTGAACGAGAGTTACGGAGTCGATTTCTAGGAGATGATTTGACAGATAATGTTGATTCAGAGCCCTGTCGTTCGAGGGTAGGGTCTTGCGTGTGGTGCGCCATTAGCACTGATGATTGTGAGCGAGCGTGGATAAGTGGCGTTTCGCAGGATTCCAAACGATTGTGTGATTTTTTGCTCTTCGTGTATCGAGGTTTTGAAAAACCTCGAGCGGGCGTAAATTGGGCTGAAGACGCGATGGCATGAAAAGCAATCTATTCAAGTTTTAGTACCGTCTTATTCCACCCTCTAAGTAACAGGGCTTACAATAATGATTAAAGTAACAGCAAGACGAAGCGCTGATAGGCCGACCCAATGTGCCCACGTTTTATTTCTGTGATTGCACAGAGAATATGTTGTTGACCAGACAAGATCGACATCAAGCTTGCATCGATGTCGCGTCTGAAGTTCGAGATCTGGAGTCTTCCTCCAGAGGAGAAGAAGGACAAGATTCACGACACTTGGTCCGAGAAGACAGCATGAAGCCATGTAGTACAAGGTAGCGCGAATGGACAGAAGGGTCTTGACAGATATTCCGTGAAGTAATAGTGTGGTTTGTGCCATTGTGAGTATGCTTCCACACGAGGAGAACGCAAAAGAAAGACCAGTGGCAGCGCCTAGCACGAGCGAGACCACCTGGCCCGTTATGCTTTGGTAGATGGTGAACGCAAGGAGATATCGGCGGTGCTGTATATCGACCATAGAGCTATGATATTGCGCAATTAACAAACACTTTAGATTGGCAGAAACAAAATTTGGACTCACACATAATCGTTTGCAGTATTCTTTTACCCCATCTGCGCATTTGAATCCGTGTTGGTGACTTCAGGGGCTTTCTCTCAGTGTATCCCTTCTCCCTGAGGACGGAGTCCTGATGCGGCAATGTGCTATGTTGCGACCATCGGGGCAAGGCAAGGTTTCGATCGGACTCCTTAGATGGGTGAGAGACAACATCATGATATTCTGCTGATGTAGGGCTATGAGGGCGAAGAAGTGGCTCATATGGCTGCGAATGCAGTGTCGTGTTTGTGAGCAAAGTGGCGCTTGATATGGTTGACAGATTTCTTGAGTGTGCCAAGGCGCTTGAAGGTTCCGAGGCTTCTGTTGTATGGGCTTGTACCACAGTATGTGATGTTGAGGATGCCATTTTATTTGGGGTGTTTATGAATGTATGTGATGTTGGGTGGCTCGAGATGTTCGTTGATAAGGTCGTTACGTCTGTTGGTGAACATTTAGAGAGGTTTACGCCGATATAGAATATTCTAACCGTAGAGCAAGGAAGTTCAAGGAGAAATACGCGTGGAAAGAGAGTTATACGCGTGGAGGGAGGAGGGAAGGGAGGAGAAGGATGCAAACCTGCAAGAGCGCAGTGGGCGAATACGAACATGAACCGTGTGTTGCCATATTGGGACAAACGTGTTTGGTGCTGGCTCCACGAAACAACAACAACTTGTCTGAGCCGATTTTCCCTAAACAGGACGCCTGCCATTGATGGGATTCGGATCTCCTCAAGCCCTCCGTAGCCTGAGATTCGCCAGACTTTCACGCTTCTCTCTTTCCCATCTTTGCAAGACGCTTTACCATGTATCCAGCCAGAGAACCTTTTGAAATCGGAACGCTTGAGGTTTCAGCATCCATAAACTCTAGTACGCGCGACGAAGATGCCGTGGATAGGCGATACGAGGACTCATAATTGGTATTTCTAGCTATGAGGTCTCTGGAAATAAAGATGGGCCCCCAGGTATGAAATAATCAACTTAGAACGTTCGAAAAATCAGTCTCAAAGAATGATGCAGTCGTTTTCCTCCATGGTAGGTCGTGTGATTTAACCTCATAGTGGAAAAGACTCCGAATGTTAGCCATTCTACAGGTGGTCCGGGAGGTGGCGTCGATCGCACTGATCAAGGGTTCTTCAACCCGGACAAGTACAAGGTTTCGGCAGTCGACGATGATCGCATGCGTTCTGTATATTGATTTCCTTCTTGCTTTCTCTAGATCGTTCTGTTTGACCAGAGAGGCGCTGGAAAATCAACACCGTTAGTCTCTGCCATATCCGATGTTGCCGAACCGCTGTTCACGAGGAGCCTGTAGGAGCGCATCTCTGGAAGAGAATACGACATGGGATCTTGTGAAGGATATCGAGAAATTGAGGGAACTCCTCAAGATTGATAAATGGCACGTTTTTGGAGGCTCATGGGTATGTCATTCATCACTGTAAAATACAAATGAACGACTGAATGAATAAATAAATAAAAAGGGATCAACATTATCACTTGCCTACTCTCAGGTATGTTGAACTCCTACCCTCACATTTTTACGCGGATCGATGTTGTCAGACCCATCCAGATCGCGTCAAGAGCCTGGTTCTCAGGTACTATCTGTAGGCATTCCTTGTCGCCCAACTGCTGATGTCGCTGCGCCGTTAGGGGAATCTTTACGTTACGAAAGAGGTGAGATCGCTCAATG
This sequence comes from Pholiota molesta, assembly GCA_014925825.1. Taxonomy (NCBI): domain Eukaryota; kingdom Fungi; phylum Basidiomycota; class Agaricomycetes; order Agaricales; family Strophariaceae; genus Pholiota; species Pholiota molesta. The sequence goes on along the minus strand of JACGCK010000053.1, from coordinate 81,388 downwards.
CAGTGCGAAGTTCCTTCGATAGCTAATCATCAGCGACATAGCGAACTTAAATTTTTCTACCAAGAGGGCGCTTCCCATCTATTCCCTGAAGCATGGTGACTACCTTCCGCTGATATCTCCGAATTCTTCCCGCTTGACAGTTTTGTATCAGGGATGAGTACATTGCGCCAATCCCCGAAGCCGAAAGAAAAGACATGATGCTCGCATACCACGCACAACTCAACTCAGCCGACGAAGAAACTCGTACTAATGCAGCCAAAGCCTGGGCTAAGTGGGAGTATGTTATTTTATGTCTTCCGTGGTTCTGCTCTTGTGTACTGACTACGTTACACTTTTTAGGATGTGGACATCGAAATTATATGTCGATCCTGCACATGTTGCCCATGCTGATGATGAGAAATTTGCCAAGTGAGCATCGCCAATTCCTTTGCACGTATGGGGTTGACACCGTGCGTGATTTATCTCAGTGCCTTTGCACGAATTGAGAACCATTATTTCGTTAATGAGGTCAGTGATAACATGTGTCAATGAATGTCACGAAATATCCAATGATTTGAAGGGGTTCATGCGAGAAGGGCAATTACTAGAACCTCAAGAGATTGACAAAATGTGAGTCTAATGAACTGTAAACGGTGGTTCCTATTTTTCTCATTTATTCCAGTCGCCATATTCCAACAGTTGTCGTTCAAGGAAGATACGACGTCGTCTGCCCTGTACGCTTGATTCTTTATTCTTAACGAAGGTAGTATTTGAATGTTATTTTAGGCAACGACAGCCTATGCTCTGAAGAAGGTGAGGTGATATGGATATAGTGACGCGTTCTGACATTAAATGCTTTCTTTAGGTATTCCCTGAGCTCACTCTCCACATTGTTCCCGATGCGGGACACTCTTCTCGGGAGCCGGGAATCGCTAAACTGTTGGTCGAGGTAAGTGCTGACCCTATAAATACGCGCCGCCCATGGTGTTTCGATTTCTAATGACGGAATCTTCCCTTTCTGCAGGCCACAGATGCATTTGCTGACCTTTGATGGTTTATCGGATACTTAAGAAGCCTGGAGGTATTTGAAGGAAATTATATATCACGGATACCTGCCCTCTTGTTTTTCTTTGGACTGGAGTGGCAATGCTGACATAACTTTGCCTGGTCCGAAAATCAGTCGCAGAATGATTTGCATGACTTTAGTGTTATGTATGCTTTAAGTATTATTCAGTGCATCCAATGACGACGCCCTTCTAAAGGCGGGTACAACAGATCTTGTCATATGCGATCAATAATATCAACGATATCCTACTGCGTATTTGGTGGCGGTTTTTGCTTAGGAGCTTTGGTACTCTCAGGTCTCCTCTAAGCAGGCTCGGACTTGGCTTTGTCTGGGGTCATCGGAGGATTTGTATGCTGGAAATTTGATGGAGATTAAGAAACAAAGATATCCCATTTGCTATACTGATTAGGTTATTGATCTGTGTGCTAGTGTCATAAATTTACTAAGCGTTTTATATCATCTACATATTAGAAGTGCATTATATCGTGAACACAAATATCCAACAATCAAAGCTAGAGCGCCTGGCGGCCTGGGACTTGAAGCTGGGGTGGAGGAGTACTCAGACAACTTGCACCATATTCACTGGCACGGTGTCTTCTTGGCGAGCATGGGGCCCATAACGTCTCTTGAGCTCACCCTTTGGTATGTTCTTCGATAAGCGGAGGTCGTACCAGTAGGTGAGGAGATAAAGTGTATATCCGAAGGCAATTATCCACTCAAATATTCCTAGGATGAAGTAATTGAGTCGACGAAAATGAAAAGGAGATTGCTGAGTAAATCCTTACCACCAACGTCGGGTGCTTCATAGAGGGTAACAGCAAATACAATGGCCAAGAGTATGAGGGTAGCGGCAATGATACCCTTCGCAATATATGCCGCTTTGAGTTTCTTGATTTCGCGAAAATCTTTGCTGATCCACCGATACTTGAAAAAATTTCAGAACAGGAGCAATTGTTTTTCATAAGTGGAAGGGTGTGTATACCTCGGTGATAGAGAAGATGGCACTTAGACCAACACCAACAATGAAGACAAGCAGAAACGCGCGATGCGCCCTATGAAATCGGTCTGTATCGAAAATAGACAGAAGAAGGAGCCCCAGGCCACCAATGGCAGAGCCTATAATAGCAAGAATGCTGAAGACCCGTTCACGTTTCCGCATATTGGGCACAAGCCTAATGAAATCAGACATGAGCTTTCGATTTGCATGGGTCCCTGGATATCAATGTTAAGTGTCGAGATGTGGCGCACCTCCCAGTATGTCTTAGAAGGCGCTCAACCAGGAGACACAGAAAAAAACCAAGGCCAGTTATGGCACAGCCAGTGATGAATAACGGTTTGAGCGATGATGCGCCTATGTCCGAGATATAGGCGACTTTGCCACTTTGTGTCGGATATTTTGGACGACCCTGTGCCAGCCAGACGATGAGCATAGCAAGGAGGGTTGAGAACCACATGACTGAGGCAGCTATGGGTATCCAGACATAGTACCAGTGACGGTAGCGTAGTGGTATGTGGCTAGACATAGGTGAGAGGAGGTTTGAACGAATCGCATCCTGCGCTCTTTACAGTGGAATATCCTGACGTCATTTCCTTGGCGCAGCTGAGATTGCTTCACATTCGACTGCAACTTGACTATTGATCCATAATTGACTTTACATCCTAGTACCTACTCTATATGTGTAATGCTCTTTCACAAGGCAGCATAACACCCCGGACAATGCATACACTGAGCCTACGGCCTAAGGTATCAACCGTGACATCTTTCTGTCAAACTAAACCAGTGCGCAGAACTTCCGCAATGGTATTGCCGGATAAAGGGCGGATATACATACAAGTACAAAATTGAACATAACTGTTTGCCTGATAAGCGGGCAAAATCAGGGTGTGCCACAATAAAATGACCATATTGAGCAAAGGTCAATCACAAACGTGACTTATCTTATCAGTCACATGTCACATAACAAGTACGCGTCGATTCTTGAGCTTGAACGCTGTCAGCGGCTGTGGGCGTTGACGTTGAGCTGTCTTCTTGGACAACATTCAACTGGAACTATAACGCGCTTCCATCCCGACTACTGTATCATTTCGACCACATGTTCATGTAACGCGTAACGCACCTTAATTTTGAACCTATTTTAAAAAATGTAACGCCAAATAGTGGTCAGTGAACATGTAACCAAAAAAAAATTCGGCTGGGCATGCAATTGCTGGTCAAAATTTTTCAAAATCCTACAATTTTTCAAAATGAACCTAAAGTAAGTTCAGTAACGCGTCACATCTCATTCTGAACATGTCACCCAGTGAACTATGAGCGTAACGCGTACATAGCGTGATCATCCGTCGAAATGATACCTACCTTTACTTTCATGCTTTGGCAACATGTTCTCTCTCTTTCTGTTTTCTCGGCTACTTCCTGGCCATCGTTGGACTGTTCTCGCTCATAACCTACACCCTTGTAACATCGAAAGGAGCACCAGGGGCACCCAAATTAGCAATATTCATTGGACTCACTATCGCGTCTCTGGCCCATACGTGGTTTTGTAAGTTACTCTAAACGAATGCGAAGCCATTTCTTACTAGCACCTCAGATATGTTCCAATATATGCAGGTGTGCATTCTTGAGCAATTCTCATCGCCGCTGCACCCTTTAGTGACGATTTTACAGTGGAGCTTCGAAACTATGAAAAGTCTCATCAGATTCTGGAATCTCAAGATCTTGTATATCGCGTCGCTTCATGGCTTTATGAGACGTCGCTGTTCGAAGAAGCCTGGTCATATGTGGTCTTTCATCCCTTAAATTGGTGGTGGAGTGAACAGCTCTGCTTGTTCACGGTTGGTGCTTGGACCGTGTTCATTGCTACCGAAGGTGCGTTCCTAATATCTTCGTCTCCACACCTTCTAAACCAATAGTCAAGGGGCTCGCCGCAAAATAAAGCACGTCTGGGCTTACATGCTCCTCGGCCAAATTGTCGCCATCTCAGTCGCCTCGAATCTATTCTATCTAGCTCTGATTCTCTCTCCGGTGCCCTTGTCCTCTAAAAACTCCAATAAGAAATCTCGTCAAACCTACGCTGGTCCTAAACTTTGGATTAGTGTCCTGCTCTCACTTGCCACAGTTGCATATACACCATTCTCGTCGGAGCGAACATTCCTACCCACCCTTCTCGTGATGCATGCTCTGCTCTTCGTTCCCTTGATATCCCTTTCGGACTCCCCAGCTCCATATGCCATTACCACCAGGACATTATACCGCATCATCCATATCGCAACTGTGCTCATCCACCTTCGCACTGTCCTCACCGCCGTCTACTTCCTCAACAATGGTAATCATTCAGCACCAATCCATCCCATGATAGCTGCTTGGATTGTTCTGCATTCCAATCCCGCGCAATCTTCCATTGGGTGGGACGTCATTTGGACGACTATCTCCTTCATAACATGGACGTTCGTGGTGCCTAAACAACGCTCGGAATCACTGAGCCTTTTCTCCAAGGCGTATCTCCTCGGTGCAACCCCAGCAGCTTCTATTGCTGTTACGGCGCCCTATGTTCTTCAACCTAAACAGAAATCACCACCGCCGCCTGTGAATGTCAAGGAAGAGTAATCTTGGATTTGATTTCAATTGCATATGTTCTGTTGATGTTCCGAAGTCAGGCATTGTTGTACACAGGCATAATAATGCTTACAGGAAAATTGTAACACATGCATTTCTATATCCAGAAATAGGATATACGAGAGAACGGTGCAGTTCGCCTTGCGGCTACTTAAATATAATATCCCTCAGTGAACTGTGCACTCATTCGATTTTTTGACAACAAAACTCTGTCTTGCAACGTCTTTCCCCCACTTATCACGATTAATCTGACTAAAAAAGATACTGCAAGGGAGGTTTACTTATCTCTCAGGGGTCATAACACTGACATCAAGTCGTAAAAGGGTGCCCGATAGAGCGATAGGAGCGGTGGGGTCTGCGGGCCGGGCGTCAAGCGAACCCCCATTATTTTTTTTTGGCGACCCCAGTTCCAAACATAATAATATGCCCTCTTTCCGGTCCATAACATGGATATATGCATTCACATCGGTATCCCCCGCCGTTTAAACCCTCTCTTGCTCTGCGTAGGCGTGTTCCTGGAGTTTAACCTCTCGCCCCCACCAGCACCACAATGGTCGCAGTAGGAACGCTCATCTGGATATCATGTCGGCCTTTGCTACGACTGTAAGTTCCGGTCCGTTACTCGCTTGGCATTTGAAGGACTTATGAGCTTGGGCGGGGGGCGTTTCAGGATTTTTTGTGTTTCGTGCGGGATAGGCATCACAAAGGCGGATATCTTTCCTGCCGTCGCCGCCGCGGGGGCGGGACAGATACTGCTGAATATTACCTTGCCTAGCTTGATGTTCTCGAAAATCGTTCCCGCCTTCACTGCGCAGAATGTTGGAGCCCTCGGTGAGTCTTGATTCATCGATATGCAATGGCCTTCGGTCAAAGCTTATCCGAATTACCAGGCCCGCTTGTCTTTATCGCCCTGCTCTACGAAGGGATAGGGATGGTCATGGCGTTTATCATCAAGCAGTTCTTTTGGGTGCCCCATCGCTTTCGATATGGGATCCTCGTTGCCGGCGGGTGGGGGAACGTAGGCGACATTCGTGAGTGTCTCTGCGGGTTCTAATCCGGTGTCTTTCGGACCTCTTAGCCGACACCCTCGCGCTCCTTCCTTTAGCGACTGCCGTGATTATGAGCGTGGCAGGCGCGGCCCCATTCCGAGGCGTGGAGGACCAGAATCTCGCAGTTGCATATATTTCAGCGTTTATCCTGGTCTTTATGGTATGTGGAGTTGTTCTATTTCTGTTCAGAAAGTGTCATTTAATATATTTATTTCCGTTGCAGGTAACACTATTTCCTCTTGGGGGTCATAGATTGGTGGCTTGGGACTTTGCTGGGCCTGACGTCGAACCGGAGGAGGTCCAGGAGGCCATGCGCATAAAACGGAAGGCATTCTTCAATACTTTACCAAGAATAGGCCGATGCTCGAAGACAAAGTACCTTGTTGAACAAAAGGATACAACTTCTTCTTCTGTGGCTGATGTGGAAGAGAAGGCAGTCAGCGAAGAGAATATAGAGAGGCTCATGAGCATGCATCAACGGCATGTGTCCATCATGGACGACGTATCCACTATGGTCCCAACGGAGGGTGTTCGGTCACCAATGGCCTCATCGCCTCCAACGGAAATCGGGCACCAACATCGTATCGAACTGTTAGATAAAGCATCACCGCAGAGCGTCAAGATGCCAAAGGAAAACACTGCGCTCCCCATCCACACCCCCGCCAACCAAAAAGCAAGTGCACCAAGCACCTCGGCTCCTCGCAGATTATTTGGGCTGAAGTATATCGTCAATTTCCTCAAAGCCTTCCTCACACCCGCGTCCATCGCCATCATCGTCTCATTCCCTATCGCCCTCATCCCCAAGCTCAAAGCGCTCTTCGTCCCTGTCCCAGGTGTATATATGCCTGCAGCGCCCGACGGCCAACCGCCGCTCGCCTTCTTCCTCGACGCGACAAACTTCGTCGGCGCTGCGTCCGTCCCGTTAGGTTTGGTGTGCCTCGGCTCGTCGCTTGCGCGGCTACCGTTTCCGAGAAAGGGGCAGTGGCAGATGCTGCCGCTTGGCGCGATTAGCTGTGTTGCGGTGGGCAGGATGGTGGTGATGCCGGTGCTCGGGGTGGTGATATGCCAGGGGTTGACGAAGGTGGGCTTTATTGACAAGGAGGATAAGGTGTTGCAGTTTGTGTGCATGTAAGTTCTCGCTTGGTCGTTGATGGGATTTTGTATGGGTAGAATCTGACTTGTGTTGTCTGTATTAGATTTTTGTCGTGTCTCCCGACGGCTACGACCCAGGTATGTATCTCGTCCTCTAAAATCGATGTAAACAACTGACCTGTTTGCTTTTGATAGGTGCTGCTAACGCAGGTTTACAGCGGGACAGGAAGTGCGGAGCATCTCTCTCCGTTTTTGATCCCGCAATACATCCTCATGATTTTCACGATGACGGCGCTTATTGCATACTCCATCCAGCTACTTTTCTAAACGTTAGAACATATTACTTAGAGCTTTTTCTCCTAGAGTATAGACAGTAGACCTTCTTTCTTCTTTTCATTTGCATAACTGATAATAGCAAATATTAGATACCTTGGTTTTCACTATTATCCTCAATCTGTCCCGGATGAATATAATGGCTTCCCAGTGAAATCGATAGCTTTCTTGGGAGGCGGCAGCAAATGAAAAACAAATTTTAATGATCACGCTCCTTGCATGTAGTATACGCGCTCAATGCAATCGCTAATCGCTGTGATAAGTATGCACATTAATTTATTCTCTTCGTAGCCTACAGATGGTGGTGTGGGCTGGTGTGGGTACATGCGTGGGACTCATGGGAGGAGATCGCCAGCTGAGCCCTGCGAGCTTCGGTCCCGGAACGGAATGCCGTGTCCACGTGAGCTAACACGTGCACCCGTGCAACCCGCGCACAGACCACCCATCCTGGTATATAAACCTGCCCACACCCATCGTTGTTTCTTTAGAACATACTCAATCAGGATCTGTTTACAGAAACTGACCGAGTCTCGCATTTTTACAAATGCCGCATTCTTTATATCCACTCGATGACATCCGCGCTCTCTCGTTTGACAGAGAACATGGCCTCCTGCGCGAGCGGTTGGGGTCTCGGTGACGTTTGGAGGATGCGCGCGGTGCACTTTGTGTACGCAGTGCGTATCTTCCAGCGAGACGAGCGTCTGTCTGATGGATACTCTTTTTTTCTACTTGAATTCTTGTTGTAATAGTTCTTTGCCAATGCATTTACTGGCCTCGATCTATCTTGTGAAGAAATTTTCTTGAAAGCTGTCTTGTCACTCGTCTTGCCACTCACAATGGTTCTGGCTGGTTGGGGAACCATGGTTGAACGAACTTCAAAGCAGGTCCCGTCTTGGTCCCGTCAGAGATTATAAAATTTCGTGTATCCATGTGATGGGTTCTTGCAACCAAAGCCTAAGAATAGTCTAGAACAGTGCTCTTGAGTGACCCCACCATGATGTGGCGAGTAGAGCCTTTAGCTTTATTACTCACCAACATCCAGCCCTCCCATATTCAGTGGCTCCCAGTCCTCTATCTAGATCACGACTGCTTGTTGGTTGCCCTTCGGTAGCTATTTTCAACTATGGACGACATCGACGATCGCCATGCTCTCCTAGCATCCATCGGCTCTTTGACGCAGCGAAAAGAAGACCTACTCCAGGAAATGTCCACCATCGAGCACGAACTGGCCACTCAAACCGCGAAGTACGCACGTATGCTCAACGCCGACAGCTTCATCTACCGCCTGCCCAACGAGCTCCTCACCGACATCCTGCTTATCTGCCAGCGAGCCTCCCTCTCGCCGCATCCGCGCAAGAAGCCCACCGTGCCTTTCCAGGTGACCGCCTCGCACGTCTCGCACCGCTGGCGCGCCGTGGTCATCGCCACCCCACTCCTCTGGAACACGATCGACCTGCACATCCGTATCGAGAACCATGCGCAGGGCCGTATGCAGGCACAGCTTGCGGCGCACCTTGCCCGCTCGGGGGCGTGCTTCATCGACGTCACACTCGAATTTGTGTTCATGAGCCTCGCTGAGCCGTATTTCGATATGCTCAGTCGGCATGCGCTGCGGTGGCGCCGGCTGTCGGTGGCGACGAACCACGAGAACGTGTCGGCGTTCAATAGGCTGTTGTTGGACGTGCACGCGCCGATGCTGGAGCACTTGTCCCTCAGCGTGGGGCGGCCACAGAACTCTGACGGGTCTTCTCCCCGAGGAGACCCTACCCCACGGTCCAGCCGACGGTCCTCGAAACGCCGCCCACGCCCCCCTGCTGTCCTTCGTGCGCCTCGCGGGGTACGCGCTGGGCACGCTGCACCCGCCCCTGTCCACCGTCACCACGCTGCACCTCGACGGCTGGACGCGGCACTACATCACGCCGGAGCAGCTGCGCGCGGTGCTCGGCGCCGCGCCGCGCCTCGCGCACCTCTCGCTGAACCAGCTGGTGATGCACCTCCCGCGGACCCGCTCGCGCACGCGCCGCCGCTGCCGCTCCCCGCGCTGCGCCAGCTGCGCATCCGCGGGCCGTGCTCGCCCGCGGCGCGCTTCCTCGGGCTCGTCGACGTGCCGGGGCTGCGCGCGCTCGCGCTGCAGGGCGTCGACACGTTCGACTGCGGCGTGCTGCCGTCCGTGCGCGCGCTCGCGCTGGAGGGGTGTGCGCTGGACGAGGTGGACATCATGGGGCTGTTCCGCGCGCTGCCGGGGGTGGAGTGCTTTAGCGTGGACGAGAGCCTGCCAGACATGTGGGAGATGCTGCTCCCGGAAGAGGTGCCCGGGAGCGAGGAGGGGGAGGAGGACGAGGACGGGAGGGGGGAGGATATTAATGCTGGGTGTGGAGGGTAGGAGGAAAAGGGCAGCAGCACCCCGCCCGTGGCCGAAGCTTCACACTCTCGTGCTCCGCGAACTGCAGAATATGGACGTGAGCCACTTCTGCTACCTCGTATCCCGCTTGCACAATAAGGATATGGACGAGGTGGATACCGCGGACAGTGTGGGTGGGGAATACAAGAGCGCCTCTGCTGCCGCCGCACGCTCCGGCCCGCCGCAAGGCCTGGCGAAGGTATGCCTCGACCGCAGGAGTAGGACGGTGCTGCGTTCGAAGCACCGGCTTACTTGGCTCGAGGAGTGCGTTGTGGTGGAGCACCGCGATCTCCCCGAGGCGTGGCCGCAGGGGCTGGGGTATGTGGATGCGCATGATTTGCTCGAGTGAAGGGTGGATGGCGCAATGTGTGCGATTCGCGCCGTGCGGTTGACGCACGCGCCCGGCTGATGCACGCACGCAAGCGCTTGCGCGCAGATACTCCGCCAATCTCTATTTTCGAATACGATTCCCAACCCGAGGTCCGTTGGATGTCAAAGCCGAAGTTCGCTTCCGGAATCCGTCGTCGTTGTTTCTTGTCTTTCTAAGTCCCTTCGGCCTGGAGCGCTCGACTTCTGACATACACTTACTCATCTGCATACACTTGGTTAGAATCGGGCCAAGAGGGGTTTTCACAGCAGATCCGATATTCCCCCTTCGCTCTCTCCAGGCCCGGCCATCTGGCCAAGTTTTTTTTAGCAAGGAGTTTATTGCCCGTTGGCTATGTGATACCTATTGCAGAATATACCCATCCCTCCGCACAATACGACCAAGGGCCACGACTGCTCTATTGAAATGGTTTTTGACGCGATTGAATCACCCGAAATCAACACAATCTATCTATTCACTATGCACATTGACGACTATAGGATCGCCAACACTTCACCAGCACCCGAGTGGAGTGACGTACTCTGAATACGTACTCTGTTCTTCGCGGAGTGGTAATTTCCTGTTGGGCTTGGACGCTTTGCAATCTTCGGTCGGCCATTGGGCGGTGCGGATGGGGAATCTCTTGGACTTCTTGCACTGCATACCCCGGAATAGATATCATTAATGGATTAGTCATCATCGCAAGCTTTCAATGTCCTATTCAGTGGGAAGTGTGGATGGCGTCTTCAGACGGGTTGGACATCAACGATCAGGTGGAAACTGTGGATGCACTGATGGAATAAGAATTGTGTGAGAACGATGAACAAAGATGGCAACACAGTTGGGTGGGTATGAAGGTAGTCTGCGCGACAGGGAAGGCGTGAAGGAAGTGGACGAATCTACAGCCGCCAGTGACAGCCAGCTGAATTTAGACGCAGCCCGGGCTTATGGCAGCACGTCACACAGTAACACGGTCGGACGGTCCAGTTTGAGCCGATGGCCGACGGGGATGCTCCCCCGGGTGCACAGGCGAGTGCTGCATCGGACAGGGAATGGTGCTCGGTCAGTGAATTTCTGTGGCTGCCGACTAGGGATGATCGGAGGGGACGGGGATGGAGGGAAGGGAAGGGGTTTTGTAATGGGCGGAAGAGGGCATTTGTCAGCGTGACCGTGACAATATTGGTAAAGGCGCCTGGATATAGCGGAGGTCTGGCTCAGTCATCCCATCTCCATGTTCCTCCTCTCCGTTAAATCTCTCTCATAACCTGCTCTTCATCCCATCTGCTGCCACCATCCACAACACCCCTGCTCCGATGTCCTCCCGTGTGGTCAAGCTGACCGTCGTCACCGACTTCGTGAGCCGTCTGCCTTCCCAAGGTTTCCCCGCGCGCTGCTGATCCCCCCATCTCCGTCTAGGCGTGCGTCAACTGCTGCATCGGCCAGCACGAGCTCCTCGAGGCTATCGCTTACTCCCAGGACACGCTGCACCTCCCACTCAGCTTCGAGCTTGAGCATTTCCCGTTCCGCCTCATTAATGATACATCCTCCCGAACGACGCACCCAAGGTCGAACGCCCCGATTTTATGACAAAACACATCGGAAAAGAGCGCTTTACCAAGTTCCAGACAGCCATTTCCAAGTGGGGCGAGGAAAAGGGTGTCCCATGTGCGTTTCCACATCTTCCTTTTCTCGCCGTTCGCTTTTGGAGCGGCACTTTTTTTTTTTCTTGCATATGGCACGCTCACACGATATTTATGTTTTTGACAGCTCCTTGCGCGGCGTTATGAGCCAGACGACCCGCGCACACCGCCTCGTGCAAAAGGCGTACAAGGTCGGGGACAGAAGCTCCAGGTCCCCCTGCTCTGCGCAGTCTTCAAGGCGCACATGGAGGATGAGAAGGATATCGCCGACATCAATGTTCTCGCCGAGCTCGCTGAAAGTGCGGGCACGATGTCCAAGGCTGAGGTGCGTTCTTGATCCCCTGTCTTGACGTGGGACCACGGCTCACACACATCATCACCACTCATCATCGCGATGGCTTGCTTCTTGTGCGATGTTAAAATATTATTTATATACAGGCCATCGCTTTCTGGAATCAGACGAGTTGGAGAAGGAAGTCAACACTCTGTGCGACGACGCGCGCTCGCGTGGAATCACCGGCGTCCCGATGACGATCATCGACGGCAAGTGGGCGGTCAGTGGCGTGCAGTCCGCCGACGTCTTCATTCAGGTGCGTTCGCCTTTCCTCGTTTTCTGCGCGGCTGACCCTCTGTTGCCACCTGGGTAAATAGATTTTCAAGAAACTCGCGCACGCGGGCGTGCATAATGCCCCTCTCCGTTCTCGGGCCCGGTCGCGGATTCTGTGCTCGTCGTTTAGGGTGTTGTTCATGCCACTGCCTGATATTCCCTGGCTTGGACGCTCCCGCCGCCCATTTGTCCTCCTTCGTCCCAGGTGAATGTATTATCAGTTATTTAGTACGATCTACACTACTTTTTGCATCACCGTTGTTTCCCCTCCAATATTTCTGTCGCCTTTGTCTGTGTCTGTCGCATCCTGTCATTTCCGCCTTCTTTCCTACAAAAATTATTGTCTTCCTTCATCCGCATCGTTTCTTTTCAGGTTTGTCCTTGGGACGTATTTTTTCCTATTCAGCGCGTCACCCCACCGATTTTCTTTTTCTCTTTCTGTGTCTATGTTGCTGTATATCCTTGTAATTTTAACTAGTTGCCCTTTGGCATTTTATGGCATTCCCCTTTCTGGGCTGGTGCAGTTCAACTTTTTCGGTGCACACACCCACCAATGAACCGCAACGTCCGCCACCAACACTTGTTCCGTGCAGCAATCATCGGCGGGCGCACCCTCCACCCAAGTTTCACCTACCCCGACACGCCCGATCTCTGCGTAGCCCCATATGAAGGGCTCGCACGCAGTCTTGTCGCTGGCCCAGCATATATGTGCATGCAGCACAGATGCTCAATAATCCATTGATGATGTCTATTTCGCGATGGATGAGGTGCGCGCGTGCTGGCTTTCCGTAATCCCGTTTGCCTTTTTTTACACACACTTGATACGCGCAGACACGGATCCCGGGCGACATTTCCCTCAGCCTGGACGATAAACGGACGAAAACGTGGGCCAAACGTGGACGCTGACTAACGGGGGATTGGTGTATTGTATGTGATTTATCATGATGTTTTTTTTGGTCCGAGTCAACTCGATGGACTTTTGCATTGGGTGCATTTTGGGTGCGTGGGCAGGCCTTTATTGGGACGGGTTTTCTGGGTAATATTACGAAGTGGGTGCGTCGGTTATTCATCCGCTGGGAGGGGATGACGCGAGTGGATTTGTGAGTCTGGATCTTGTAAGGGCTGACTTGGAATCGTGAGTACCTTGCGTCGTGAGCTGTCCATGTGAGGCCTGGGGTAGGTATAATTAATCCGTCGTGGGTGTTTCATTGCGTATCTGGGAGGGACTGCGTCTCGTTGAGAATGGCATTACCGTGAGGGTGAAAGTGCGATTGCAATAAAAGATTTTAATATCTGCCCGAGGTCTCTCACCAACGCCCTGGCGCCCGACGCAGTTGAGTTGACGCACTCCAAGTCAGTATTTAGTCTTTCGATGCGGAGTTCGACTGCGTATGCGCAGAAGCGTCCTGGTTCGTGTGCGCGATGTGCCTAGTACCTTCTTGCTTCCCATTTAGAATTGGCTCTGTAAGTGCTGTGAGCCTGCGTGGGCGTTCCTTACTCAGGTCCCCCCGGCCGGGGGATGTAGCTAGGGGTCCATACATACGCTTATCTTTCTGCTATCTCGGGCGACTTATTCAGATTATCTGCGGACTCTTCAGCCTGCGCTGATGCTATTGCGATAGATAAGAGTATGTAGATTACTCGGACTGGGATAATCCTACTGGATCAGCCTGAATTCTGAAAGTCCTTAACAGCACCGTGTCATACGCCGTGGTATGGTGGGCATCACCATGTGCTCCGGCCTTTCTCTTCGGTGTATCTGGTCAAGGCGATATCGAGCGCAATTGAGGCGGCTCTGAAGCGGCTCATGGAACTGCTAAACAAGGGAACAGGGCTTTGAACATTTGCGGTTTGCGAGCCTTGCGGCGTGCATTAAAATACCACTTGCCGATGCTGCACCCGCGCGGGGCACGGAGCGCGGGTGCGGGCGCCAGGGACCACTAAGATAGAACATATCAGCAGCAAGCTTCTGTAAAAACCATCAAATTTGTTAACCATGTCGCAGTGAGACCTTAGAGCGCGCATCTATTTGAAGTATTTTATAGTCCTTCTCGGTCAGGAGGATTCGGAGAGGGCGTTTACATACATACAGGCGTATGTTATATATCATGTCGTCCCGACCGGTGTCCTTTAGTGACACCGCCGAAATCATTAATAAAGCCGGACCCGGACGTGATATTCGATGGGATTGTACGGGGTTTGTCCTCAGAATGAACTTGAAGTTCTATTCTATTGGAGATTAAGTTTCAGCACTGCGGAAGGAAGGGGGGAAGCTGAAAACTATTCAGCTTCATGACTTCCTTGTGTTTCTGACCGCGTACGCCGTCTGACAGGATCCATAATAATTATATTGATATTGTTCCATAGGCGATAGAGACACATGAGCTCTTTAACCGGAGGCTCGTTTATTCGGTGAAAGTTAGCGTCGAAGGTGTTGAGAAAGACAAGCCTCGGTTGGATCGGCTAATTTCGAAGTCAAATCATCATAACCGTTATCTCTTAAGCGTTCAAATAATCATCTTCTGCGGTAATTTCTTTCCCTCTATCCTTTTTCTGATGTAAGATATAGTATTTATGTGCTGAAATGTATCCGGATGACTGAGCAGCGAATTCTGCTGACAATAGATTATCAATTATTTAATCAAGTCTTCATGCTTCAATAACACAGCAGTCATCATACTAAGTAAGTGCATCAGAAAAATAGTACCCTTGCAGTAATTACAGTTTGCATATGTAGCTCTCTATAAGTACATATATTCTGCAGAGTTTGTCATTCCCCGACTTACAAGTTACCACATGTTCAAGTGATCACCCCTTTTATGCATGGGCACAGTAAAATGGGCACAACAGTCCGGAATTAGACATGCCCGATTGACTGAGGAGAAAGCGATGTCATAATGGATATTACTCTGTGATAAATCCGTATTCAATGATTGATTCAGAACGGACAGGTGTGAGTGTGAGTTCAAGTTGGGTGCTGATTGGGTGCGCCACACAAAATGCAAACCGTTTCCGACGGGCGTCAATCACGGAATCAAATTTGCTTCCATCATGTCGATACCTGTCGATACCCGACTGTAGCTAGCACAACTGCTTTCACAATTCACAATGTCCTTTATATATCTGTTATTTACATACATACATGATGAGTTAAGGCTTATATACATATCATGGGATAGCGACAATGTGTCACAAAAAGAACGAAGGGCCAAGAATGCAGGGGATTAAACGCAAGTATTCTTCCCATCCTTCTTCATCTTCCTCTCAGTCCTGCGAGCCCGAGCCCAAGGAGCTTCGAATTTTTCCCGTCTGCTGACAACTCTGGCCGGCCCTCGTCCTCCCACCTAGGTTTCTTGTCCGAAAGCACCGCCTCCCACGTCCTTGGGTCTTCTCATACGTCTTCCACGCCTCCGTCCCCCCATCCACAACGGTCTTCTTCAGTTCCCGCGCCCTCCTCTTCGCCTTGGTCGTCCGCTCCGAGAACCCCTTCCGCGCCCCACGCACAAGCTCCTCGCCCTTCTTCTTCAACTCCCGCGCGCGCTTCTTTGCGCGCTCGTTCCGACTCACCATCTCCTCGTTCAAGTTCTGGATCTGCTCCCCAAACGCCCGCGCCTTGCCCTTCGACTGCCGGATGACGTTGTCCGTCTGCTCGCGGAGGTTCACGAGGAGGTCGTCCGCGGCCTCGACGAGCTCCGCGAGGTCGCTGCCCACAGCTTCCGCCAGGGCTTTGGTCGTGGCGTCGAGAACATCCGTGACCGAGTTGAGCTTGAGGCTCGCCGCTGCCGCTGCGACTGTGGCTGCAGTGGACTTGGGGATGCCAGCGGCCCGATCGGCTCCGGCGAGGATGATAGTGGAAGCCGAGCCAGAAAGGGAGGAGATGACTGAGCCGGCGGGCCTTGCAGATAAGGAGGTCGGGATAGTCGAGCGTAGGACTACATCGGTCGATTTCTCGGTTGAAGGCCCAGCCTTGCTAACGCATTCCTGACATTTCGCGATAGGGCTGGTGGTCGTCATTTCAGCGACGGAATTGGATGAAGAACTGGCGAGGCTGAGGCCCTTGGATGACGCAGGGACGGTCATGGACAAAGCGGTACTGCCTGGGTTGAAGACAGAGAGGGCCATGTCTTTGAGAGATGGGCCGCTTCCACTCACACCGCTCTTCTGCAGCGCAGTAGATGGCGTGAGGATAGAGCGATTAGGCTGGGAGCAAAGAAGCCCCAGCCATGTGCATTGTTGGATGGTGGTCCATTGACGGTAGGCGTCGGAGCTGGAGTAGAAGATCGGAACGACGTGTTGAACGCGAAACCCATAATAATGGACATCAACGCAAACCTAGAAATTGAAATGAGCATACAAAATATGATAAGATCAGAAAGAAACGAACAAAGTTACGGCGTTCATAGACTTGACGTGTTCCGTGAGCGGTTTAAACGCCGTTATCTTCTTAGTGTCGTTGCCAATGTTGCGAAGAACTTCATAAACATGCGTAGAATCGATGCGGGTAAGCTCATCGGCATCGAGTACAGGAGACTTGCTGAACCCTAATTTAACAGTCTTATTGCAGGAACTCCCAAAAGGTCCCAGTCATCTTCCGCTGCTTGATCATCACCTCATTGTCGAGGTCTGTGATCGAAGGGACAAGAACAGGAAGATAACTGGAATGCCAGGACAAAGTCGGGAGTTTGGGAGTCGGGAGGTAAATGATAGCCAAAGAACGACTCTCGGCAGAATCAACATCATCCTAAAAAGAAAAGAAAGCCTCATGAAAGAAAGATCAGATTGATCACGATAATACATACGGTTTCAGCTTTAACAGCGGCTTCAGTTGTGCGATCAACGGCGTGGATAGCGCTGAAAAATGGAGTGAAGCCTCCGGAATGCTTGATCAAGCGAAGACTCTGCATATGTTCGTTTTCCCGAAGGCCATCCATCAAAACATGGCCCGACGTCATCGCGGCTTTCTCGATCAAATTCTGGAGGAATTTCCACTTAATCTCGGAAGGTGAGCCATAGAGGACTATTTCGAGAGTGTCTGCTCTCTTGGCCTCAGTATGATGCACTGCCTCGTGACGCTGATACTGGACCGCGGGTGTAATGAACAAGCCCGGATCCTCGAGCGGAGGAGCAACCACAATGGGTGCGGCGAGTTCCGGAACATTGGCGTCGCTGTCGGTCGACGAACTCACAGTAATTTCTGTAGGGGACGAAACGGTGTCGTAGGATCTATTCAACTCATCTCGAGAGCTGGTCAAAGGGTCTGGGAAAGACAAACGGAGGTCGCGGATGGAAGTATGGGCGCTGGATGGATGGCCGGTAGCGGCGGCGCCAGTGCTGGAGCGTGAGGAACTCAACGTCCCGACAAAGCTCTGATCGAGGGCTGCCCTGACGCGCTGTTCTTCCTCTGCGATGGCTGGATCTACAGCCTCGATGGTACCTGGGATTAACCCTAGTACAACCGGTTCAGCCCCTAAGGGAGAAGGAAGTGGCATGGGATACATGCCAGTAGCAGCCTCTTCGCCAGCGTCAGAGACAAAACCTTCCCATGCTTCGACGTCGCTGCTCATAGAGTCCTCGTTGCTGATAGAAGAACGACGAGAGCGGGGCAGAGAACTGATCTCGTCGCGATCGCTATCCTGGTCGCTGAGCGAGTCGTTGTCGTCGGAATCACGTCCGCTGGAGATATCGAGCCAGTCGGAGTCGGATAGGTTGTCGAGCTCTGACATTGCAGAGGAAATCCGTGGAATATCAGCTAGAGAAGGTGGATGGTTCATGGTGTGAGACGGTACCGTTAAGGTACAAAAGCAGCCGCCTTAAGTAGCGAACGAGGTCACAGAGGGTTTGTAACCCATCACGTCACTTCCGTAGTCCTATCCTTATCAGATTCTTCTACTGCCTCCACTACATGCCTTTGTCGCTCGTCGGCCTTCCAGACGACATCCTCATTCAAATCTGCATAAGGCTCGACCCGAACGACCTCCTTGCTGTCATCCAGGTGCGCACTGCAAAATACACGCACGACTGCGCAGTCGGTGACGATATACCACGCAGACATGTCGTGTTCTCCACGCTTTCGCTTTCTCCGATTATGTTTGGCATCATATCAATCATAGTCTTCCCCTTGATTTATCTTCTTCTCGAGATGGCCGGTTGTGCAGCCTTCCTGCTTCCGAGACGAAAGAGGTTACTATACGCGCCCTGAGGCTTGATGTCAACTGGAGGCGACAGGCCTCTCGAATTCTGCGAATCGACAAAATCGAGCCATCGAATATGGCCGTCGACATGCAGCCTCTGGGCGCTCGCTGGCTGGTAACTTCCCATCGTTTCGCAGCGCTTTACTCGATATTTGCATATGGCGGTTAGGCGCGCCTGACAGTTCTGGCATCGTTCCTTCTTCGTGTGTTATCCGCATTAAACCAGATAATGCATTTACATTCGAAGCCGCATTTCAGGAAGAAGGCGGCGACGTTGCTATCATATCTGTCCTCGGCGCATCCCCAAAGAATAAATCGAAAGGGTAAGCGCGCGCCCATGACGTCATCAAAGCAGTACCTCACAGGTATCAGCCAGTTGACCATATACAAAATCAATCTCAAAGGTCATCAAACGAATGAAAATCCACTTGGTATGCCATATATAATAGATACCTGGACGATAGAACGCGACGCTATCTTCTACTATTCGCAAATATCTGGACCGATCATTGCAGCAGCAATTGTCAGTCTTCTAGATATGCCAACACGCCATCGTATCCTTCTGGTTAATATTCAAACCAAGTCCACTATTGTGATAGATTCTCCTTTGTTATGGGTATGTTTCTACAAACCAGTGTAGGACCCCTTATATTAACTTTTGAATAGGCATTTGATTCGGCACGGATGCGATTCAAATTGTATTCGTCATTTATTATTATTGCTGGCGTATATCAGCAGCGGATCAAGGTTCACATCCGCGAATTACCTGGCATTATATTTTCTCCAACCACAGTGACCAACGGCATGGGTCAAGACGCGCCTTCAGAAGATTGGGGCGCGTCGATAGTGGACTATCAGACCGACCCGATTGACAAGGCGCAGAAGTTCACATATCTCCAGAACCCATATATACCTCCTCTCCAATAACGTCCTTTACTGTAGTGGCCACCTATTCACCTTTCTCTTCCATGGAGCACGGCTTAGCCAACGTTTACCACTTCCCTATCAACACATCTTCTCGTAATGTCGCATTCACCAGCTGGCCATTCGCCCTCAGCTTCGTTACTCCATCCAACGCGACTTTGGACCCGCTGTGCTTGGGGAAGACTGGTCTGCGGGCTGTCTGGCTTTTGCATCAGTGGAACACTGATGGCTACAAGTTGATGAGGGCCTCGTTTCCTGCCCTCGTGGACTCGGATGCTGTGGCTGCGCCATTACAAGCGCCAGATATTGCCCTGCCTTTCGAACCGCACACATGCCGATCTTTATATTTTGAGGAGGCTACAGGTAAGGTCTGGGTAGGTGTACATACCGGGGAAATTTTTGTGCTTCAATTTTGAATGGGTTTTTGTTTTCATCCTCAAGTTCATACCCTCAATCGTGGCCATAGGCAGATAGCCAGTTTTATTTCATCGCCATAGAATTCCTTTATAGTGCAGTAGTATTATAGTTATTTATATCATATCCGAATTGAATGTTGACGTTGATCCCCAATCGGTCTCCAGTGTGGCGCAGGATGCAAGGGATAAGATAAGATGAAGACGTGAAATAAATGGTGTTAGCCACGTGCAAGTTCGCGAGTGACCCTACATGATCACCGCCATCAAGGACTAGTCATTTTTCCACCTTTTCCATCTTCGTTCCTTCCTTCTGCTTTCTTCCTTGTCGCTTGCTTGATTTCGAGTTCGTGAATACGTGTCATCATGGACCAGGAAATCGATCGTATCGTGCAAGCGATCGCCATTGCCTCTGATCACACCCAGATTTCACTGCACCAGCAGGCGTTGGCGTATATTTCGTCCATACAGCAAAATGCTAATGAGACCTGGCGGCTTGCGCTGAAGCTTTTTGTTGATCAGAACGCAGATGGGACGAGAAAATATCCTGTGGAGACGCGTTTCTGGGGGCTTCGCCTTCTGGATGACTTTCTGGATAATCGGTGAGTGGCATGTCTTTTTTTCCTTTGAAAGCCTCGGAGAATACCGACATAGGGCGCGGTTTCGTCGATATTCATCCTCTATTTCGTAGGGGATACGTCGATTGTTGTTATTCTTCCATTCGTCATGTCAAATTTCATGTTCCACTTTGACTTACACGTCATCTTTCATTAGGTTCGAACGATTTGACGATGAGTCGTTTGCGACACTGCAACAAGCCTTGATCTCGTACATCCAATCCGAGTATGTATTGGGTCCCGCAGAAGCCGACACCCCGTGTAAGCGTGATTTCTGTATCGCATGCCTTTCCTCTAAAATGACATTCGATGTAGTCCTGCGCAACAAATTCTCCCATACACTCACCCTCTTCTTCCTCTGCACTTACGATCAACAATGGCCAACCTTCTTTTCCGATCTCTTCACCCTCATTCAATCCCCCGAGCAAAGCTCACAAAAACCTTCAACCGACACGTCTCCCTGCTTTTCTTCCACATCGTACTCGAGATCTCAGGCGAGGTCGCAGACCAGATTATCAAGTCCGCACGATCGTTCAGCGGGGCAAGACATGCGCGCGATGCGAAGGTGCGGGATGGAGTGCGAGATCGTGATGCGGCGAGGATCAATGAAGCGGTGCTTACCATCGTTTCGGAAGGGGCAAAGAGGATGGAGGCGTTGAGGGAAAATCCTAATGCTGCTACAGAGGCGAAAGAGCTAGATCATGCTATCGAGGTGGTAGATTGGGGTATTCGTACTTTTGGCTCGTATGTGGGTGCGTACAAATATGTTTTGCCAAAGTGGAAAATCTAGCTAACACTCCTGTAGGTTGGATCGATATTAACCTCACGGTCACTCCAACGACCGTACCGCTATTATTTACCCTCCTGGCAGATCCTTCACTTCCAATCCGATTAGCAACATCCGTAGCTCTCCTGCGAATTGTATCAAAAGGTCTGAAAGAACCAAGTGACAAGCTCCAACTTCTTAAAGTCCTATCTCTCGGTCAAGTGCTCGACGCTTTAGAAGCGAAGACACGAGCACAGCAAATCGAAAGAGGTAATGCCACTGATGAAGGAGAGGAGTCGTACAGAGAGGCTCTGGGGAAGTTGCTCAATGTTCTTGGACAAGAGTTGGCTAAGTTGATCGATGTGAGTGCTCACACGACCTCTAATTGTCGCGTGCCACTAAAATCTGATGTTTCTATAGGAATGTTCAAATGAAGAAATCCGGGCAGAGGCGTCGAACTATCTCCTGCAGATCCAACCAGCAATGTTGCATTTCCTAGCAGATGAATACGATGATACCTGTTCGACGGTCTTCCCGTTATTAAATATCATCTATCTGGGGTGAGTGCTTTCGTCATACTTTCATCATTCATTTTCTTAGCTATTTTGATGCTGATAATGTAATTAGTACAAACGCTCTAGAAAAATGTCCACTGAGCCTCTCGACGAATCAAACGCGCCTTCCTCTCCTCCCTACTCGAGGTTATCCTCGTCAAAATGAAGTGGGACGAAGAACCCGACCCTGACGAAGCAGATGAGGACGACATTGCAGAATTTGACAAAATGAGGAAGGCAAGTCACTCGTACACGGCTATTAGCATATGGACAAGCAGTATTGAGACAATTTTAGGACCTGCGTGTTTTCTTGGATTCCATTCTCTCGATTGACCAAGACCTCGTCACGAAGGCTGTGCGTACTCTTGCAGTGAACACGATTACCGCCTACCGATCTGGTGCAACCGTCAAATGGAATGACGCTGAACTCGGGATCTATCTCATGTTTATCTTCGGAGAAATCAATAAAAGTGCGTCTTCGTTTTATTTTCTGGGACCTTGGCTAAAGCCTGTAATTAGCCGGTGGTAAAGGACGTGCCGCTTTCTGTCAGGCCCCTCCTGTGGATAAAGACAGACGGAAAGCCGTTGATTATTCGGAATATCCCCTCACGACGCATGGGGAGATGCTGTTTGCACTCGTACAGTCCGGTATTGCCTCATATCCTAATCGAATGGTGGCATTGCAGTTCTTCGAAACTGTATCGCGGTATACTGATTTTTTCAAAGTCCGCAAAGACTGCATTATTCCAACGCTAGAGGCTATGGTTGACCCTCGGTGTGTTTCTCCGCTATATGTGTTTATCCCGCTTCTGAAATGCGGTATAGGGGCCTGCATAATGCTAACTCACAATATCGGTCCCGAATGTTCTATCTCTTCCATCGATTCATCAAGGAGCTGAGGAACGAGATTCCAGTTGATATAAGCACGACCATCATTGACAGCATGCGTGACTTATTGCCCATCACTGCTGAAATTCCCGAACCAGAGGAGCCGGAAACAGATGTCCTAACAGAAGCCATCGCAAACTCGTCTTTCGATTCACAACTCTACCTCTTTGAGACCGTTGGTATTCTATGCTCTCTGATTTACAAAACCCCAGCGCAGCAATCGAATGTGCTTCTATCATTGGTGAAGCCGCTCATGGACGATCTTTCGCTCAACTTCCAGGCGTTCCAGACCAATGGCCCCTCAGACCTTGTCCCCATTGTCAAAGTGCATCACATCATCATGGCTTTGGGCAATATCTCCAAAGGATTTCCCGATTACCCTCCAATCGTTCATGAAGACTATATCCTTCCACCACTCGAGGTATTTG
Organism: Pholiota molesta; assembly: GCA_014925825.1. Taxonomy (NCBI): domain Eukaryota; kingdom Fungi; phylum Basidiomycota; class Agaricomycetes; order Agaricales; family Strophariaceae; genus Pholiota; species Pholiota molesta. The sequence continues at coordinate 58,460 of JACGCK010000053.1, read as the reverse complement.
CGCAGATGGCTCAGGCGATCTTAGTCTGCTTGGAGGCTATGAACATCCTCAAGCCTATTCGTGATGCTGTAAGTTACCTTCTTACTTTTCAAAGTGAATCAGTCTAATTATATTTTACCAGACTCGTTTCGCTTTCGCGCGGATTCTCGCAACCGCTGGACCAACTGTTACGCATTACATCCCGCCCTTGATGAGCAACTTACTCGCCCACTTCGAACCCTCAGAATTGGTCGATTTCATGAATTTCATCGGCCTTCTTATTCATAAATTAAGCGTAAGTCTCCGCTCTCATTATAACGTTCCTGCTAATTTGTATGGTCCGGCTTCCAGAAAGATATGTTCGACGTACTAGATCAACTAATTGGTCCTTTGAGTACGCATATAACCAGCCTTCTATCGCAACCAATTACTGGAACGGACGATCAACGAGCACATGTCGAAACGAAAAAAGCCTATCTTGCTCTGTTGAATAGCATCATGGCATCAAAACTGCAAGGCATCTTCATTTCAGAACGTATGTACACCTTCTTGACCAAAAGCACTGTACCAAACTCGTTTCGTTGCAGGAAATTCGGCAAGCTTTGAAAATCTAATGCAAAACATGCAGCAGCTGGTGGAGGATGTTTCAGATCCTGCAAGTGAAAAGGCTGCAGTGACATTCTTGAGCCGATGTGTCACTGTTTGGGGCCAAACTACGACAGGAGCCCCTGCGCAGAATGGCGCTGCAACCGAGAGCTTACCCGGGTTCGAACGTTTTATTTATGAGCGCTTAATCCCTACCGCATTCAGAGTTCCATCGATGCCCAATTTCAACCTCAAAGACGGACAGATAACTGTTGTATGTTTTTACCTGGCTCAAGCTCTGGCGTCAAACTCACTCCTTCGTCCAGGTTCTCCAAGAAATTGCTAATCTCCTGCAAACTATATGCAAAACTCGTGGAGCTGAATCATACACATTTTTCCTTAATGTCTTCCTTCCCTCCCAAAACTGGCCTCCAGAAATGGCGCTAGATTTCACGACCAAGCTACGAGATTTAGAAGGCAAAAACTTCCGAAAATACTTTACAGATTTGATTCGATCTTCACGCGCATCTTCATAGCATACATGACCAGCTTTCCTAGATTTACGCTTTTTGTCCTGTTAGTGCATCGCCATTCCCTAGTGGCGATACTTATGTGCTACTAAACACACTGTTTTCTTTGTCTATTGCATTTTCGAGTTGTCCGATACATCCCATTTTCCAAGCAAAGCCCATTTCCCTCTTCACATTGTAGTACATATAACGCCCATATTTCAACGTAAATGACGCCGCTACTTAAGCGCCGTTCGATCAACACCTTGATTGAATGATCTCTTCACTCAAATTTCTGCCAACGGTCCGATTCATAAGCGCTCATGTTACTAATACCCACTGCGAAAGCATTCGTAACAATAAAAGTATGAAGATGAGAACAGAAAAATATAGTATGCCTCCTTGTCCGGACTAACAATGTTCAACGACCGATTCCAGAATTCGGCAGCAAATTATTGATACCGACTATATAGAGACTCAATATACATTATAATCCTATCGTGCTATTTGTACGACTCGCTCTAATTTCACTTGTTCATACCAATCATAGAGGCCAAAGCAGGTGGTACTCGCGGTACAGCCGCTGAATATGCAGGCGGGGGTCTTGGAGGTGTTCCTCTTCTCGAGGTTGATGGCTCGCCCAAAGAATCAGTTGTAGTCCTTCGCAAAGGAACTAACGCTGACTGTCTGGATGACGGCATATTAGCCGCCTCATTCACGCGGCTGGAGACATCGTTCATTCGATTCGACCGATAGTCGTGTATACCTCGCTGTTTCTTGTCAGTAATTTCAGTGTTTTCCGAATGGGCCTGTTTGTAATTCGGAAAAGGCATCATCTTCACATTACCCGAAGGCGAATATGTCTGGTTTCGGTTGGGTTTGCCAGAGTAAGATCTGCGTGCGTTGGAGGCAGTGACTGGAAGGAATGATTGAGCGTGAATATAAGGATCAAAGACAATTAGCACGTACTCTGCAGCAATGGGAAGGCATTGGGATTTAGGTCCTCCTCCTCTATCAACCTTTTCCTTGAACGTCGAGCTCGTACACATATGAATACCAACGCAACGATAAACAGAGAAAATGTTACAACCACAGATACAACAGCAGCGACGGGAATGCCCTTCGATTGCACCTTATCTGCTGCGCTGGATTCTCCGGCCGTCGGGGTTACAGAAGATGAGGCGATGATGAATGTACCATTTGGTCCTACAGACTTCGTAGAGATAGGCGGCAGTTGAATGGAGGTAGGGAGAGGGGATATGGTAGCAGAGCTAGGTTGCATTACAGGGCTCGAAAGATTGTCCATTTTGGCGAGACTGGAAAATGAAGGCGTATATGTGATGTAGTCCAAAATAAAAGTCTGGTCGATGCATCGTGTGACATTAATAATAAGGGTGTGGTCTTGAGGAAGCAGGTTATCGTAACTCATGAAAAGGAAATTTTGTGCGTCCCCTTGAATCAATACTGTATCGTCCGGTGTGACATAATATGTTTGAGGAGTAGTCTGGTCGTCAAGCGTAAACGTTGCAGAAATCATGCCAGTATTGAACCACGAAAATATCCCGTAGATGCTAACAGATGTTCCTGTGGATAGTTAACGCATAAGCCGGTACCGCGTTGGGAGGTAAATTAGATTTGAAGTCCGTACCTTGAAAGCGGAACGCCATGGTATCTCCAGCCGCTGAGCTCTGACGGGTACTATTCTGGTAGGCAAAACCGTCTGGAAGAAAAGTCGAGTCAAATTGTTCCGTATCAAGCGCCCAACCGCTCGACCACTGGATGGAGGGATCTTCGTTGTCAACGATTACCTGCATTCCCGTCAACGGAGTGTTCGGACCAACAGTAACGATTGCATAGTCAAGGGACGTCCCAGCTAATTTATCCACCATCACTGTGTGGATTCCTTCCGCCAACATAGGGGTTTGGTACCATTGCACGTACGAAGGTGGAGTGGTGTCGCCGTAAGATGTTTCATAAGGAGTTCCGCCGTCAATGCTGACAAGAAGGGTTTGCGATGAAGCGAGTGTCGGTGTAGTGCCAACAAAAGCAATAGAAATCCCTACGCAAATTTGAGAAATATTTAGTTTTGCAATAAAACATGTTTGATTGCCCTCACCTTCAAAGGTAACAGAGAATGATCCGTAAGGTGATGCGTTCGACGAATTATCTGTAATTCCAACAGCGAATGCAGGAAGCATCATTTCTGAACCATAGTATTGCGAAAATTGTGTACTTGTCCATGCGAATGGTCCATACTGAAAAGCACCAGAATTGTTATCGAGGATCAAATTCAATGAATCGCCACCAGCAGCCATGGCTCCAGGCCGAAAGAAGAAAGAAAACTAAGGGAGATCAGAAGAAGAAGGGCGAATCAAAGGCATCAGCGTGAATCATATAGTAGTTCGTTCTGTCAGGCCTTCGTTCACTTCCAAAAAATGAACAATGGTCAGTAGTTCGCGTCCCTTCGCGTCCTCGTCTTTTCGGTTGTACTTGTTGATTCACACGTGGCTGCAACAAGTTGCAACCTTGTACTTCGCGTCTTGGTGTCAGCAACGGAGGTGCTTTCATGGCGAATGCTATTGGCAGTTACAGAAACAGCGCGTCCTAAGCTGTACTGTGACCTATCAGACACCCGGACCAGCATGCACCATCAAAATCTGATCTTGCTTGGCTCAGTACAATGAGACTCACTGACAATGATGTAAGCTGTCAAAGGCCTTCCGATATTCACCGTTGATTGCAAGTGTATATAGCCGAGTTTGGAACATTAATAGAGCATTCGGGTTGGAATCTTTAAGATCTTAGAACAGGATGGTTACGGGCAAGAATAACGTTTCGGTTGCGTCCAACATACATGCAAGAACTATTAGGAGAACGAGTAATAACAAGGAGACTCACTAAATTTATGCGCGTAAGTGCTAGTGATACCAATGAGCCAATGTGGAAAATGAATGATGATCAATGCCTATGATGATGATACAACATGGATAAAATACAGTCTGTTATATGAGTAATCGAGTTGCTCATGCCTTCACGGAATAAACCAGTCAGCAATAGGGAACGGAAATAAGTGAGAGACAGGGTGCATACCAAATAATTATACGATTTGCGGTCTTCACAACGCTCCAAAAATTCTTTCTAACGTGAGAGTAAGATCATAGAAAGGGGCGGAGTAAATAACCAGCGCACCTCTATGAGGTGCTCTATCCGTTTCTTGATGAGCATAGGTTCAGGTGAGAATTTGCTCGTTAATTGGGCAGTGACTTGATTTATCAAATCATTATGCTTCATGTGTTTCCGGTCTTTCATAATGCGGACAATGCAGCCTATTAGACAAGACATCAGTTGTGGAAAAAGAACCTGCGTTGTAAGTACATACGTCCGTTTGATATTTCCTCTCCTCCTCAATTCGTTCCAGCGTCTCCTTCCTCTCTTCCCTGTTCTCCACCTTGTTTGAGATGGTGCCAATCTTGACCTTCTTCATGGGACACGTGAAGGCATGATTGAATGAAATGTGTCGGCTTCATTCACATCCCGACCAGCAGGATGTTTTCTCAGAACCTTGTACTTGGCGCAAGCGAGAGATTGTAGCTGCCGCTTAAGTTCATCGGGTTCGATCGCTGTAGCACCTTTAATGTCCTATTTATAGCGATAAAAGAATAAGGATAAATCAATTCAAAAAGTGAAGCAGACTCACCGTGTAAGACAGCGTCTCGTCATCCCCAAGATTTTCAAAGAGCAGCAAGATCACCAAAGCTAATGTGGAAACATTAAGTTCATGTGTCCGTTCTTTGAATCTGACATTTACGTCGGCATTCCCCAACGTGAGTTGCCAATCAAGACGTCTGCCAGAATGTTTAGAGTGGTAAAATTGTTCAAATGATTTAGTGGCTTTGTCCATTTGAGGAGACAGAATGCACGCGGAGGGGGTATTTGTAATAGGCCAAGCATTCGATGTCATGACAGTAACATTGAGCTCGATGTCCGGAGCCTAGGAGTATGAGATATAGAAGTGAGCACTATCTTCCCTAGATGGAATTGAGGGAGGAAGCCATACCGTCGTTTTCGAGACATGGTCTAGATATGCTTTTGTCGTGTCGGCAGATACCTTTATGTCATTGAACATGCCTTCCATCTTCTGCGTAAATTGGACTCCGGACTCAATCTTCAGTTTCATTAGCATGTTATGCTCAGCATCGTCAGAAACTGAGCGGCTGTGAAGGAGGCGCTTCGCTAAGTGGCCTTTGTAGTATCTTTCGAATACGTCCTTCTCGTTGATGAATCGGAAGATGGTGATGGTTTTGTCCAGAATGGCCTCGACTTCCAAATCAGTTTTCTAAGGGAAAATTGACGATATGAGAAGACAAGAAAGAAGGATATATCGGGGACGTACGCCTTTGATGCCTCTCCTTAGATTTTCATCAATGAATAATGATATGAATTCTGAGCACTTTTCATTCTGATTCACGAAAGTTCCGAAAGCCTACTTAGCTTGTCAGCGGGTTGATATGTCGATAATCTTGAAGGGAAAACATACATCGTTAAGGGTAATTTCCACTTCTCGATTACTTTGGAAAGATGTTTTCCACACCGTGTCGAACTTATCCTTCAGCCCAAGAACGTCCTGCACCCAGGTGATCGCTGGTTGAATTCCAGGGACTTTCCCCTTCCCCTTCCCTTTATCCTTCGAGTCCTTATCCTCCGTTTCGTTGTCCACAAGATCCTCTCCCAGGGACACCTGGTTTATCTCCCTTCCGCGATGGACGATAGACTTCTTTAAGGATCCCTGTAGGCAAGGGATTCCTTTTGGAACCATAAGACATAGCCGGAATAACCGGGAGAGGTCGTCGAATTGATTGTTGTCAATCATAGCATCCATGCCTGAATTTTCTTTAGAGATTACAGACTCCAGATGTGGACTAAGAAGATTGTCTTTTAGGACTTGGAGAAGGGGATGCGTCGTTTGGCTTGAGAGGTAATGATTGGTCGAGATCCTCGGCTTGGAGACGTTCTTCAGCCTGATTCAAGTCAGCAAAGCCGACAAAGAAATGAGAAGAACTCACCAAATGTAGAAATCGGGCCATCGCAAGAATTTACCAAGTGGCCTCCCTCTTTTTCATAGAATTCCTGACTCTCGGATAGAAAGATGGGTTCGAATCTCTCTTATAGACGGTTGTACCATCCCTCTCGGCCTCAAGGCTCAGGAAGACATCAATACATCCTTTGACAGTTGACCGATGAATAGAATCGCCATCGCGCTCGTGTCGGACTTGATTTAAGATAGCGCGCACAAGATGATCCTTTATTGGCGGTTTAATGATGTGGTCGAGGAAAAGCTGGAGGCCCAGGTTGTGAGTATCGGGTACGTTTGCGTCTTTCGTGTAGGATCGATCCTATTCCCAGTCACGATTAATGCGTAGACAAGTCATGAGTCGGTAACTCACCATGTATTTAAGAATCTGCCCCAACCTGACCATATTACTTCTGTGATCATCCCACACTTTCCGCAGTGCCTTCAACAATAAATCTTCCTCAACATTCTGCATGCTCGGATCCGCTGTCCCCGTCGGAAAGGTTGGTACAATTTCCTCGCGGGCTAAAGTCTCCAGATTCTGGATGACAAGGGTTCGAACGCCGTTGTAAAGCGTGTCGCCATGTTTATAGAGGACCATATTGTATGCATATCGATGGTTTTCCTCGAAAGAAAGGTTGGAAGCGTTATGATTCTGTATTTCACGAATATTTTTTGATAATTCTTCCCAAGTTTTAGAGAGAGAGAAATCTGGTCCATGCTATATACGAGTAAGTGTATTGAAATTATAGCGTCAAAGAGAAATACTTGCCCTTTTCGGGGGCATCTGAGAGATGGGCGCATCACCTTTGTCAGTACATGAATCTCATGCGCAGACGAGGCATATGAAGACAACGCACAATCTTCGTCCTGCCGCGGCGTGGAACTACAATTTCTGAATCAGTTCATCATAGATACTGTGGTATCTGAGCAACATACCAGAGGCCATAGTGGTGAAACCGTAGATAGAGATCTAATAAAGTTACGGAGCCTTCACCTAGCTTTGCATCGAAGGTTTCGAGTCAACGCGGCACTGCAGGTAATTTCCCCTGTCTTTTGTTTGCCACTATTTGAGATCACTGGCAATGGCTTGTCAACGTTGGCCGTGTTGGCGTCAAATTGATCCGAGGTTCGACCATTCAAATAGATTCAAATTCCTTGCAAATTCTTGCAGATAAGTATTCTACTTTGCTATGCCTTTGTAACCAAGAGCTTCTCTCGCGCCGAACCAGTGCGAAACTGAAGATGAAATATTGTTCGTCTACATTACTATTGCCAAACCCGCTAACAGTATACTACAGGAAGTCCAAATGCCAGTCCGTTTACTGTCCTCGAAAGATAAAGATAAAATCGAAGAAGCCCCTTCTGCCACCTGCCGCCACCTCCCTGGTAATACCTAAGCCTTCGTAAAAGCTTGGATCGCCACCAGTTTCTCAGGAGCTCGTGTTGTTGCTGTGAATGGTACCGAGGATCGTACTGACGTTTTGGGGAGACGTCTGGTTGTTCCAATTCGAGCCGCTGGGCACAATGAGGTTCTTGCCGACGTCGGTACCATTGAAACCGTGATTGGTGCTGTTGAGTGATCCATCCTGGTTCACGAGCATGGGGATCATCGAGGCGACATTCTGGTCGTATCCAATATTGCGCCCCGATTGGTGGGTGACGTCACTCTTGAATTGATGAAGGCCACCGCGGAATTGCTCGAGGACTATGACTTGGGTCTCTACATCACAGATCTGCTGTGTGATGATCCTGGAGAAACATGAAAATGGCGTTAAATATGCACTGTTAAAAGTCACGGACCTCTTCGCGAATTCCTGTAAGATAACAAGCTGCTGTTGGATTACTGTCACTTCTTGGATGTGGCACACTTCCACTTGTTGCTCAACCACGATGACTTGTTCATTACTGGAGCCAGAGAAGTCGTTGGAGCCATAGAAATTATCAAACCCATTAAGAGATGAGAGTCCTCCCCAGTTGTTGAACGAAATGCTGTTATTGACTAAAATACATGGCGTTCATCACTGTTTTGACATTAAAAGTAGTCCGACTTACCAGAAGGCACGTCTCGCCTGCTGCGGCTTGATAGCGGCGATGATAGCGTCCCCACGGCAAGGGAAAAGAGAGAAAGAGCTTTGACGATTGAATAGACCATGATGAAAGGAATGTTGATGGACGAAGTTTTATTCCAAAAAGTTGGCAGGTGTTGAAAAACAAATAGTGGCCGGCAAAGGTGGGCGGAGGTAGAACGAAGGCAAAGAAAAAAGAACGAAAGGCAACCTGGCCCGGGACAGAAGTACGAAAATTTGAACTCGAAGATGGGAGATAGGTATACTAGAGAATTGTTAACTCAACTTTATACTATTCACCGAGCCATTATTCTGGCTCGCGGGCACCCATGGAGACCGTATGCAATAGAGAATTCGATCCCCGCCCCAGAGTAAAATGCGTATTTCGTGATGAGGTTGGGAGGAAAACAGCACGAGAATCTCCAAAAACATCCAAAATAGAAAGATCGCACATCCATACCGGGGACGCCGGACAGAAATAAACAGGTTCCTATGACATCTTAACAAGATAACGAATCATAACGACAATGCCGATTATGGCATGCGCTTGCCCTTACAACTACTATCAGAGAACCATGGGCTAGAGCCTAGACTCCTTCCTTAAATCTGGGGAAGTTGTCATTGGCTGTGTTGACTCTGTGCTTCGAGTCGCAACTCTCAGGGTAGCTGCATACAAGCGCCATCTGCTAAATGTCAAGACCAGTCGCCATCTACCAATCGAATGAGAAGCTAAGCATGCCAGATACTTCATACGGCTCATATAATTCTACGACGACAATCACCAGTTTGGACTGGTGAACATGCTTACTGGATCTGAATAACGTTTTTCTCGTTGCCTGATTGCGCTATGCATCAGAATCTAAATATACCGTAATTTCCAATTATAGACTGTTGGGAGACCGACTTACTGAAGCTTGCTCGTCTTAAAACCAAGTTGGACAAACCAACTTAGCCAAGACCAGTTGGCTTCCTAGTTAGAGAAAATGGGACAACGGCTTCAATACTATGCAAGGATCGCAACGCATCTTTGATCCTTTAAATCGAACCACCTCAGCGTAAGCATTCATGTGGGGGATAAAAATGCAACCATGCATTGAAAGGGTACGAAGGTATGTGTATGTATATAAAAAAAGACCAGGATTGCAAAATCAACCCAAGGCTATTAGGCAAGTCGTTTACAAATCAATTCGTCCGTAAACTATGTATATTGTCCATCAAAATCATCACGAAGAGAATCCCAAAATCGAAAGAAAGCAGCCATCGGGCGTAGTCGCGTTTCGTCAAGTCAATGCCCAAGTTTTAATTAAATAAATAAGACGCAATCCAAGGAAGGGCTCGGAGGCGCTTAGAACGTGGTGACGGCAGAGCGGGCAGCGGAGTAGGCGCTGTTGACGGAGGTGCGCGAGCTGCTTCCCCAGTTGCTACCGGAGGGGATGACGTAGGAGTGGCCGAGATCGCTGCCGGAGAAACCGAAGTCGCTGGTGCTGAGCGAGCCGTCGCTATTGTAAAAGTCGCTGAAGTGCGAGGAGATACCCGAGTCATATCCGACACCGCGACCGGAGTAGCGCCTGAGGTCGCGGCTGAAGCCGTGCATGCTTGAGTGGAATTGCTCAAAGACAATGGTCTGGGTCTCGACCTCGCAGATCTGCTCGGAGATGATGCTAGAGAAGATTTGGATGAGAAGTGCTATCAGATTGAATTTCTAATATTTTACTAACCGCTTGGCCATCTCCTGGAGGACAAGGAGACGTTGTTGGATGATCTCAATGCTCTCAGAATGACAGACGACTTCTTGCTCCTTCACAACGGTGATGGAGCTCTCGGAGAAGTGGCTGTTGTCGAAGTTAGACGAGCCATAGAAGTTGTCGAATCCGCTCATAGAGTTGTATCCACCATAGTTGTCGAAGGAGCGCGAGCCACCACGGACAACTGACACGATTTACAAATAGTTAAGCGCCGATGTCCATATATAGATAAGCGTTTAAACATACCTAGGTCAGTGGATTCGACGCTGGGAAGAGCAGCAGCCGAGATGCTGGAGGCAGCAGAAAGAGCGACGATGACGATGGAAGCGAATTTGGCGAACATGATGATTGGTTGAAGATGGATAATAATACGAAGTCTAGAAAATTCTATGAGTCCAGCTTTCATTAAAGTTGACCAAAATAGGGCTTACTTGCTTTCAGCTGAAATGTAAGGCCTACCCTGAGGAGATTAAACAAAGTGTGCAAAGATTGTGAATGGGCAACCTGGCCGAACAAAGAGCGAAGAGCTGGAACGAAAGAAGAAAGGGAAGGAAGAAAGTTGAAGTAATGCTTTCTGCCCTCCACGCCTGTAGTATTTATATGCATTCAATAGCAATGCGCTGAATGATAAATTCAGAGCGAAATGACCCATGGAATTGGAACAGCCCAGCCTTGACTGGCATACGTGACGGTCGCAGACACTAAGCCACCGCCCACCGTAGCATTTGGCAGATGGATTCCTACGAATCCTTCAAGCATCCTATTTTTAAAGCGCTAATGAGCAGAATGTATGGTCTTGGAAGTTCTTGGCATCAAAAGTGAGGTTTATTTTTAGGCGTGTAGTGCACTCACATCAACCTATTGCGATGATGTGCCCTTTGGCCATCCCGGAAGGAAGCATGATCCCACATGAATGTGTCCAAATGGTCATGGAAACTAGAAACAAAATGTCCATCAACAATTCCTACGGGGAGCTTTAGCTGAGAGCAATCCTCACCGTTTCGCACTGCTGGCGTTGATGTTTCATTTCTTTACATTCCGTGACAACTTTGAAGATAATCGACTTAACCAGTCTCGGTAGCGCAAGACAAACCTCTTTTGCACTTTCTATAGTGCGATTCACGAATCACGAAACGATTGTTGATCATGACATTCCCCAGGGCCCATAGGCGCTCTGCGAATAACACGATTGACCCCCGGTTGATCCGAATCGACTCTGCACAGTGAGTAAACTGTCGTTGTTTCCAAATGCCACAGGCTTTCATCGAATTTTGACACTCTTAAAGTTTGATTGCGAGGTCATCATAACGTTTCTGATGAGCGATGTTGGTGGTATCTGCTCATGATGAATCAATATGCGAAAAATAAGTTATTATTGGACGCATACCTTGTGGGTATGCCCGAACGCTGTCTCATGGGATCGTCGAATATTGACTTCATCAAAGTTCTGTCTTCATTCCTCGAAATTCGCACACCGCAATGCGGTTGATCTGGATGGCGCATATTGTATTTTGTTCATAAATCACAAAGATACTGACATCTGCGCGCATCATTTTGTGCTTTCGCTTCTTTTCATGTAGATGTTGTGGGTCGCCGCCAGCCTCCAGGAGGACGAAACGGAGTCCCAGACGGCCTGTCAGCACCCATGGATCTCGGATCGATTGACGGCGCTGAACAGCATTTTTAGGAGCTCGACAGCTCAGTGGACTCGAAGATTAGGTGAATGTATAATCATAAATATGTCCTGGATTATAATACTCTAATGGATACATCATAGCTCGTCGTGCGTCGAGGATGCTGGTCGGAAAGCCTCCGTTAGTTCTAGCAAAGGGAAAAGGAAAAAGCGTCAGCAAATAATCCCAGGCACATGCAACCTCGGTTCGGAGGGACGTGAATGTGCATTCCGGTAGCAACTGACAACGCCAATAGGAGACAGACGGAGACTTACTTCGACGCAGCTCCGGTGAGATATCAACTGGTAGGACCACATTGTATTCGACAAAAAGATCCCCGTTCACATCCTTCCTGCCAAATGATGGCATACCCTCTCCTTTGATCACTTGCACAAAGCCTGACGGTGGGTGCATCAATAACTTCCCCTGGATGTATTAATGGGCTTTCATGGGCTTACCTGGTTGTGTAACTCCCTTTCTCACCACTTCTAGATTTCGGCCATCGAGGAGAGTAATATTTCTCTGGAAACCGAGTAGAGCCTAGGGAAATTTCTCAGTCGCTTCGAAAGCACGGATCTGAAGTCCGAAAAGTCACGAACCTCATCTATACCAATTGTCTCCTTCCAGTACAAACTTGTCTCCTTCCTTCTCCAACCGCCCTTCTCCTTCTTGCTCCTCACTCGCAAAACAACATTGCCCGGTTCCCAGTCAGGGCTTTCGTCTGCTTCGCCCTCAAATACGACCTCATGGCCTTCAGGCATACCGGGCGTAATATCTAGGTATAATGTGCGGTATGATCAACGACTTTGTGGCCTTGACAATGCGGGCACAGTTTCGTGATAACCTTCCCCGTCCACCACACTCGTTGCATGACACTTGGCTTTGAGCAAACATTCCGGGGAAGATCTAAAAATAACAAATCATTAGAGCTGCGAGATAGCTTTCGAGTGACCAAGATATGCACCTGCTGCTTGACGAGTTTGACGCCAGCGCCATTGCAGCCTGAACATGTGTGGATATCACCGTCGGAAGCCGCTCCTGATCCTCTACAGTGGTCACATAAGATTTTTTCTTTATCATAAACTAAATTGCCGAAAGGTCAACAATGCATTTATGTAACGCCATACCGTATAACCAGAGGCTTACGTCTATGCTAGCTCCTTGGTATCTGTTGGATTTGTATGAGCAATGGATAGTTGTGATTTTAAGGAACGACTTACATGTCTGCTAGCGATACCTCAAACTCAGTTAGCGAAGAGGGTCCACGCCGAGCTTGTTGTTGGTGTTCTAAGAGAAAACAATCCGTCCAGGCAAAATATAGTCAGATAAGAGGTAATACACGCACGTCCTCCGAAGAAATTTGAAAAGACATCGAAGGGGTTTGGTTGATTTTGACCTCCTTCGTGAGCTTTCAGTCCTTCCTGTAGGCCTCATGTCAGAGTGCCGTCATACAAGTACGTGTCTTGAGCCTTACTTCTCCATGTCGATCATATATTTGACGTTTCTTGAAAGCATTGTCATTTAAGAAGTGTGATTTAAATTGAGTTCGATTGACTACTCACTGCCGGATCTGAAAGGACCTCGTACGCTGCGCAGTCCCATGTTATTAGACCAAGGAAATTTAGCAGCTTCCTAAAGATTGGACCCACATCGCGCAATGTCGACAATCTATTCTCTGCATCTGGATCCTTGTTCTTGTCGGGGTGAAACTTCTTGCTCAGTCTTTTGTATGCAGCCCTAATATCCTTATCCGAAGCTGACTTGTGCACTAGTATAACCTGTCAGCGTGTTCGATCAGCCGAGTCTTTATGCATGACGCACCGTCCAAAATCTTGTAGAAGTCGGACGCGACGACAAGCGCAGCGAAAAGAAGAACAACCAGAAAAGAGGGCAGAAACATGAAAGCAGAGAAAGAGAAAAGCAGGAAAACGAAAACAGCGGGGAGTGCGGGGAACAGGCGCTACGTTGCAATGCCACTTTCTTTAAATTTCTGGCATACGTGTCCAATCAAAACACCGGAAGTGTGATCGAGTGCTATATGCACGTGACACAGTCGGCCCGGCCTCACCAGCATCACCCTGCTTTCCGACTGTTCATAATTCCGCCCGCGCTGAGGTCGCCACTCGAGCGATGTTGTCGCGAATACCCCGCGTCAGCTACGCGTCAAGACTGCTGACGAGACGATACGCCACAAAGCCTTCTAAGGCATCCACCAAAATCTCCACCGTAACATCTCCGTCGTCATTCTGGGCACAAACCTTCAAGAAAGTCACTGGTCCGTTTCCAATTCCTCACGATTCGCAAGGCTCGTAACATATTTTCTTTCTTGTAGCATACCCATTTACTGTGAAACCACGAGATGCTCAAGTCCTCATGGAGACTTTGCGGTTCATTTCCGACCGCACGCTTTTACTTCTCTTGTACAAGCTTGGGCCGCAGAGTCTTATACGGCAACTCTTGTTCCACTATGTGAGATACAAAACCCGCAATGACCCAATCCGTGTCAAGGCTGTTTATGTGCCGATATGGAGAATCTTTACCTTCGTAAATTTCCGCCCTATCACGAAGGAGGGCAAACTGGTGTGCAATACCTTATTTCCTTCTTCCAATAGAGTATCAACTGACATGATCGTCTTAGATGGAGCAGACCAGCGTTCACCTTCCAGATGTGTAGGTGCATTTACTCCTCCATAAATCTGATAATAAACCGTTTTTTTTGTGATCAGGTACATGCCAGGCAAATGGTCCTCTTTATTCCCTGAGATACTATTATTCATCTTGAATCGATACAGGAACACACACTCCAGACCACTTGTCAAGAACACCCTTTTGGGAGTTCCCCGATATTCAATCTCTCGAAACCAAGCCTATAGGCGAATGCATCAAGCCTTTCGAAATGGATGCACAATGCTTACCATTTACTATATCACCCTTCGCCCCCTTCGATTTGGCCGCCACCATTCCCGATAGGCCCATATCACTTCTAACTGCAAAGGAAGAGGAACCCGTCATGGTTTTCGCATCTACGCTCTCTCCGGAAGTCGTGCGTCGATTTATATTTTGATCCAGAACCCCGCCTTAAAAGTTCACAGTTCGCAGCATTTCCGGTCATGGTCCCTGTGTATACAGCCGAATATTCAGTAATGATGTCAGGCAAGAGGGACACATTCAATTTGGTGTGTGAGGCTTTTGGACACAGGTAGGTTACCACTTTCAAATTGAATACTCTAAACTAAAACTCGTTAACATAGCCTCGAATAGCCAACTTGATAAGAGACATCACCGTACAGGATGATCCAGAGGGCGATATCAAGGGTAAGTTTTTTTATGTGCACCAGCTCATTCAGGCTCCGACAATGATTTAGTTATTTGGTGGAGGACATTAAGCAACCACGTCAAGAAATTAGCCAAAATGCCTCCACTCAAAAACGACGACGACCCCTGCATCAGACCGCTAAATGAAGAGGAACTCGATCCCGTACTGCGACTTTTCAATGTGAGGCTAAGTATGCGCGAATTTTTAACTATGGTGAGCGGCCCTTTCACCTGCATCCGTTTCCCCCAGTAATCATTTATTATAGGATACACCAACTGGCCCATAAATAGGAAGAAGGAATATGAAGAAGAGGCTACTGCCATGCGACACCGATACATGCTTTGCTTCCCTTCCTGGTGGTTTGAATCTAAAATTTGCCCGACGTACATGAAGGAGGCTCTCGCGATGCCGAAGGTAAACGCATCACAGCCAGCAAACCAAAAAGGCCTGCAAAGTCGAGAAGCAGACCTAAATAGTGTCCGCCAATGAAGTTCATGCCAGCCGTCTCTTGTCTATCGACAGCTATAGGCTCGTGGGCTCGGCGCTTCGCTACTGTCCATGAAATTCTGGGGAGGATTTTTCATGCTGGCTCAAAGCATTAATACTATACTTCCTAGAGATATATATGCAATATTTAGTGTACATGTCCAAAGCTGCGAATGTAAACAAATTTAAACATAAATGTCAATATGTCCGAACGAATAAGGTCGACCACACAATCAAAATGCAGGAGAGCGTCGTCATCATCAGCGGGATGGGTATAGCGATATCGCCATTGGCACTTGGCAGACCAAGGGTGACGCTCATCATTGCGAAAGATGAAGTGGTCGTCGAGATGCTCCGACGGCATCGGTTACTACCAGTGTAACAATTGAAGGCGGGGGAGTGATCATCGGCAGAGCGGAGATGTTGGACAGCGTCGTTTTCTGACCAAAGAGGGCACTGTACGTGCTATTAGCGAGATCGGATGATACAATGCCTCCCAACGTTGTTGAGACAGAGGTGTTGAATGTATACGGCGGAGTAGTAAAGGATGGTGTTGGTAAAAGGAAATTAGGAAGAGTTGTAGCGACAGTTTGCGAATTGGCGGATATAAAGGAGAGACGGAGTCGGGTGTCAATGTTTGGCTATGTTGGTGCTATTTTGGAGCGGGTAGAGACCGATTAACGGTGGTTCCTTAGCATTGATTCCGAAGCTAGAATTGTTTGATCAAACGATGAAATCCACATATATGAAGATAAATACCTGAAGATAGAATAGACGGTGCGTAAGAAGGCGGTACCTAGACATATATAAGCAACAATTAAACCATGTATTAAATACACTCACCCATTTGCCAGTCAATGCCATCAGAACTCGGGGGAAGTGACATCGGCCACGATAAACACAAGTTAGGATTCCCAGAAGCTGGTCCAATAATGTAGTCCGTAGGCAATATGGTATAATTGCGTTGCCTGCATCGTAAACATTAATTAGGAGATGAATAATGAGTGCGAATTACGCACCCAAAAGTGAATGTCATCGGAATGGCAGTATCACAAGGAACAACCCACTGCCCATCTGTGTCAACCATGCGCGCGCCATCAATCATGGCGTACATGCGCACACCTGAGAAACTTGAGCGAAAGACAGGTTATAAACGAGTTGGCGTACTTACTCTTGGTATGGGCCATAGATTCCAGGTGCTCCGCTAATGTGAAACATTTGAATACCTGTGCCTGCGAGAACACCTTGAAAGGTTACTCACATATCGAACAATGCTAAGAGTTCCGACTAATGTTAGGGTAAGTAGGGATGGGGGTGACTTGGGAGCCATTGACCTGTGCCCATTTAGAAGAATGAATATTGGAAGAAGCACATAGAAAATAAACATACCGTTATACCAGTCATCGGTATGGCCCATTGAAGATAGCTAGACACATTGCTTTCCGATGAGAAAGGTGGAAATTCAGCTACTTTATTCCATCCTATGAGGCTATCGTTGGCTACGATAGCAGAGTCAATTGCGCCTGCATTCAAATAAGGATTCGTTCTGGCAGAAAAAACTATTACCAACAAACCTAACGTGAGCGTCCCCGTAAAATTGTTTGTCAAGCTAAAGGCAAATAAGGGATATTCGAGACGACCTTCTCTAGCCAAAGTAGCGAAAAATGGGGTGGCTGGAGAGATGTCGATAAATCAGCGAATAACTAGACATAGTAAAAGAAAATTGCTTGCAATTGGATGACGAATTAGAGATCGAAGACAGTCGAGGAAACCCCAGGCCCATTATCCCCTACTTTGATCCACGAGAGATACATTGGAATTGGTGATAACACCTATGGGTGATTTTAGCAACACATGATCAGGAATATATATTGGAAGGCGAGGCTCCTGAACGTACCAAATGTCTGATTTGAGAGCGTCAGGTTGGCGGCTTCGATTGTCTCTGCAGCAACAAGCCCGAGACAGCTAGGGTATTCCAAATATTGAGCGTTTAAGCATAAAGATGAAATAATCAACGCACAAGTGCCATCTGCATATTCAGCATTGAATGCCGTAGCATTATTATCCAGAGAAACGAAAGTGGGACTCTGAAAAGTCAAAGGATATCTAGGCAATTTTTTGCACAAATCCGTCTCGCAATCCGTCGAAAGAAGCCAAAGATCGGCGGACGCTGTATCCAATACAACACGGAAATTCAACCCGCCAGCCTTGATGACAGTGTAGTACGATCTGTGGTCGAGGAAGCTGTCATGGAGCAGTCTGAGCAGCACAAGAAAAGATGAAAACGCACTGCCTATCCGATGTCAACGTGACCGCGCTCAATCCTCCCCAAACGTCGTGTTATCTGCAGGCGACCGGGCGTACAGCGTATGAATCGGGAGAGTGACGGGATCTGAGCGAGCTCGAGGCAACAACCGTCCACCATCATCCCCTGCGAGCGCTTCCGCAGCTCCGAGGCCGAGCAGAAGAACAAAGGCGGCCAAAACACTGCGCCCGGAGCCTAGACGTGGCAGGCCAAACGGTGAATGCATGGAAGTTTAGGATATGTTGAGGGCTTTGGGTGTCCCCTACAGCGCCAGAGACATGAAAAGTAGTATTTGTGGGACCGTCAGTTGTTGGAGCGCCCTTGTTGATAGTTGTCAGTGAGAAAAAATAGCGTGCCGGGTGTGATAGGGCGACAAAAATACGCAGAAAATACCACAAGGTTATGATGTGAAGAAAGGAGAGGAAGAGTTGTGAGAACACGCGCGGATTTAGTGAGATGCGGTGAGTTTGGCCGTCATACAGGGCAATACAAAGCTTGTTGTCCGCTTCACAGTTCAAACTAGGCTAAAAATACATTGACAATGCACATGCAGCACTGCATCCAACTTGGTGCCACTTGAGCTCAACCCCCAGAGCTGAGAAGCACCGCGCAAATCATCAGAGCAAGCTGGACTGAAAACGCCATATATAAGAGATATAGAGACAACAATTTTCAGAGGGCGTGTTACACATTTAAAAATGATACATCCGGTATATGAGCGAAAAAGGAAAGGAAGGAGTGGAGAGAGAGAGGATATAAGAGTTGTTAATAAGAACGAACTGGACGCGATATCGACAGGAGCAAATAAAAAAGGAGGTACGAAATGCGAAAGTAGTCAAGAGGTAGCGCTATAATCATAGTAAGAAAGAGACTGAGAAGATAATAAGGAATAGGGAATAGAGAATACTAAGCGAGAGAGCATCAATGGCACCGGGTAATAATGGTAAAGAGGGAAACGTAGCGTCCATGGCCTATCAGATCACCGTTTCGCGAAAATCTTCTTCAGAAGGCCCAGAACCTTTGGCACGTTTAGTTGGACATATTCCAAGTCCAAGAGATGTTTGTTGTCTTTTTGCTGTGAAAGAAAGACGACATGTCAACATCGTGAACAGCAACCCCGCTCGGGGAGGCGGGAAAGTGACACCGAGGCAAATGGAGCGCTTACTTTTTCCAACAAGTCATCGATCTTCAGATCCATCTCCAGGATTGCTTTTTCGCGGCCTTTGTAGTGCAAAGCGATAATGAAGGTCCCGGGGGTCGGTGATGTGAAATTGAAGTAATATTTGGACGCCTAAGGGAATGAAGACAGAGGGTTAGGGCGTATTCCAAGCATTCTCGGTGTATGATGATATGAAATCCAAACTCACCGATTGTCAGGGACATTGCTTTCAACGATAATGCCCTCTTTCTCCAGTTGGGCATGTGTGAAGCGATAGGGTCCAAGGACCACCGTCTTCGCAGGCTTCTTTTCCTTGCCACCGATCGTGACGACTCCGACAGGCGTCGAACTGCCCTTGTCCTTGGTCGCCGTCAGGCGCACGTTTTGCAAATACGCCTTATACTGCTCCAGCTGCTTCCTCATGTAGTTGTTATGGTCGCAATCGTCTTGTACACCGCCTCCAGCGACTTGGTCTCCAACACCACCTTCTCTCGAAGGTTACCAAGATGGACAAGCTCTGCGGCGACCTCTTCCTGCATAAGCCTGTACCCGTCTGCCGCTTCGACGATCTTCTGCTCTTCGAGCTCGCGCAGCATCTCCTTGACCTTGATGCCCTTGCGTACGAGGACAGCATCTTTCGTCGTAGCGGCACGCTCGGCAATCGCTGCGAGGTTGTAAGGTTGCTTGTTCGCGGCGTTGGGCAACGACCGTATGAGCTGGACGAAGATAGATTTCGTTTCCATGTAAAGCATGTCGCTCGAGGATACGGAATCCATAAGTGCGCTCTGAATGTCGTGCACAGGCATTTCCCAGCGGCTGTAGAGATTGAGTTCTAATGTTCGGTTTTCTTTGCGAGGCACTTGTGGGGGGCTGGGCCCATTCGTCTGTCAAAATACGTAGATGTTGTTTATCATTTGGGGACTACGGCCATCTGATGAGTGTCAAGTGAAAGATTTTGTCAACAAAAAAGTTACCAAGGTTTCAATGTGCTGCAGTATCAAAGAGTGCGTATTGTACAGCTCATTCAGAGTGATGTGGATCATAAGGTCCTTCTTCGAGAGTGCCATGTATTGGTCCATCTACGACTCAACTGTTAGAACTCGACGCAATTAAAGAGTAAAATTTCAACATTACCCACCTCAAGAGTATCGTAGAAGTCTCCGACTTCGCATAAATTATTCAAGAATTGGTTGATGCGTGCCTTGTTATTTTCAACGAAGGGATTAAGGGTCATCATATATGCCTCCTTTGCGTATGAAGGCTTATTTGCCAGATTTTGCAACATCTTCGCGATCTAAACCATTATCAGTAAAGTATAACATATATGCCAAAAAAGCGACAACACACAAGAGTCAAGGTTCGGCGAGGATGTTTCGCTGGGGCACCCTCAACAAGCATGTATGCTTGCGGGGTGACAATTGCAGGGTTGATGAATCGTAGGAAAAAGAAACCGCCAATAAGGGAACAAATGGCGTAGTCCGTAGCCTCCGGATACTTCCTCTGCAGTAGAGTGAGCAACGAGCCCAACGTGTAAAAAAATGACATACTCGAGTCAAACTGCGAATCTGCTTGCAAATCCAGCGAATACCATAAGGCACGCTTTCCATACTTTCGATAATGGTGAGCAAGAAGCTGTTGGCAATTTCCATGAGCATAGTTAGACGTGGCGCAATGATGGCTTGGACATCAGGATTTTCAGCAGCAATCTCTGGTGCTACTCCTCGGGGTAGATTGGGCGGAAGAGAACCAGTCTCTTCTTCAATCTGATTTATCATCTGCTCATAGACCTGTTGATAGTTAGCATCTTGGACCCTTTGATATGTCTGATACATACTTTCACAGGGTTTATTTCAAGATTAAGGTCCTTATGCTCGATTAGGCTGTTGATACGTTCGGCCAAGACACTCTTCAGGTAACTCTGCCCGGGCCACGGCGGGTATAGGTCGTCATCATGCGAGATACAGGGGTATTGGCGCGAAGGAGAGAGCCAAATTCTGTGGCCGTTTCGAACTGAGCTGAGAGTACGCTCTGGAACATGTTTAAGAGAAGGTGCTCTTCTCTGCTTTCGTATTGGTTGCCGTAAAGGGTGAACATGACTGTCTGGAGGAGAGTGTCGATTTCGGAGAGAGAGACAAGGCGGCAGAGGGCTGCTATGTGCCGGGGCTCTGATTGGAGCAGGAAAAAAGGTTGGAGTATAGTTGAATCTTGCGGTCGTCTGGGTGGTGACCTTCGGTGGGATCAACTTCTTCCAGAGTCCGTTCCACTTCCCGTTGCTAACCGCCCAAAGCCACTGTATTAGTGCTTGTAAACGTGAAATAGTAAATGTTTGATTTACCTCGTCTAATGCCATTCTGTTCTGGATGAGTAAAGCGATCCGAGAATCGAGATATCGCACATCTCGCTCAAGGACGAAGTTCTTCTTGGACTGTGCAGAAATCTTGCCTTTCAAGTCTCGCAGTCGTTTCTGGGCTGCAACACGAGTATTGGCAGGTGCATTTTGGACCTAAAACAGTGCATAAACGTACCTCGAGCCAAGTCGTCCTCCACTTCAACATCCTGCTCTGCAGCCATACTGAAGAGCGCGGTAACGCTATAGCGGTTTGTGTTCCTGTTTGTCAGGCGCCTGGGCGACGACATCCCAGGCGAAGTGGGTTGATCAGGGTAAGACATTATGTTCGTGCGCAAAAAGGGGTGGGTATCGGGGAGGGGCGAGAGACAGAGACTACGAAAAGGGCGTGAAGCGGTTGGGAAACCGAGGTTGTCGAGTTATGATAAGAGACCGACAACGAGACCAGCGCTATGGTTGGGAGGATCGGTACAGCGAGGCGCAGAAAAGGCTGGGGACGGCGGAGACGTGGGTATCGATGTGGACGAGAAAAGGAACGTCGGCGAGAGAATGAGAGATACACTAACAACGACGCCCGAAAAGTGTGATGGATTCTCCCAGTGTGTGGCTGTGCTGTCACATTCCAACTGTGGCACGGTCACCCAGGACCCTCTTTTTTCTTTTGTCTGAGCTCAATCACATCCGCCGTCGTGGCCCCCGTCCATCATATTGATCATGCATCGCTTCATGGGTTCTCATCACCAGCTTGTATTCAAATTCATCAGCTGGAAAGTTTGGTCGGGCCCACAATCCATCTCCTTTGAAGTCCAAAGTTCAATAATATCGTTGCCTTCTAGATCAGATATCAATAACGTAGTTCAACCTGTGGGTGGCCTGTCTGCGATTGCTATGCTTTGGCCTCTTTCGTTCCGCCTTCTTCAAAACGGAGAGGCCCAAGCTTTGTTTCTTCCAACCGTCTCCGCCCATCTGCTACGTACTTATATGTACTCGAAGAAGAGACGTCCAACAACTGACAACTGAATGGAAGACCAACTTGTTATCAGCAATATTATCAGCGCAATCGACAGTCTCCGATTCCGCCGCCAACTGCTCCTGCAATACTTGTTTTTGAAGATCTTGGGACGCCCTGAGAATATCCTATTTCCTCAAAGGCATCGACCTTCTGCCTGGACTTTCCCAATTTCCGCTGCGCTATAACGGGCAACTCGGCGACAAATCTGAATCCGACCACGGTCTTTCTCTTTAGAAATCTGCCCAGTGAGTCTGACTCGTGCATCTACGACAATCCCAGTGGATGGTCCTTCGATATCTGCTGAATCCGATGACAACGGGAAAGCATATTCCGTTCTACTGCGCCTCTCATTTATTCCGCGGCCTTGATCCTGCGTGTCAATGAAAACGAGGATCATGATAACGATAGCAATCAACGAATTTCTTTTTCACATTTTCAGATTGTATCTGTAACCCACTTGGAATCCATGGATCTCAGCTCGAAATTTAACTCGAGTCACTGGATTCTGCGTTTCTTCTAATGACTCGCATTGAATCTCTACCTACACCTGTATTTGTTGACAGACCATAATGGCGCTGATTCAGAAACTACTATTGCCGTGGAACGCTGATAAAAATTTCATAGTTTTCAGGCACAGTGGGTCCCTTCCATGTAACTATGGCTATGAAAGCGACCACCTCATGCCCTTTTAATTGTTCCATTTTAAAGCCCTGTTGTTTTCAGGCGTAACGTGATCACGTCTATCAGTCATCGGTATGTTACGATACTCCAGCCATGACGTCGACGCGAAAAAGAAAGCAAAAAATACCGTCCCAACCTCGGAATTTTGCCTTCTTCATCAGCCACAACTCCCGGTATAGCCTACAAGTTTCTTATTAACCTGGCATGTAGAATGTGCGTGCGACGTGTATTGCCTTTTCCCCTGACACTGGTAGCGTCCTATTTTAACGCACTCTCCTCCAAGGCTCTTCCAACCGTAATTCGGCGTTCCTCGAAATGCTGATTGGGGCTCTGCTACCAGCCACTCGTCTTTGTCATGGCTTGATTGTCTGCACACCACCTAGAAACATCATACAACCTGTGCTTTGCAGTCTTCATATGCTGGACTCATTGTTTTTA
This sequence comes from Pholiota molesta, assembly GCA_014925825.1. Lineage (NCBI taxonomy): Eukaryota > Fungi > Basidiomycota > Agaricomycetes > Agaricales > Strophariaceae > Pholiota > Pholiota molesta. Next base: position 35,085 of record JACGCK010000053.1, on the reverse strand, counting down.
TAGGTTCTAGAAATATCAAACCGCAGACGACTCGATGGCGGTTCCAGCCTCGAGGCGGCGCGCCTTTTGGTAAAACATGGAAACATATATTATCTTATTCCCGAGCCCTATAACTTCATGCGTCTACCAATCTGTCATCTAAATTGGGCTCAATTTTACATTGGTCTACTCCAACGCCCGGAACTGTGTTCGGCTTCTTGTATCCTCGACGGTGCTCGCTTCTACCATACATTGATTACCTGCACACCATGTCATCTAACAACCGGTGTTCTGAAGTTATGCCTGTTGTTTTCCCCACGTTAGCTTCCAAAATCAAATCTCGAAGCGCCATGGGGTATGGGCGGTGGTGCAATATTTGCATCTCTTCCTGAGGCATTCTTCCTGAAAGAATTGCATTATTTAATAGTGAAAAACTCTCTGTAACTCCCACAGCCAAGAGACTTTCATTTAATCCAACTTTCGGAGACCAGTCCAGATTTTCTCCGAAAAGGGATTGCTCAACGGATTTAAGCGCAATATGGGTGGCAATCAGAAGCAAAATATCACGACGCAAGTTAGCATCCTTTGATATGTAACTCCGCGGTGAGAATAACGGGTCTCGAAGCTGACGCCACGGATAGCTATTAATATCATAATAGATAAACCTGCTCGAAGCTGACACCATCACCAAAGCTATCACAAATGCCTTGTTGCTCGGAATAAGCATGATAAGCTTTGATTAAGCTTATGCGTACGAATGGAAAATGCGATACTTGAGTATTATGCTTATCTTCCATCTAATTACTGAAGTCTGGCGGATCTTAGGAATGTAATTTGACTGAGACACGTCAGTTCATTGTGTTTTTTATCTGTAACACCTTCGCATTTTCTATTTTTTTACTTAGCAAGGTTACGAAGCGGTGAACCGTTGATGCGCCTCCCGCAAGGTAGGCGCATCACGTAATAGGCGCCCATAACCTTACTACTCGCGACTGCAAGCGCTGACCACGACCCAGCTGTCAATGCGGCGGCTAACACGGTCACCGGAATCCCTTTCGTTCTATGATAGAGTGTATGTCCTTCCTTGGATCTGGGGTGAAAACTGGCGCTTGATTGCTTGGCCAGAATGCGGAAATGAGCGTTCAACGAAAGGTCCATGCATAGGCCCATGGATGCCAAAAGTAAAAAATAGTAAAGTCAAACTGTAGTATATCTCGAGATGCGGCAATAACTTCTAGACATGCCCGGGACACGGATTTAGTAAATTGTGGACACTCATGGGGGCCAGATTCTAATGGAATACTTAGACTCGTTGCGAGGCTACCCATGCCCAACGGTGCGTAACGACAGAAATAGGACACATAGACATAAATAAAGACTGTCAAAGTGAAGAGAGCGGATATCCCAGATCTGTCATTAAAGACGGTCAAACTCCACTGAAGCGGCTATGCAGAGAGCAATCGGATGATCGCACCGAACCTGATTTTGTGCAATAAACATGAATGGTGTGCAACTCTATACTCATGACTCCCGGACAGCTAAGCGAGGAATCTAGGTATGTCATGACATATTATAAAATGAATATAGAATACAATCAACTCTATGCGCAACTTGAATTATATCTATACATGTTGGGAGGTAGTAAGGTTTAACATTGGTATGTAAATGCTGACAAGAGGCAGAAAGGGGAAAACAACAGCGCACAAAAGCACTGTGTCAACGAAGAGTAAGTATGTTGGTATAGCTGAAAGATCAATGAACGCGCAGAAAGGGAGCTGCCTTTATGGCAATGAAAGTGAGGTTCTTGGGACTGAAATATGATTATTTGCGTGAGGTGTGGTGTGTGCTAAGCTACTAAGTAATGCAAGAACTTGAAGCATGTTCTCTGTGATATTGTATGGCTGGGGCTTGAATGTCTGCGGTCAGCCTTGTGGTATGAAAAATATAATTATTCGTGCTCACCAGTGCCACCAGCATGGGCGTTCCCGAGGCTAATAGTTTGGACGACTGCAACGCCACATCATGAAAGGAACCAACAGGGCTGAGTGGCCACTGAATAAAAGAAATCAGAATGAAAACCAATGTTGCGTCGAGAGAAAGAAGGTGACCTACTGCTGGCGCAGAGATCCGACGAATAACTCGCAGTTTCAAGTAGTCGGCGGGGACCTTTCGGAAGAGCTGGACCGTCAGGCATATGTGGTGGAGGTGGTGGTGGCATTGCTGGTCCCTTGGACATGATTTCGACTGGTGGCGGGATTTTGGTTTTACGAGGTGGGCGGGAAACAACTGGTAGGAAGTATGAAGAAAGGAATAGAGCTTGAGGACTTTTATAGGGAGCTCAAGGCAATTTCCCGATCTCTTGCCTCATGTTTTGAACTGTTGTTGGAATCCCAAGTACCGGATTTCAGGCGGTTGTGAGTTTCCGGGCCATTAATCCTACATGCTGCTAGCAAGGATCCTATTGGGTACTCCCATTTTCGTTAGTTTTCGTATTCGGCGCAGCTTACTGAGCCCTCGGGATCATGTTCTGCAAAAGCACGGCAGTGAATACTAGTGAGTCAGAAATGAAGCATTTCTCGAAGGTTTCGATGGCCTGGAGCCTACCTGCATTCCTTGGAACCCAACCTGTCCGACATATGCTTCTGTACATCATCAAAGCTGTACCACGCATGTAAAATGGAAGAGAAACGGAATGCAAAGTATTTGTTGCAAGCTACTATCTGAATTGCTAGTCGCCATGCACTGATAATGATCTAGGATGTAGAGAAAGAGTGAAATAAATACACGCTGTATAATAATCCGGGCTCATTATCAATTCTAGCAAGAATGAAACACACCAAAATCCTGTACTAGTTGTAAGTCGCATTGCCCACTTTAATGACGATGCAAACCGAGGCCAAGTCCAAGACGCCACTGGAAGGGACGAGCGGGACCGTCTATAGGCACCGATATTGTGGCTAGAGGGGGAAATACGGCAACTGGACGAACTGGACGGAAGATAGAGCAAAGGGGACGGAGTCAACGAAAGAAAAAATTATTTCAGTTGGTCGTCTTTGTTTTCCATTTACCCAAGGTTGTCAATCTGATTTGAAGGAAGCAGTCTCCCTGCGCTAGTCCTAAACCTATCCTTAGAACACGTGAAACCAACTTTGAATGCGAACGTGTTTTGTTTTTATTTTTGTGAAAACTAGCATCCTGTCATTGTCGAATTTGAACTCCGTAGATTCTCGGAAAGTGACAGGAGATCTGAGGGACCTTTTTTAATTTATCATTGCAACAGAGTCGCAGTGTCCTCAGTCCTGAACCCTAAGCCACCGTCTGAGCCAAGTCTGAGCACACCATCAAGTACTTACTGGAACATGGCCACATTGTCACAAACTGTTGCATTCTATTCCGCTGCTGTTCAAACCCTCCCCGGTTGCCTCAAACCCTGAGTATGAGAAAGTGTTCAATAATGGAAAGCCAAGCAAATCCATGGCAGCTCAAATGTTTAGAAGTATTGTATATAATAGTAATCTGGATCTTAATAAAAATCTAGTCCAAGTCAAATGAGAAAATGTCCATGATTCAACAAATGTCCGTAGAACATGTACGCAGTATGTTATATACAATAAGGTGTGGTACAAAAATATAGCATTAAGTATTATAGGGGAGATGGAAGAGTCTTTAATAGTTTTAAAGCAAGTCAAACGGAACGATCTTGCATTTTCAAAGGCATAGTCAAGGTGGAAAGGAAATTGACGTGAGTGGCATCCAAATGTCGAGCTAAAGGAAACGATGCCCACGCAAAGAAATAGAGGACAAAATCGAAGTAGATCTTGGGTGATAGAAAAATTCCAAAATAAGAGCCTATGGTTGAACGGCTATATCAGATAAAGAAGTGCAGAACCACAAGGTGGCGACAAACTTCGTTAAATTGGGCCTCTAAAGTTGATTTTTTATTTCCTTTCGGTGGTGGAGGAACGACGTCTGGATGGGGTGGAGGAGGAGGGGGTGGATAGTGGGGACGAGGCATTTTGTAATATAATCTAGTCGTAATTTGTAGAAGCGTGGAGCAGGTGGGATGTTTGTGCACGCTGGCTTTGAGAACGAAGCAAATGAGTGAGGGACGCTAGGATTCTATCTCTCTTTTTATACTAACTGGCGATTCAGAAAGATGCTCTAGTGGCCACTGTATTATCCTCCACAGCACGGAGTGCCCAAGCTGCGGTCTCATGAGTCAGAAAAAGTGAGGAGCATCCACATAAGAATATTGGCTTATTTCGTTCTGAGTCAAGTACGATTGTAATCAGGAGCTAGGGTGCGCACTGCGTCGATAAGTTGAAAAAATTATATATCATTACTACCATTACCCCATTACCAGCGTTTTCTGTAAATACTGAGAGATGGAAACAGTGCTTGAACGGAGAAAAGAGCGTAACGATTTGCTCTGTCAATGGGCTGATTCAAATAAGGAATCTCCGGCTGTAATGACTCTGGCTAAATCCGGAGTGTCGATTCAGTTTATTAACGCCATGGCATCCTATGACTGTCAATTTGTTGGAACATATATTCTACGGAAGACTTGATTGACTCATGAATATGGTCACCGTCTAGTTTCTAGAATGGAAGCTCCAAATATTGCACTGGGGAATTATCTTAATCGGTACAGGATAGGACCCGAATCAGGTATCCAGAGACGAAATAAGTAATGTGGACATAATTTTGAGGGTACGTGAAAAGGTATGTAGTAGCACGCTTTCAGCTGCGCAATAAGCCGGAAGAGTTCCAGTAGCAATGCAACAATGCTTATGTTTGTAGTATTCGCATTACATGGTAAAGTGGAAGTAAACGGATTGTTATGGGGCCGATCAGAGCTTCAGATTGTAAATTTAATTCAAGAGAAGGGTGTGATATTAAAATGGCATGCTGGCCAAACTTCCTGGAACATACAGTAATACGCTAGTAAATTTAATGTGCAAGTGGCATGCCACTCATCACATCAGTGACATCACCCTTTTATCAGATTATGCCACACGTGAACAGATTAGACTCCTCCCATCATTGCAACACCACTGCTGTCGGCGTTAACGTTAAAGCAGCACTCTGCTTCCTTTTGTTTCCCATTTCTTCAGCCTGCGGTTCTTTTAACTTCGCAGTCATGTCGAATCTCCTGGATATTCCGTTCAAGAAGACATACCCTACGGATATCAAACGGGCGGTCAAACGGTACATCACCGAGCATGCAGGAGCACATCCAGACGAATTCACAGAGGACATCAAAATATGGCAGGATCTGCGCAAGGATGGAGTCGGTGGGGTTTTGCACGAGAATAGAATTGATTCCACTCTCCTGTGAGTTGTTTGCTGCCCATTTTCTATAATGATTTGTAGTTTAAGATCGACTGTAGCTATCATGCACAGCTTGTCTCCATTTTAGCGAAGCTTCCTACAGATGTGAGGCTTCAACCAAGCGAGAAGAGCAACCAAGCTGCATATACTAACTCTTTGAATTAGATACAACTTTCAATTGCCTACGCATCTGTTTTCAAGGACTCTGCGACCCAATCACTTTAAACAATCTGGTGTTCGAACGCGCTGCTGTTTTGTTCAACCTGGCCGCCCTCTACTCTCAGTTAGCTGGTGCAGAGGACCGATCGATGAATGAGGGTATCAAACGTGCTGTCTCAAATTACCAGGTCGGACATTTCTTCAAAGTACAAACACGGCGTTTATTCATCTAAATATTCATTATTAGCAAGCAGCAGGAACTCTCGCGTATCTGCGAAGCACTGTTATACCTAAAATGACCGTGCCAACAGAGGAAGAAGAGGTTCCCTATGATCTTTCAATCGAATTTATCAAAGGCCTTGAATGGCTTATGCTGGCTCAAGCCCAGGAATGTTCGTGGCAGTTAGCGAAATTAAGTCTGTTATACTTCCGGACCCATGATTCATAATTCCTAATTCCTTTGATATTCAGGCCAATATCGCAACTCATTGATTGCCAAAATCGCGTCCGGGGTGAGCATACTTTAATTATTTACCCGTGGGTATCTTACATTTTCTAGTAGACTGGGGCATTATACCGTTCCGCTTTCACAACATTCAAGGACTCACCATCTAACATAAGATACCTTTTACCTTCGGTATTCTTCCTCACGCCCATGTATTTTGTTGTTTATTGTTCTGAGTGTGGCATAGGATTGGCTGGCCCATATGGAAGCAAAGGAGCACCACTTCTTTGCTGTGGCTGAATACCGTGAAAGTATGGTTGAATACGAGGCTAGTAGGTTCGGATCTCTTCCCGACTGTGACTAACACCCATCAACAACTCAGATGCTTTCGTAGATATGGCATCGAACTGGGTCGATTGGGGAAGGCACATATTGAAGCTAAAAAGGCATACGATGTCGCCCGTCGTGGCAAAGTGGCTGCTTCAGTCATTCAAGATGCACAGGTATGTAAATCAATAATTGCAGTACATTTATTCTGGCTAATTCTTTGAAGTCTTTGCTAGAGATCGTCAAAACCAGCGAAGTCAGTGCACAGCGTGATAACGACTTGATCTATCATCAAGACGTGCCATCCCCTTCAGCACTTAAAGTCTATCAGAGACTATCCTTGCAGTTGCAAATGTACCTAAAGGTCTTTCGAACCCAAGCAGCATTCTTGGCAGTCGACATCCGCTATTCAGTGAACTCGTGAGCTGGGGAGCATCTGAAGCAAACAGTAAGGTGCAAACAATAGGATTTATCAACCGCCCTCTCATTTTTGTTTCCAGATATATATAACGATCGAAAGCGTAACCTTATTCAAGAAAAGATTGTCGAAGCTGCTCAAGAGCTCCAAGACCAGATAGACGAGTATGTGCATCTGTTACGTCTTAGCCAACAGTTTGTCTGAGTATTTGACAGATCACTTCGAACCCTGAACCTCCCCTCCGCATTGGAAGCACTGGAGCGACCAATTGGACTTCCTCCAAGTTTACTTCGAAAGGCTGAGGAAGTGCGGCTGGAAGATGGCCCAGCGAGAATTGAGGCCTCTCTTGAAGACGTGACAAAGCTCGCCCATCACGATCAGGCGATATTGGAAGATGTACGGGATCATATACCCTGACATCAATCATCTCTCCATAGCTAACGCTTTGTTATAGGCTTTGGATATCCTAGATTCAGAAGCCTCCGAGGATGAAGCCGCCAGAAAGGAAGTCTCCTCAACCGTCCCAAGTCGTACGAAGCGAATGTCGAGCTCACTGAAAAGGCGTCAAGGTACAGAAGCATATTATCGCAGGCTGCGGAAAGCGACGAGCTTGTGCGACAGAAATGGGATGACTGGGAGGAAAGTATCTCCGAATTGACACTCGACGAGGTAGAACCCAAAATTCCTAACAAATTATTAAAATTCACTAAATTACGAATCATAGGCGATCCTTGAAGCATCTATCCCTTCCACCACTGTGTCTCCAACTGCTACCTCCACTGCTCAAGGCAAGAAAACTCGAGAACACGCTCGGCAGCTGCGAGTGAAACTAGAAGAACTCGATACTTTGAGCCAGGATCGGGAGCAGATTGTGCACAGAGCTCGATCACTTGTCGAGGCAGACGACATCCAACCGCGAATCATGAAGGCGTCCTCGGGTCTTGAGCGGCTAGCAGACACTACGCCTGACATGTTCGAAGATATCTCTGACGAAGAGTTAGCGAAGTATGATAAGTTCTTGTTGGAGATGGACGACGTCGCTCGTAAACAGAGCGAGCTCCTCAGTAACATTGAGGTGGGCGTTGTTACCGGTCATAACGATATCCTTGCTCAATTGTGGGCCCTTTACAACAGAGTCAAAATGCGGAGCTATTAAATTCGAGGAAGGATGATCCCGCTTTGAAGGAGCGGGAGAACGCATTACAGTCGCTTGACCTTGCGTACTCCAAGTATAGAGAAATCACTCGGAACTTGGAAGAAGGCTTCAAGGTCCGTTATAGATCTCATATCGAGCTACGATTTTCATACTGATGGTACCCCAGTTTTATAATGACTTGGCAGGAATTCTCATGCAGTTCAAAGATGTGTGTAAGAATTGGAGCCTTCAACGCAATCAAGAGCTTCGGTAAGCAATCGAAGGAATTATACAAGCGACATCTCTGACTGCTACATCTATAGCGCCTTCAAGTTGACCCAGTCGATGCAGTCTATGTCAGTCCGTGAAGAAGAACTCCACAGGAATTGCCCGAGTCTCCCCCTTCTCCTTCCCCACCTCCCGCCTCCACTCCAGCCCAGCAAGTAAGGCACAACCCCATGCCACCCCCTCACGCAAACCTCCAGTCGGAAAATCTTCTCTTGGACTGCCTTCCATCAATTCTAAGGAATGGGACTTCGAAGAATTGACACTACCCCCAGCTCCGATCCACATGGGAAGTGAGCACGGCACTAGCGCCTGTGAGATGTTATACTGGGTATCCGTAAAATTATTAAGGTTTCTTTTGCCTTGTGTCGTCGTCTTCTTTCATGTAGTACATATTATATCGAACTAATTATGACAAGAGTGATTGTGAATCGCGATAGCCCTCCAGAACTTTTCGGCGATTACGCAGCCTCACGACGCACATTGACAGCAGTGTACAGGCCGCAGTGGGGCAGCTATGCACAAGTCGTGACTAACTATGACTATAACTGTTTGTGTGTGGACCCTCTTTTGCTCTCTGGCAGGATTTTTTTTAAATCCGGCAGATGTGTATTTCAGAACACTCTGGCACCAGCGATAACCCATTTTCCTTCTTCCGGTTCTGATTCATCACACAAGAAGGTCAAGATCAAGAAAGATAAGAAGAAGAAGGAGGATAAACACCACCAACATCAGAGCAGATCACAGCGATCAGATCACGGCAACACTTGGGCAACACCATTCAAAGCGCCTACTAAATACTTAGGCCACGGCAGCGGCATTCACTTCCTAATTTCTGTCTGACCTACACGCATCCCATACTTACTATGTCCGGCTTCCCCTCCCCCACAACCTTTGGCGGCGAGCACGACCACCAGAGCATCCACGACGCCGGAGGCTTTGTATCGCCCCCAGCATACCAAGCTCCTCCTCCGTCGGGCTACAGGGTCCCTCTCACGACTGATCAGCCCTTCCCCGTCAACCTACAGGACATCGGCCAGCCGCCTTTCCATGACGCGGACGGTGTCTCTCCCATATACGTCGGATCCGCATTGATGGAGAACTCTGTCCACCCGTGCAAGATCGGTCCTCATCTTCGCCCTTGCGTGGCGGTGCCGTATGGAGGCGGTGAGCATGCCCACAATGGACGATATGATCTGCTGCCCTTCAGGCCGCACGAGATGGAGTGGGTGCAGACATCGCATGGCCATATCCCTCATGGCCGGCGGCCTGTTGAGGGCGGCTATGAGGACAACGGCGCCAAGCTCTATCATGCTGTTGCACTCATTAACGGTATCAAAGTTCCTGGAAAAGCAGGAGAACATCTGTAGGTCTTCCCCTTCCTGTTTTTCGGATGAAAGCGAGCAGTTTCTAATTTATGTGGTCCTTATTGCAGGGGCGGCGCTCGCATCTCTTTTGGAGGACGTGAATACGAGGTATCTGATAACTACGAAATCTTGTAAGTCCCTATCTTTAATCTAATCACTTTCTGCACTGAGGTATAATGACGCGATTATTTTGTAGATGTTGGAAATAAACTGCAAAATATTTCTATACGAAGAATTGTAAGATCTACTTTAGATCTACTGTACAATATAGCTATGTATCAAATGATGAAACACTCGAATCTATGTATTAATTAAAGCAATGGTCTACCACTGACGGGATGAATTTAATGCAGTCTACAGCACAAGGCCGATTGAGCAAGGCAATAATAACACAAGAACATCAGAATTGGGAGCTCATCCAAGCGCAAAGCTGAATCATTGTAATGAGTCGGTCAGGCGGATTTTTATGAGTCGGTAACCTCGGTCAAGCTCCAAGTACCACTTTTGAAATCCTATTAGCGAGAGCTTCCTCTAGATTCCATAATCTAGTGCAAGTTTGCTAGTAGATGATTTGGATAGAGGCGGCCAAGACTAGCCAACAGAGGGCGCGGCGATTGCGAACGCCCGGAGTGGAATCTTTTTACCACCAGGTTGTAAGTTTTACATTTGCTTAAGCCTTAGACGAGGGCTAAGAAGGGGTTGAGTACTCTCTAATGTACAAGAGCCTGGCTCTTGCTCTCGGCCAAGAAATGATCTGCGTGTCTATTTTAGGGTCAGTGTGGCGCATTGACTACATAACATATCGGGACTCATTGCAGGTGCTGAAAGAAAATCTTAAAGGCCAGCAGAACAGCCCTATGGGAGATGGCACTAATACAATTGGCCAACCTGGCTTGAAAGATATGGCCTTGAAGGTTACTGACATCTTGCAGAGCAGGCCGAAGAACCTTACCACTGGAGTGGTGTTTCATTCCTCTGATAGGTTTGTCCCTCAAGAAACGCATATTAGACGTGTCTGTCTTCGCCAAAAGATCCAGGTTCAGAGGCATTCATGCATTCTAGCTTATCTTTTATCGAATATAAACAACAGCGTCTATGTCTTTTAAAAAGACTCGCTGATGCTCTAGCTCTACAAAGAACTTGATAAAAATGTTTATCCACCAGAAATTGTAATTACCGCTTGTGTATTGGCCAGTACACTATCTTTTGCGTCTACCATAAAACTTGAATATCTTTTTGCAGCCATGAGCCAAGTCCACAAACAAGCGCTCACCGTGCCACTCGGTTCTGACTGACCGTTGCTTTGTTGTGTTAGGTGCTTGCTTGGGCCGCTCGTGGGCAGATGCCAAAGCCGTTTCAAGCGGAAAGCAACAGAATATGGATCCGTGAGATGAAGGTGGCATGGATACAATGCAGAATGGGCCCGCGTGGCATGAATGAAATAAACAAAGACGCGTCGGGAACAATGTGAATGTCGCGAGGCACGACAATGGCACGTGTTGGGGTGGCAGGCAAATAGTGCCAAATACGGCCGCGCATGGATGTGCTTTGGCCACCCTCCGAGTCTTTTCGCCCAACCACGCACCTGCTCTTCCTTATCACATCACCCCTGCTATCTGCCCCGTTTCGCATCTCATCTATCTGCTGACGACCTCGTGCCAGCCCATTTGTCGTCTGAACCTGTTACATGTCATTTTCGGGCACACCTTTAGGTCAAGGCAGGCGTCTCGATCACAGCACTTTTCTCGGTAAACCGGCATCTGACAGTGCCAACTCCCTCCAATCCTACGCCTACGGGTCAGCCTGCTCTTTCTCTTTTCCTTTGTTGTCTGCTTATGCCCCGACATGCTACCCACAGCGCACCAGCACTTGGCTCACGATCTCCCCCGAAGCCCACGTCTCCCTCACGCGACAGAACGAGGCCACAAGCGCACCAGAACGACGTAGACGAAAACGAACACGAACCCGCGCTCGTCCGATTCGCGCGCCTCAAGCAGCGAGAAACAGCAACCGACCTGACCTCCCGTCCAGGTGGCCCCAAAAACATCACATCACCCCTCAAACCAGAGAAGTGGAGTGTCAAGGACACCTCCGTAAACATTGCCACTGCATTCATCCAAGCAGCTACCACCGACATGAGTGCACCTTCCAACCACAACGGTTCCTGGGCAGCATCATCATCCTCATCCCGCCCACCCCCCGTGCCTCGAAGTACATCTGTCGAGTTCGAAAGCAACGCACCTCCACCTGCGTCCTCGAACCGCAGACTAGCACCTCCTCCCAATAAACTTTCGCGCCCACCTGTTAGCGCGACCGGGCGCAAACCCGCATCGAAGCCTGCTTCTCGTCTTGTCGTCCCAGACTCGGAAGGGGAGCAAGACAGGAATGTCCGCGGCAAAAGCCCATTCGAACGTGGTATGAACATCGCCAAACAAGCCATCGGCGCAGCTGCGTTCTATGTCCGTCAACGCTCGCATGAGCCCGAAAACCTTTCTGGCGACCGTTCCCAAGACCGATCTCACGAGCTATCGCAAGCCAATGGCCACGTAGACGGCAACGACTCAAGTTACAGCTACACCCAAGAAGAGAGGTCGTATCAGGCTGCTCAAAGAAAAGCAGCCAATAGGAAAGTGCGCATGTCCGAAGACAACAAGGCGTATAAGCCTTCATTGACCGATGAAGAATCGTCAGAAATGTCGGACGATGGACAGACTCACAAGAAGAGAAAAATAAAGAAAGGTGGACTGGGTGGTCCTCTGACGAGCCTGCCTGTTGTCACCAGTGGAAAGAGGCGAAAGAAACGTCGCCATGGAACCACCAAAGAAGGCGCCGATGGAGGCGCCGACGAATCCAGCGGAAATGAAGATGACGAAACTGTGGATGTGGTATGTGCATCTGCTTTATTGATGTGTTCACTATTTTATAATTGCATTCATTAGTCGCAATCTGCGCATATGCGAACATCTGTAACTCGGACATCAAATCCACCCCTATCCCATACGTCAGCTTCGCGACTATCCCGCGAACCTCAAGACCCCAGCCTGGATGATTCGATGCAATCTTTGCTTCAAGGGCTGGAATCCATTCCAGAAATATCCGAAGACCAATACCTCTCCGTAGAGCGCGCGGAGCAAACCCGACAATCCTCGCAGGCGCGGAGATCGCGGTCCCGGACACCAGCGCCTATTCCGGCTCCATCACGTTCGCCTGGCTTCTCAATAGGCGGCCTCCTAGGCAGGATCGTCCATTTATTCGTTAAATTATGCCTTCTCCTCGTCTCCGCCGTCCTCTCTGTCATGAGCATGTTAACTTTCTTATTTGGTCAAGTCTTCGGTACCTCATTCGATATCCTCCTCCGCCGTCCAGTAAGTTGGGCGCGCGGATCCGGTCCTCTGCTACGGCTGCTGATACCTGCTGTGGTTGTCTTTGGCGCGTGGTTTGTCCTTCAGGACGCGTCTCTGGCACAATACGTACCCAACCTATCATTCCCCACTCGGACACCCGTATACCAACCTCCGGCAGCCCCGCCAGCGAACATGGGCGAGTTCTCCGATCGGCTTACGTATATCGAATCCGCTCTCTCTGGACTCTCGGCCGATAACGAGCAGACGAAGCGCAAGGCTGAAGAGGGCGCAAAGCGGTATTCAGAACTTATCGGCCAAGTGACCAGTCTCGATTCGCGATTGGCGCAGGAGATTCGGAAGGGACAGGACGCCAACACCCGGGCGCAGAATGCGATTAACATTGCGGTGGGCGCTATCAAGCACGAGATGGAGGTCCTGCAATCGCAGCTGCTTGCCCAGCAGAAGCAACAGCAGCAGAAGGATCAACAGCCGCCGGAAAGTATCACGGACGATGAAGCTCGGCTCAGACTCAAAGTCCTGGAGGAACGCTTCGCTGCAGTGGAAGGCAGCTCCAAGGAGGCGTTGGAGGCCGCCAAGAAGGCGCTCACCGCCACCCCGCCTCCCGCCGCTGCCCCCGCGCCCGGCGCTGCATGGTGGAACAAGCCGGCGGCCGGCACCGGCGCGAAGCCCGTGCTCCAGATCAGATCGGCGGACGGCCAGGACGTCTCGGCGCTCATCACGCAGCTCGTCGACTCCGCGGTGTCGCGCATCAACAAGGACGGCATCGCCAAGGCGGACTTCGCCATGCAGTCCGCGGGCGCGCGCGTCATCCCGTCGCTCACGTCGCCCGCGCTCGAGCTCAACCCCAAGGGCGTCGTGAAGAAGGTGGTCGGGCTGTTCACGGGCCGCGGGTACTTCGGCTTCCGCTCGCCGGTCACGGCGCTGCACTACGACACGCACACAGGCGTGTGCTGGCCGTTCGCCGGGGAGGAGGGCCAGCTGGGCGTCATGCTCGTCGCGCCGGTGTACATCGAGGAGATCACGATCGACCACGCGGCGAGGGAGGTGGCGTTCGATATGGGCTCCGCGCCGCGCCGCATGGAGGTGTGGGGCATGGTCGAGGGCGCGGACAACGTGCAGCGCGTCGCGGCGTGGAAGGCGGACCGCGCGGCGCGGCGCGAGGCGGGCGACGCGGCGTCCGAGGACGAGGAGGAGGCGGCGTTCTACCCGCCGACGCTGCCCAAGGACCCGGAGTACATCCGCCTCGCGAACTTCACGTACGACATCGACGCGCCGAACAACGTGCAGACGTTCCCCGTGGACCCGGAGATCCGGAATCTGGGCGTCGATTTTGGGGTGGTGGTGCTCCGTGTGCTCGACAACTGGGGCCGGAAGGAGTATACGTGTCTTTATCGGTTCCGCGTGCATGGGCAGCGGATGGGCGAGGTCTCGATACCGTTTTCGGAGGGGTCGGATGCGTTGTAGAGCTGGCCGCGGTATTTGCCAATTGGTATATTGGGCTCCTTGGTGCCTATTGCCCTTGGAAGTGGGAAAGAGAAGGGAGAAGGGATCGGTGTGGTGGGGCGGTTGGAAGTTGGATTCTTATCTCATGACATAACGAAGCTCTCTTTATAATATCTTATAGTTCTGTGTTACAATTTATCTCTCTATTTCTTATTTCCTTTCGTTTTAGGTCCCAATTATTGTTACGTGCTAGGTCTCTCTCGTATTACGATCTCTCCTCCGTATCACCATCGTTGTATTGGGCTCCATCTCGCCTGCATCCCCCTAGGCTCATTGTGCCACCACCATCATTTTCTCTTCGTCTACATCGTATTGCTGTCTTCTGTGCATGCTCACAACTCTCCTTGATCGAGCCTTCATTATCAGCTATCTCGTTGCTATCTCGTCCTTTCTTTGGACATCCTATTGACACAATTTAACTCTTCAGTAGCATCTACACCCCGTCTATGCCTCATATCCTGAATATTCGCTTTGTCAGCACTTTTTTTTGTGGTACTTATGAGCTTTGCTTGCACTTGGTTCGATGCTTTTCTTCTTATCTTGATTGCTTTGTTAGTTCAGTAATGATATCATCTCAGATTCAATTTTACTTGTGATTTTTTAATCAGCACGAAGGTTAGCGATCAGCCCTAGCAGCCCTAGCTCGACTCTAAGCCGGTCGGGAGCGTGCTTTCCGTGACTGAGCCTGTTCCCAGAAGCCACAATAAAATTCCCTTATTTGGGATATTGAATTCCAAATATAGGTGCAACATTGCAACATCATCATGACCCTTTACCATAAGTACTGTAGGAGTTCTGTACTAATAGTTAGAGTTGCCTAGGAAAGGCTCTGAAATACTTAGAGTTAATCGCGGTAGTACTCCTATCCAAGGGTTTCGGGATGCTCAAAAAAAAAGTAACTTTTAAAAATGGATGCATCTGAAAGTGTACGCGTCGCGCGACGCGTACACTTTATAGACCACGTGGCCACGTGGCTACAGGACTACCATTGCCAACACATTTAACATTACACAACAAATTGCAACCGACTCTTTGCCATGGTATTCAAGTGCCAACAACCGTCAGCGACATTCACTATCAGTTCAACTTCCAACTCAGCGGACACCTGGCTAGCAGCTTGCAACTACGATGCAACTGTCATCTCCGGACCTCCTGCTCAGTGTTACAAAAGACCGACTCCTGGCGTTCGCACAGCCTCTCCTCTGGCAATTCTTGACTTAAGCTCGATTTCGACTGTTCTTCTCAGGGCCTCCCGGGTTACTTTGGCGCTGGAAGACCGATTCTGATTCAAGCTGCAATGCACTTCGGGATACCCCAAATTCTGTTAATTCAAGTTCGAGTCCGCTTGCTCCTTCTTGACGCGCCTCCTTCTTGAACATTCTCCTATGCCCTATCTCTTTCGCTCCGCAATGTCCTAGCAATCCGCGCTTCCCGCAAAAACGGACATGGCCCTATTTAGCCGTGGAAACGCTCATATTTATCGTGATGATAGATAGATCGCAGCCTTCTGTTCGAGGCCACTATCATGTAAAAGTGAGAGAAGACCTGGTTGCATGTAACGGTAGCCTTGAGTGTAATCATTTATCTGTGTTCCGACAGCTCAGAGCACTAAACTCATATCCTTGGCTTATAAGTTTCGTTGGAGGTCTATTAGCTTGTAGCAAAACATATCTATAACCCCCGTGTCCCCCAATTCAAAAGGGTCCAACTACTGACATCACTCAATACTGTCTTTCGCTGCTGTATTGTCACGATACCGCCATGTTCAGCTCGTTGGCGCTAGGGGGAAGGTTAGCATACTCATTTGGAGACAATACTGGCGCATCTTGGTCCAATACTTATCATCTCTCTTCAACCCCAGATCCGATGTAGCACTACCCATAATGCTTGATATCAGGTCGTCACAGCCAAATAAGAGCACCCCCGATACACCAAATCTCAGACTCATCATCGCCTACGACGTGCTCTACTTTATGATTTCATCCTGGTCCTTCTCCTCATTTTCACTGCATGGCTCTCGCAAATTCGTCGGACTTCGACGTGGTATGCGGCGCTCAGCACGACTTTTGTTAGTGCCACCGCCAATTTGTTGCTGCTTGGGCAACAGGGAAGGGTTGGGCCGTCGCCGGGGTCGCACATGTGTCTGGCGCAGGCGGCGTTGATTCATTCTCTCGTGGTGCTGTGGGTTTCTTGATCATTCTTGCTTTTTGGGTTGTTTTATTTATGCCCATCTATGGCGCGCTAAATGGGTAGAGATGGGTTGTATCCGCTCTCATTTATTATACAGGTAATATTTTTTCTCTGTAGTGATTTCCTGACGTGGACATCCTTCTGCAGACATATATGATACTGCGACGCGCCGTCAAGTCCCAACCCGCTGTACCTCATATATATATCGTAGCGGTATGCCCGTCTATCTACTTTCATGTATGCACCGTTCACTCAAATGTCGTATCAGCTTCATGCAGTGCCCTGCATATCATTCATAGGCGCCTTCGTTGCATTTCTCATCGTGAGCATACTACCAGCTCCATGCACCGTCACGGAACGTGATATTGGACGAATTAGTATGGCTTAAAAAATCCTTTGACACCAGAACGAAGCCCAACTGGGATGTACTGCCATATATCGAGCCCAGGACCGTAAGAATTTCCTTAGAAATAATGCATTGACCTCAGATTAATATGCTTGGTGTTCAATTTCGTAGGAGAGAAATTGCGGGAGCTATTGCTATCGTAGCCATGGTGTTCATCATTAGCGTTGAAGGTAAGCAAATATCAAAGCATAATTTCTTCCTGTACATTTGTGTCAGAAAAGCCGATTAACGCTCTGCTTCGTGCATCAGCTCTCATTGTAATCACCCTTCGGCGTATTTCCGGGAGTCTGAAGTCGCTATTCCGGAATGACAGCTACATCGCGCCTGATGCGCTCATTCGCGTCGTAATCTTCTGTATCGGCCCTCTTCTTGCCATAATGTGAGTCCCCCTTCGTTACCCTTTCATTGATTTGTGTTTCGTTCGTGGAGTTGACCTTGCTCGTCTACTAGTGTCTCTGCTGCACAGTACTTTGACAAGACTGATGTGCAAACCGCAATTCTGTCAATCATCTTGGCTCTAGGTAACTTTGACATGCCGGATGTGTTTTCGAGGACACGACTAATGAGCTGTTGTGACGTTCTTTCTTAGTCCCCATTTTTGTAGTTGTTGTGTTTGGATCTCAGAAGGTCAGCTTCAATCATATCAGTTTGATTTCATTGACTTGAGTATAATAATAGGATGTCCTACGCATTTGGGTGGGACTCTGTCGGCGTGACCCGGCCCTTTGACCGTGAAGCAAAGAGAAAGTAAAAGAAGAGGAAATCATGTTTTTTTTTACTATGGGATACTATAAAAGCATGCAGGTTGAATAGCATTCAATGTACAATTGGTGTCTAAATAGTGGCGCGAAAAGCCTAGGAGTCATGTCCATGTAGCAATAGAAGTGCAGGAGTAGTTGTAATATAGCTTATATGAACTTACGAGTAAAAATGGCCTATTCGAATATGGCCCAGGGTAGTATGATAAGAGGCCGTATAACGGCGAAGTCCAATAATAACGGCTACAAGTATCCCATGTCGTCTACCAACACAATGTTGGTGATTTGATGGGCAGGTATATCTGATTCATAACCCGGTGGAGCGAACATTCGAGGCCGAGGTCCCAGGGCGTAAGAAGTGACGATATCCACTGGCACCTCTATCAATGGTTCCGACTCCGTCAATTCTAGGCCAACTGCATCGAAAGGGAAGAGGACGATCGAATACTGCGGACAACATTATCAGGCACGGAAAATTAACGGAAAGCTAATTAAGAAACTGCTCTTACTTCAATTCGGAACGATCCCATGGCGGAAGTGGGCTTGATATCCGGGCGAAGATGAAGTTCCCCGTTGACAAACCTGAGACGCCCATATCTATCCTCTGCTCCTTCTGAGGATGGCCACCAAACAGCCAACTGGGAATGGTCAATAGCATCCCGCCATGCCAAGGATTCAAATGTTTTCTCTGAATCGTGGTGATATTTGATGCGGCGTCGCAGACGCACTACAATTGACTTCGGAGATGAGATCAAGTCCGCTGCTTGCCCGTCGTCGCTTTCGAGACGAAGGCACATTGGGATGACAGTGCCTCTCGTGTATGTAAGCTATATTATGTACCTGTTAGGACACGCAATCGAGACTGGAGCATAAGGAGATTGCTAACAGGTTTCGCCAGAAAGAGCTTTTGACACCCCCCAAGTCAGCCAAGTTAATCGAATTTTCAAAAAGAGGCATTCACCTGACATCCCATGTGTAGCGAGCGACTATTGAATATAGAACCTTTCACGCGGACAGGCTCCGATGCATGCCAGCCATCAGGGTCCGCCGTTGGGCCGGTCAATGGTGTTCCTTGCTCGTATGCAAGTCGCCTGAGCCTCGGGAAGGGAGGTGGGCGGGTGATCGGCACATATCCAAACTGTGCAGGTATTCTAAGATAGAAAAATTAGTAGACTTGTCTCCTGGGAGGGCACAGAAAAAACGGAGCACTACCGATGATCTGTCCGCAGCTTATTTCGCAACAATTTGAGGCAAATCTCGTAGCTGATAGTAGCACGGGTGTGCCTCTCGTTGAAGGTCTGTGGAAGATGGAAAATTTGAGGTTCCTTCCGATGCCCAGATGTCATTAACACCTCTTTGGGAAGATCTATTGAGAATGGCCATGTATATTCTCCTTTGAGTTTTCCGTTGAATTTCGGTGAATTGGAAACGGGAGAGGAATCGCTATTGCTCGAGCTCGCATTCCTGGGCTCGCCATCAGCTTGGGACCATAACACATGCGTCATGTCGATAAAGGACAGCTGTTCGCCCTGATTGGAACCCGTAATGAACTGTCCAAGAACCTGGTGTTGATAGTGCGCAATATGAAGTGGCCAGACCTCGTTTGAATAAGAGATAAGGAATATGAACGAATGACATACAGAAATGACTATAGATTGTATAGCATCAGGCTTATCCAAGATGAGTTGTACCCTCCCTTTGATTGGGTGGCCTTCGACAAAAGTTGGCATATGTTTCGAGTAGGCGCCTTCTGTGATAATTGTCAAAATCGCAAATGCCTTTCCTCGTTTCTTTAGTTCGTAATAGAACTCTTGAGGGTTCTGCCTCTCGACAGTCCTAGTCGCAGGAAAGGTCCTTGGCCGTTGGCCAGTTGTATAGATCGGTAAATCGGGCACAGGAGGTGTTGCGACGAGGTCACTAAAGTTATTCAAGTTATTGGGAGTTGAAAATGATTGTGAAGCAACGTCGTAGGATGGTGGAAGATGATTCAAATGCGCTGCAACGTTGCCGGACATGATGGTCGAGCGTAAGTAAGAATGTTTGGCATCTGAGGCTATAAGAGGCTATAAGGCGCCAATGGCTTCCGTACCCTGAGGTCTTCCGGTCAGAGCAACATGGAGATTGCATCAGACCTCGGACTATCTATATATATGCCCGACTCCTTCAAGTTGCCAGATCCGAGTCCGAGAC
Organism: Pholiota molesta; assembly: GCA_014925825.1. Lineage (NCBI taxonomy): Eukaryota > Fungi > Basidiomycota > Agaricomycetes > Agaricales > Strophariaceae > Pholiota > Pholiota molesta. The sequence continues at coordinate 15,227 of JACGCK010000053.1, read as the reverse complement.
GAGGGCCGAGAATAGTTAGATACAGCATCCTGATACATACACCTATGGTTGAACATATGGTAGGAAAATACAATAAGTATGATATTACTTCACAAATACGTGTATGATACAATTTAAATTAATTGCAACTTCAATCCAAATCAAGACCAAAACGCTTTGAAGCTGAAATTTCCGATTCATATCCAGGAGGCGCGTACTTCCTCGGACGAGGACCTGCAGCATATGCCGTGACAACCTCAACAGGCTGCTCAACGAGTGGTCTAGCCTCGGTAGGTTCAAATCCTGGTGCTTGAAATGAGAGTAGCATTACGGTGTACTACCGAAATCAGAGTCAGATCGACGTTGTCAGTAGACACTCTGAGGGAAAGATACCATACCTCTATGCAAAAATTTGCCACCGCAGAGGAAGGCTTGAGATCAGCCTTTAAATGTAGTTCGCCGTTCAGATAGCGGATTCGCTTGGGAGGGTCCTCTATACCTTCGTTCGAAGGCCACATAATCGCAGGATCAGAATGTTCAATGGAATCTCTAAGTTGATGAGCTCCCACAGTGTGTACCGAATCATAATGGTATTGAATGCGACGTTGGAGCTGGATAACAATCGCCCTGGATGTCACCAACAAATCAAGGCATTGTTGGTCCTCACTTTTTAGACAAACCGATAGCGGAATCAACGAGCCTCGCGTGTATTGGAGCTACACATGCAAAAAAAACTAAATCAGCGAGAGATATAAGATTTTTGAGCCGCCAAATATACTGACAGGTTTAGCGAGGTATAGCTTTTCGATAGAATGAGCTATCAGTTGATCTGGGGCCAAGAATTATGAATAGGACATGAATACACACAGTGCAGCTGATGTTAACGGCACGATCATTGAACAGCGTGCCATTCACGTCGACCGGGTTCACGCGGTGCCATCCATCAATGTCCACAGTAGGTCCCAGCAAAGGAGCATTCTCTTGATATGAAAGCCGCCGTAAAGTCGAGAAAGGGGCAGGACTTGATAGTGGGATGTATCCGAAAGTTACAGGTATCCTGAGCATCGGTAATACGGATTCAGAAAGGTCTGCAGTGGGAAAGAACGTTCTAGACCTCAGCCGACTCACCTGTAATCTGTCTGCCACTTCCCTCTCGCAAACCGGACGAGAATTTCATAGGTGATACTGACGCGAGCCTGCCGCTCGATAAAAGTTTGCGGAAGGTTAAACAGCTCGATCTGCTTCTGCCGTCCATGGGGCACAGCGACCTGCTTGGGAAGTTCAATAGCGAAGTTCCAAACAAATTCGCCTTCGAGCTTTACCCCGGATTTGGCCCCAGCACCAGCACTACTTGCACTGGTATTGCTAGAATCAACGTGACTGTTAACATGCGAGACACTGGCATTATGTGGGACATTATTTCGCGGGGGAACGCCTTGTTCTGCGGACCAGAGCGTTTCCAATACGTTCAGGAAGGTCTGGTGCTGATTTGGATCTGCGCCTGGAATAATCGTCCCTCGGATCTACCTTCGTGTCAGCAGTGGCTGAATGTTGAGAAAAGAAATCCCTCACTGAAACAAATATTGAATGGAACGTGTCGGGCTTGTCAACATTGAGGCACACCCTTCCTTTGATCGGCGAGCCTTCCAAGAAGGTGGGCACATGCTTGGAAAACGAAGCATCGGCTAGGAGTGTCATTGACGCCAACGTTTTGCCTTTGCGCTTTATGTCATTTTCAAACTCTTTTATTGGTCTCATGTCTCCTTGACCTAATCGACGGCGCTCGCAGACTGGGAGCATAGGAAGGTAGTTCCGCACTAGGCGCTGAACGTGGAGGATATCCAGAGTTTGGGTGCCAGCATAAGTCGGTGGCGAAGCAGGGGGAATCGGAGCATCATGCTCTGGCATAATGAGTGGGCACGTCAATGTTTCGGTGAATAGTAGTACCAAAACCTGGCTTGGAGAGGAGGAGTATATAACTTAAGGGTGGATTAAGTACTCACATCGTTCCTCACTATTGAGAAGTGGAATGAACTAAGTTAAGTCATCAAGCATCCAGGCGGTAGAAGGAATGATGAACACGATCGCACAGCATGGACTGAACGAAACTGGTCTGTTGCAGCATGTGGGTGTGTAAATGCAAGTACAGCGTGTTCAGCGTATTCACCGCCGGGTAGAGGAAAGATTACAGGGGAGATTACTGGAAGGTTTGCCCGTTTCGGCCGATATTTTCCCGACGCGCACGCAGTGTGAATTGTGAGTTATACATACCTGCCGGTCAAGTGGTGTAAGTAGATGTGAAGTGTGCTCACTCGTGTTCTGCAATCTCAAGGTTCCTCAGAGCGTCATAGAGGGTAAATGCATACGGTCTTCAATAGATAACATAACGAACATGATAACGGCTTTCTGACTCTTCCTGAGCGCTGCAGAAACTCCATCAACATGGGTTCCGGGGATCACTGCGAGCTGGAAGTCAATTCCTTACTAGGCCCAAAGAGGCAAATAACTCGCGTGTGCTCCATATTTGCAGTTACCGAATTGAGTATGTACCACATGGAACCGAAGTACACCCAACTGTATACCGACACCTCAGTCATTTGTAGACACGGAAATATCTCACATCGGGTTATTCAGAGCTGAGACGTTGAAAGCCTTTCGCTTTCCTTCGGCAAGTACAAATTCATCGCACTCAGTTCGACTTTTATCCACATCTATCATCCATAGGAAGACAGTGCTGGCGACACCGCTACAAAGCAGACATAGATTGAGCATACTTCGTAAAGAGAGAGAATCAGGGTATGTAACGTACAGGGCGAATAGAAAGGCAAATGGCATGTTGTCGTTATTGCCTGAGGCCGTTATAATGGCGCTAGATACTAACGGCCCGATGAATGCGGAGGTTTTCCCAACCTAATGCAAAACTTATTCCAGAGATGTTCCAAAAGATTTAGACTCTTACTAACCACAGAGAATAAGGCAAAGAACAGGAACCTGAAACGACAGGAGCACGCAGTTAGCTATTAATTTTAGAAACCGACCCGGTGGACACGAACATCTGGGGGAGTGGGGAGACTTCACTTATCATGGTCTGGCTATATGCATACCATGGGCAAACCATTAGCCCATAGAAGACCTGGTATAACCTGTCCTCGGTCTTTATAACGATTACTATCCATTTGATAAGAGGCCATGACTTACCAAATCTCCCAAACGTGCTTAAAACCAAATTTATCGGTATGGACTCCAATCAATCCCCAAATTGTCAAAATCTATTGGAAAGAAGTCTTGAATCAACAATATCATATCGCAAGAAAATCCACATACGATGATCCACACAACATTGAAGGAAAGCATCTTGGATATGCATTATTAGTATAGTTATGAGTGCATAAAAGATTCGCAGCCATACAGCTTTCGTGGAAATTTTGTAGCGTTTCTGGACCAGCCAAAAGACGCTGAACACATGTCAGGATACTTGGAAGGGTCATCGTGATTGTAGATGATTCTTACTAGATACCCAAGCCTTGCGCAACGATCCCCACGATTAAGAGCAACGTAAGATCGAGCGTTGAATATGATACCACACTGATAATGATTTACATGAGAAAATTCAATACGATTCCAAACTAAAAATGACCCACCTGTTTTGTAGGGTTCCGATGACAGTGCTATATGTACATGGTATGAGAAATCATCAAGCGCATGGCGAACCCAAAGAATATGTGAGAAACATCATACACGGTGGTATTCAGGACATCTCCCCTACAAAATCACGTCAGATCATTGACAGAAGGGTTTATTACTTTCCGGTATTCACTTACATTAAGAAATAGAAGATAAGATACAAGAACGTTTGTTTGAGGCGCATACATTCACGAAACGCGGTGGAAACTTGTTTGAGTCCAATCGTCAAAAGGGTTGTACCAGGGGGCAGCTGTAAGCCTGGACGTCGTTTCTCAACAAAAAACCATGGAAGCGCGCATATAACTACCCAATAGGGTTAAGTGAAGCGACCAAAAATGAAGATTGAGGTACCCACGCCAAACAGCACCAGAAAAAGCAATCAGCACACTAAATCCTTTTGTATTGTTCTCTGTGCTGTCCTCGGCGTGTATGCCTTTAAGGATGCCAACCATGATGGCGAGAATGATGATCTCTCCGGCCGAGCAGACGGCAAATGATATGTTGGAAATGCGGTTGCGTGATAGAGAATGGAAACGCGCATGCTCTTCAAGCCTGATAAAATGGGTTAGTATAGCACGGCCGATGAAGTCGAGTTCATGTCACGTTTTGGAACCATTTTGTTCGTCCTCTCGAGACATTATAACTTCAGGGAGATTGTGTGCCAGTCCTGGAAATGCCGCTGTCCAAAATGTCAAGGAACATTGATAGGTGATTACTGCCATGGAGGTTAACACTCTCGCACAGTTACAAAATGCTAACAGATATACTCACGTCCCAGGATGTACAATGCCACTCCAGCACGCCATTGACTTGGCTGTTCAACTCCCAACCATGCGAACGAAACACCGACTGCTACGAGAGTGAAAAAGATTGTTATGTTCGGCCTTTTGGATATTAGATGTAGATCGTGGATTTCAAAGCAATGGCTAACCTCCAGCGACCATAATCAGCCCATGCTCCTATGAATAGTAACAGGGCGGCTTGAATAGCGAAGCTGATACCATTCGTAAGCAAGACAATCGAATTGACTGAAGAAAAACTTTCGCGTTAGCGCTCATCCGACCATATATCTTATTGACTTACTATCACGAATCTTTCCGAGGTATGGGAGTACGCAGCCATTGACGCCGCAGGCGGCTCCAGGTCCCAACGTAGGATCGTATCCTGCAAGAAACAACAAGTTCTGGAATTGAGAAGGACCGAAGTTGAAACCCGAGAGTCCATTATTTCCGATGTAATAGAGATAGTAAGACCACAGCTCGATACGCGTCGTTGTCCATTGGCCGGAGTCGTTCGATTCTGCTAAATCAAAGCTGGGGTCAACTTCAGCGATATTTGCTTGTTCCTTTTCTTGGAGGTCCATCTCAAAGGGTGCGTTGCCCCCATTACGACGGGCCTTCCTTCTTCTATGGCAAAAAACCGCGTGAAAGATGCGTGAATTCAAATAAGAACTTGATAAGAACTATTTTTGTAGTATAAGAGGAGCTATGACTGAGGAGTAGTGGAGTTCAGTTTTATGCGAAATTGGTTCTTCACGTGCAGCGACCGCACTACGCACACGCGCCGCGGATAAACCCGGGCACCAACAATTTCGCTCGCCGTCGTCTTACACGACACACTCACCGTCTGGTTCCGTTCTCCAAAATCCAGCTCGTCAAGGCAATAGCCTAACAGCTGTGGGATGTATCGAGCTCTCCCTGTGTCGAGGCAGGTTGCCTCGACTTCCAGCAAGCGATGCGTCAAGGTCGTCCGACGTGTACGCTCTTCACGATGTCTGCACATTGCGTCGCGAATTATTGACTTATTCTGGGATGTAGCGCCTTGCCACTGAAGCTGGACCTGTACCCACCCCTAAGAAGAAGAACACGCTGCGCCGGTTTCTGTTGGCTACAACGGCCTTGACTGGCACATTCTACGTCGGCAGCACATTCGTCGCGTTCAACAACCAAGCTTACTATGACATCTTTGTGGACAAAGTTCCCCTCGGTCAAACAATGATTGTTTTTGCTGAGAGAAAAGGCTGGGACACCATTACTGCCGGCGACGTGGTGAAGGTTAGTTCGGAGGCAGCATTGTCGACTTACCGTTTCGTGTGGGATCTGGTTCATGGGACGCGACCTGCATCCGATGCTATTGATAAAGGCGCGCAGATTGTTCGGGATGCCGCGGCGGAAACAAAGAACACCACCTTCAAGGTTGTCAAGCAGACAACGTCCAAAGTGGAACCAGTAGTACAAGAAGCTAAGAAGGAAATCGTTGAAACTGTGCAAAAGGCGAAAGAAACGGTTCAGACTCCAGCGAAGCCTGCTGCCGAGAAAGCTGAGCCCGACCTTCTCGAACTGGTTCAGAGAGCAGAGGCTGCCATTGCTGGCAAACCTTTTGTCAACGAACCGTCCCCGGACCTCATTATTGTGGGGACAACAGTTGATCTCGTTCCACCCCCAACCGCCGACGACGACAAAAATGTCTACGACCGCCCTCTGCCCATCGGATTCGAGCCGCCACCTGGATTCTCCCGCCCTGCGCCACCTCCCAAACCTCAACCAGCTGAAGAGAAACCTGCTGAGCCGGAACCCGAAGTCATTAAATTACCTACGGTTGCACCTGCCGTTGCGACTGCTTCAGAACCCATCATTACCCATCTCGCCGGTACTATCGACAACCTCGCTGCATTCCTGAAATCCGACCCTAAGGCTGCCCAACAGGCAGGCGACGTGCTTGAGACCGCCAAGAGCGATCTTGCTGCTCTCGTTGACCGTATTGAAACCGTCAAGGAGGAAGAGAGGTCTGCCCTTGAAGCGAAACTCGATGAACAGGCAAAGGAATATACTCTTAAACTTTTGGAATTGGAAATGGAGGCTCAAGATCGTCTTGAGTCCCAAGAAGAAGGCTACAAGCATCTTTTCGAGCAGGAACGCGCAAAGTTTATTCAGGCATACCGGGAAAAGCTTAATCACGAACTCGAGGTCCAGACGGAGCTCATCAATGAACGGTACGCCCATCTATTTTTATGATCATTGTGTACATTATCTTACAATTTGCAGGCTAAAGGAAGAAGTCATCGCTCAAGGTATTGAACTTCAACGGCGATGGATTCGAGAAATCAAAGTCCGCGTCGAGCAAGAACGCGGCGGTCGTCTCGCGAAGCTTGACGAACTTTCAGCCAACCTGAAGCGCCTCGAACAAATCGCCCTTGAGAATTCCGAACATCTTGACGAGAACATCCGTGTTCACGCTCTCTGGTCAGCCATTCGCGCACTCAACAACAGCGCCGTTTCCTCGCCTGAGCGCAAGCCTTTCCGCGAAGAACTTCGTGTCCTCCGCCACATTGCCGCCGCGAAGGAGGACCCTGTGGTTTCTGTTGTTCTTGACACACTGGAAGGGTCAGACGTTCCTGACGTCGGTGTCGAACCCTTCGCCGACCTCGCTACATGGTTTACCAACGAAGTGGCTCCCAAGGTGTCTCAAGTTGCCTTGGTCCCTGATGAGAATGCTGGCGTCCTCTCTTATCTTGCCAGTCGTGCCCTTTCAAACATCAGGTTCAACCGTCACGGCCTTGTCCCTGGGGACGATGTTCTGAGCGTTCTCGCCAGAGCTGAATATTACCTGAACGAGAAGAACCTTGACAACGCCGCTCGGGAGCTCAATCAGCTAAAGGGACCCGCAAAAGTACTGTTACACGATTGGCTCGAGGCAGCTCGTAGAAGATTGGAGGTAGAACAAGCATTAGATGTAAGTCTCTCAGAAAACATGTCCCATAAATCATATATTCATAATACATCGCAACATAGGTCGTGCAAACGCAAGCTACCCTAGCTTCGCTCCTTGTCGTATAGATGGACTTAATGCAAGCTTTAGAGATATGAACCGCCCATTAACCGTTAAGCGAAGTAAAAGTGTGCCAAAAAAGGTGAAGAGGCCGGATCAGAAATAGCCTGGTTGGTACTGCATTCCGTCATTCATAACGGGAATTGGGGGCGTCATGGATGGTGTTATGGAGTGGGCCATATGGGCCATGGATTGTGGCATGTTCGAGGGCATGTGTGAGGGAAGTGCAGCTTGTTGCATCGGCATTTGCTGCTGAGGATCATATACGGAAAAGACGGACGAGCCGCCCATGGCGCACTCGCATATCACTTGCGCTCGGCGCACGACAGTCTGAAGAGATATCGTCACACATTGTGCCAATGCGATTGTAAGAGACTTACCTGAAGATTTTCTTGTGCACCAGGCACTCCTCCGCCCGCGTCACTTTAACCAGTCCAGGGAAAATAGTTGCTCCAACGCGGTCCGTCTCTCCTCTCTCGCTCTTCAAACATCTCTTAACAAGTTCGATTTGTCGGGGATACAGAACGCTGCCAAGTTCCGGTACGAAAGCACGATAGAAAGCGTCGTTGGTGGGTGATCCTGATCCATGCAGCATCCGTGAGAATGCATAGGCCGATTCCAAGATCGAGACGCCCCCCGACGCTGGGATCTTTCCAAGGAGCACTCTCATGAGTTCGGGTACTTGCTCATGCAGAATGGACAGGGACATGTCGGGGGTGCAGGTCTCGACGGCGGCGGAGAATGTTTGTCGTCTCCACACGCTTGCCACTGTTGGGTCGCCTGATTATACCACAAGTCAGATTTTATTCCAAGAGAAAGAACGAAGCCGTCCCAAGACTTACGGGCGAAAATGTGTTCGTGAATCCGGGTCAGCTGAATATTAGCTTCTGTAGAATTGGTGACGATAAGACAGTTGATGATTCCTTCCGAGATTGTTTCTGCCATTGCATGGCGCAGGTAACTCTGCACCTGGATCGAGCTCGCCTCCGGGATGTCCATCTGTGTTACATCCAATCCGCTGACGACGTCATTCAGAATGGCAGCGCAGAGATCTTGCAGAGGCACCGGGGGCGCGCGGATGACGTCCGCTGCCCATCGGTTGATGAGTTTGTCCAGCTGGGATGCTGAGTTCTATGACATGGACGATTCAGAGGGTGTGATAAGAAGCAGCGAGAAGATGGGTTGTATAGATTTCGTCAAGTGTTACCCGGCGTCAGTGACATCAGAGTACGTGGAAAAGCAACCAAACGCACTTTAATCGAGAAATCATCGACCGTGTTGCCGTTGTGCCCTCCAATGGAGGGATTGACGCCGCCTTCGAGCAGTGCGATACGACCTCGAAGTTGTGCGACCTGCCTTTCCTGTTCCTCTAGTTGTGAACGCTGTTGCTCCACCTTCTCATGGGCTATCCGCTATTGGAGCAGTGCGAATCCGTACTCAGCTCTGCGGCCACGGCGATCGTGATCGATAGGACTCACGAAATTCGTCAGGGCATAGCGGTACTGATCGCCCGAGACGACATCCTGGGTCTGGATGCCCAGCGGCTGGTGTTGCTGTTGAGCGTAGGGGACACTTTGCTGATATGCCATCGCGCAAGTGTGGGGTTGCAGTAAAGGTATCAACTTCGCGGACGCAGGCAATTTGAAGGGTGAGAGGCGCCCACGTTACCTCAGGTGCCAGTGAAGCACTGCATTACGAGGGAGTCACTCCTGTCAACTAGTTCCGGAGGCTGCTGTTGTCACTGCCGCTTCCAGCGCTGAGCGGCTCTGCGGAACGGCGTATCCTAGGGTCGACCGGCGTTAATACATTTCTTCAACCTCCGGGGAAGCTGCGCCGTGGCTCCTTGCTCTTTGAAAATCAGAGAACCAGCGTTAGTCTTTCAACAATTTAAGGCAATCTATTGATGTATCCATGTCGACGGTACCACTCTTGACGTGAAACAGACTGCATGAAAATGTACAACTCATTTTGGTATGATCTTGCACGTCGGAACCAGGCAGAGGCAACAACTATACCAAAGCGTGACCGAAGAAACCGGGTGCGAGCCAGTTTTTGGAGTTCATTGGGAGCAGTGCTCCTCCATTCCCATGAGGTTATCATCAGCACCAAACACTCGTCGTGATACTGCTTATACAGGGTATAACCAAACGGCAACATACAGTTCTATCGAACAGAGAGCGAGCTCAAGCCAAATCGTTACCCGTTTCCGCGGGTGTCACCACATCATTGAAGGGATCGCGCAGGCTCCCTGCCTTCGATCGCCACAGTTGGGTGTACAGCGCTTTAATCTTCTGCAGCTCTGCGTCCACAGCAGCGGTTCTGCTCGCCAATGCGAGGAAAGTGGCGTGTTGGGCCTGAAGCGTAGCGGAGATATCTGGGAATAGAGGACAGGATTAGGATCGACAATGCCAGGCGGAGCAGGTCCGCGTCTCGCTTACTTTGAGGGGTCTGGGCGGAGCTGGAGACGGATGCTAGTTTCCTTTCGATTTGCTAGAAACGAAGCCGCAACCTGAGTATGCACTGGTGTCATTCGGCGGTGAAACGCAAACGAACCTCGATTGTCGACTTGCACCATTCCAACCGTTCCTTCATCTGATTTGCCACGCGCGTAAAGTACCTGGGGACATATGGAGGTTAACGAAAGCTATAACATAAATTCTAGAAATTTGAACGAACTCCAATGGAAAATCGGCGTGGTCTTTCAGGTATGTGCTTCCGCTTTGTGGGTTGCGGAATCCGTCGATCAGTCTCGTCGCGACAATCGTGTCCTCCACTGCTTGGTCAACTTTAGCCCTCAGGTCCTGAGTCACATGCAAATCATTGCGAATGTCCAAGGCGGTATTAACTAAATCCTGTAGCCGATGGCATAAACACAAGGCGCGTAGACAAGGAGTGAGTGATCGACAGGGTTTACCTTGTGTAGAGTGCGAATCGCTTCGCGTCCCTTCATTGATTCTTCTCCTAGCTTTCTTTGTTGGATCTCCTTCGATATCTGAACACGGCCTTGGATAAATGAGCTGGGAGCGCGTCAGTGTCAAAATTCCCGCTTCGCATACGAGAATCTGCTCACTCTATGTTCTCAAGCATCGTTTTCATCTCATCGGGGAGATCGTTGAACTTGCTTTTATTTGTGAATGGTGGAGGAGCATTCGGTTGAGTGAGCGCGTTAAGATTCGAGCTTTGGCCGAATCCGCCAAAACCTGTACTCTGTGCAGGATTGCTGAATCTTAGGACATAGGTCAGAAGAGATGCAAATATAATCGAACATGTTGCACTTACTGCTGTTGTGGCTGCTGAGGTGCCTGCGATTTATTCCCGAATATATTACCTGACAATCCAAGACCACCCGTTGTACCCGTACTTCCGAATATCGATGGCTGCCCTTGATTCGTCGATCCAAAGAGACCTGTCTGCCCTTGTTGCGGCTGTTGTTGCTGCTGTTGGCCGAACGATCCAAACCCTCCGAAGCCGCCTTGCTGAGGCTGTTGTTGCTGCTGTTGTGGTTGTTGCTGCTGCTGCTGTGGTTGCTGCTGGTTCGTCGTACTTCCAAAGAGAGAACCGCCGAAAAGGCTGTTTCCTTGTTGCTGCTGGGGTTGCTGCTGCTGCTGCTGTTGAGGTTGTTGCTGGTTTGCGGTGTTTCCGAAGAGAGAGCCACCGAACAGGCTACTGCCTTGTTGTTGCTGGGCTGCTGCTGTTGCTGTTGAGGTTGGGCTTGACCAAATATATTGGTGGGCTGCTGTTGCTGCTGCTGTTGGGGTTGTTGTGTAGATTGGCTGAACAAACCCCCAGTCTGTTGCTGTTGAGGATTTTGTTGCTGCTGCTGGTTCTGTTGGGTATTTTGACCGAATCCACCGAAGAGATTTGTAGTTTGCTGGGGTTGGGTTGAGCCTAGTGGTGGAGCGTTCCCGAAGCCAGTGGTTTGTTGCTGCTGTTGAGGTTGGGCAGCTCCGAAGATGTTGCTCGTGCCCGCGGGCTTCATGCCAAAGGCTGATCCGCTGCAAGAAAAATAGCATATTTCAGTATATTTACAAAGAATACAGATCAATGCAAACCTGGTAGCAAATGCCATGCTTGGGGAAACGAGATAAGAAAGAATCGATGGTCACCGAATCCAACGGCGAGCGACGAGGTTCAGGACGCGCTTGAACACGTGCATATTGTGGGAACATAGCCTAAAAATAGGCAGCAGCCTTTTTTTTGTTGGCGCCTTTGTTGCGTCTGGATCGTTTGAACTTTGCATGCAACGCGCAGTGTCGGACCTTTGTTTTCTGGGTGACATCGATTCAAATCAGACAGTCTACAGGCAGAATTTATCCGCTCATAAACTTCCAAGATTTTCTGATAAACTTAAGTGTTATCTCTGCGGAAATGAATCAACATTCGCATGCCTTTCAAGTTTCGTCGGTGGTTCAACGACGGCCGACTTCAAAGGTCCATGCACAATGTCCAATGTTCATCGATTGACTGTTCCGGTCAGCACAGCTGTGATGCAGCTTGTCTGTTCTATGATACCAGCGCCTTTCGAGCGCCTTCTTGAGAATTTGGGTAAGGCCCAAGGGGCACTTTGCTGAAATAAGTATCACCGGAGTTTGAGTGATAAATTTACATTTAACGTCAAGCCAAGGAGAAGGCGGGCTGGAAGCGCCTGCCAGGCTGCCACCGATGTGTGCCGTAAGGCAAGGGTGTGCGGACCGAGCCGTTTATAAATAAAGGGGGGCCTGCACCGCAGAAATATATAATACGGCGGGCGAGTCGTATTTAGCCCATTTCTTGCTTCGGACCTCCCTCACCACCGCATACCATTCCTGCCATATTCTTGAGCCCTCTCCGACGCGACTTGGCTTGAATTTGACTTTAGAATTCATAAATCTGAGCACATCGCGAGTGAGCCGGACTCCCGATGCAACACATCTCGATCAGATAATGACGACAATTTCAATTCTAGCTCCCGAGGCACGGAGAGTCCTCCACATCCAGCACCATCGCAGTTTTGGCTTTTGGAGTGTCGTAGATTCAAGAGAGAGCGGTACGCTAGATAGTAGAAAGTCTGCCGATATTGCAAAAAGGTATTTGCTAGTCCGTTTCTCAAGGGGGCGATCACCTACATATATATGACTCCCATCTTGTAACGAATCGATACCCTTTTCGGACTCTGCACATGTTTCCGAGCTCCAACCGCACCACATTCCTTTTATTTTATTATCTCTTTGATTGACACATGGTCTCTTATCCACTTCCTACCCCTGTCGCTCCTTTCGCTATTTTTATTCTATCTCGTGACTATTTACTCGTAGGTATAAAAGCCATGTACGCAGTAGACAGTCGCTCCAGTGAATTTTAAGCCTTTAAACTGTCTTTCTGTTCGCTACCCCGTGTGCCGAAACTCCCACCGCAGTCACTCACAGTCACTGCTGTCACTTTCGTCACATATTTTTGACAAGTAACAAACTCTCTTAACTCTCCTATCCCTTCTCCTTCTCGCTCGGGCACCCTCTGGACTGATCATCCAGACCATCCAGCATCAAGGTAGAAGACCCCCCAAGAACCTCCGTCATTTCCAATCTCGGTACGTTCTCTATACCTCAAGTTTTAGTTGACCATCAGTATGCCTCCCCGCACAGCACGCGTTCGTGGCGGTGCCGCTCCGGCAGCGGCACGCCGTGGGAACCCGCCTCGCGCGAGTTCGCCCGCAGCCTCTGTGCGCTCCGAAAGGAGTTCCAGTCCTGCATCCGAGACGTCCCCAAAACGCACTTACAGTGACGTTGTCGCCTCGAGACCCCCTTCTCCCGTTCAGGTTGAGAAGGAGACTGGCCCTGTAGTTGGCAGTTTAGACAGTGCACCCCACACTGTAGTATCTAGTAATATCAATAAATTTGATATGAACAGACACATTGAAACCCCCGAGAACGTGGATTCCGGAGGGTGGCAAACCGTGACTCACAGACGAGCACGGAGCCTTGAATCAGAAATAAGAACACCTAAGAGAACTGGGGCTGTGAGAGTACAGTCCCCAGAGCCATCTGCAGACGTGCAGAATGCTATTCAGCAAGCCGAGAGAATGTTAACTCCGGCGCAGCGCGAGTTTATCGAGCGCCGTAATCTTAAGATGAGAAATAAACAACCCCCGGTTGTACCTGAGCGCTCCGAGTCCCGACAGGAAGGACCGTCGCGCGCTAAAGGAAAGAACATTGATCCCCGAGAATGGGGTAATGCGGATTTGCCTGATGAGGAATTAGATTTACAGGCCCAACAGGCGGCCTGGGAGTCTTATCATCAGCAGCATGAGACGCGACGTGCAGAAACACCTGTTGCTCGCGAGAATAACGCCGAATCGCGTGCCAGCGCATCAGCGGTGCCCGAAGCACGCGAAGTAAGCGCCGGCGAACGAGCCACGCGCGATTCGCGTTCCAGACAATCAGCTCCCGCTAAGAGTAGATTGCCTGCTGAATCCAGGCCCGATGCCCTGATCGATCCCAACTCTTTTCTCGGCGTGGCAATGCGCCAAGCCGGGAAGAAAAAGGCGGGCCATGGAGGCGGACCTCCGGGTGATTCGTCGAGTTCCAGTTCGGATGAGCGTACTGATACGGACTCGAACAGCGAGTCGCGCAGTAAACGCCGTAAGAAATCGAGGAAGTCTAAGTCCTCGCGCTCGAGTCACAAAGCGTTCAAACCTACGACTTACGATGGCAACAGGTAGCGGGGTCACACCGGCTCATGTGATGTGATTCAGCGAACACATACATGTAGCCATGTGACACGGATTCAGCGAATTCGCTGGGTCAGTGAATAACCATTTCTTAATTAGGAAATACCTTATGTAGTCAAATGATATGATTGCGCGAATTCGCTGAATGGCCCTAGGGCCCCACCACAAATTTCCCAGCACCCGTCCGGCCGATTAGGCCAATTAAATCAATTATGAATTGAATCAATTGGAAGCAATAAGTATACAATAGAAATAAGTATACGATTGATATTGACCATATTGACTGACCAACTATCCGGCCGGCCGGCCGACCGACCGACTATGATAGCAATATTGGTTGTATCGACCAACCGGCCGGTCGGCCGGGGCCTGTAGATATTTTTAAAATGTGTTGTGAACAGGCGCCCGGGTGGCCGGGGCCGAGGGTAGCACATTTGGACTGTATCTGAACCGCGTCGGGTCCGGGAAATTTTCAAAATGTTAAATACATGTATTAGAATAATTTAGACACTATTATTTGACTAGTTGAATGTTTTAGAAATTTGTTGTAAATAGATACACGGGCCCGAGTGTATGTAGCACATCCAAACCAGGTCGGGCCCGACTATTTGTTGTGAATAGGCGCCCGGGCCCGAATGCGTGTAATAATAAAAATCCAGGTATGGACGGCCGGCTTTTTGGGCATTTGAATGTTCTCCAATCATTGCTATAAAAGAGCATTTTGGCTGAGTGGTCACGATCGAAAGGCTGTGAGTTAACGCTGGTGGGTCGGTCTACAAAGTCAATAGTTCAATTCTCGTAACTGGCATTATTTATAATTACAGCAGGTGGGATGTATACTTTGAGTCGGATGGCAGGCCGGCATTTTGTCAATTTACTTTTTAGCAGACCGGGTCCGAGAAATTTAAAAAAACTGGGTTCGGACGGGCGGCTTTTTGTGCTTTAGACAGCCAAAATTTAGCAGTAATAGGCCGGGTCCGAGCAATAATGCCGGCCGGAAGCATAAAAAAACCGGGTCCGACCAGTAAAA